>OY856412.1:27615000-28157500 GCA_963693085.1 Alisma plantago-aquatica
ATGTCCTTAAGTGACCTTGCTTCTTCAATGGAAGTCACATTTGATTCCCACCTCTTGGGAAGAGTTCTAAGGATCTTTGAGTTGATCTCTCCACTAGACATAGGATGACCTAGAATAGCAAGACCATTCACAATGGTGTTGATCCTTGAGTACATGTTGGCTATACTCTCCTCCTTTCCCATCTTGAAGTTTTCAAGCAGCCCCTTGAGCATGTAGACTTTGCTTTCCTTCACTTGATCCGTCCCTTCATAAGTGATGCAAAGCTTTCTCCATACCTCATAGGCTGTTTCACATGAAGAAATCCAGTTGAACTCGGCAGGGGTCATGGAGGCATATAGGATGTGCATGGCTCTTGCATTTAAGGTTGCTTTCATCAAGGTGGCTTCATCCCATTCTTCAATGTTTGTCTTTGGTAGAATGTATGGACTGTTCACCATTTGCCACATCTCGAGACTTGATCCTTGGATGAAGAATTGAAGTCTTCTTCTCCAATAGAGGAAGTTGCTCCCATTGAAGATTGGAAGGCTGATCGAGAGTCTCCCTCCTAGGTAGTCACCCATCTTCTCCTACTTGTAGAAGTATGCTTGGAGAAGACCCGCTCTGATACCACTTGTTGGATCCTAGATGGGTGACTTAGATGCTCTAGAGGGGGGGTGAATAGAGCTGAAAGCACTTAAACAAAATTCATTAAACCTTCAAAATATATGACAAGATTAGGTTGCTAAATAGGCATTTTGAGTGCAACTAAATCATGCATAGCAAGGATAAGAGAGATTGAACATGCACCAATTAGACAAGCTATTTAGAGTGGTTCCACACTTCAAACTAGAAGTGTGTCAGTCCACTTTCCTAGAGAGGTCAACCTCTAGGACTTCCAAACTATTACATTCTTATATTCATTCATAAGACTTACAATACATGACCAAACAAAGGACTTACCTATCCAATACAAAGAGTCTTCAACCTTACCAAGGACTTACCCACTTTGCAAGAGTCTTCGGCCTTCTCCAAGGACTTACCCACTCTTGAACAAGTCTTCAGCCTTGTAGGAATTACCCACTCTTCTTGGATCTTCCGCCTTTGACTTCACCTTCACTCGGAGAAGCTTTCCACCAAGGTCTTACCCACTTGAGCTTGAGTCTTCTGCCTTCTCCAAGGACTTACCCACTCTAGCTCCAAGTCTTCGGCCTTGATCTTCACCAAGGGACGCCTTCCCTTGTTCTTCTTCACCTCTCTTGGACAAGAGAGAGAACCTTCATCTTCATGGTTGAAAGAAGAGATAGGAGGTGGTGGAAGTGAGAGCTTCACAAGATATACAAATGGGACTAGCTCTCTTACAGATTTCCTACTCACTCTAATGGATGTAGCAAGTGATTAAGCTTAGAGAGAGAGAGGAGGCTGTAGGAAGCACTCAACTATAGAATAGGAATCTCACAAAGAGTTTGCAATGAATGCTCAACCTTGGAATGAAGCCCAAGGGGTCCTATTTATAGTTGGGGATGCCTCTTAACCTTTGGGAACACTTGTGAACGAAAAATAGCCATTTTACAAGTTGCAACGGATCTATTTTGGGTCCCAACAAAGTCTCCAACGGTTGGAAATGCGTTTTCTGCATTCCAGTACAGTCTGATCGGCCGAGTTTCTATAAAGGCAATTCGGCCGAACCAATAAAAGACAAGGCTGAAAACTAGACTGTCGGCCGAGTTTCCTTTGAGAAACTCGACCGATCGGTCCATTTCCAGACTTGGACTGATCAGTGGATCGGCCGAGTTTCCTAGCTAGAACTCGACCGAACGGTGGATCGGCTGAGTTTGTAACTCGGCCGATTCCAACAAAAATCCCAAAATATATGGATCGGCCGAGTTTGGAATTCGGCCGACAAAATCCCTGTTATGGGTATTTTGGAATTTTCATTTAACCGTACAAATGATGGATTTTTGTGTCCCAATAATTTTTCTAAGCTTAATTACAAGTCATACAATCATTACAAGTGATTACAAAGCAATTCTAAGGTCATTTACATAGAGATCCCAAATTGCACACTTGTAGCTATTTTGACTTGTCTTTTCTCCAATTTGGAGTGTGTCTAAACCTAATCTGAAATTACTCAAGTAGAGACATTAGACACCAATATGTGGAATGGTTAGTCATCATCAAAACAAGGGTTTAGTCAATTTAGACGTGAGTCAACATTGACCTAATTGACCTTGAGTCAACATTCTCCCCCTTTTTGAAGATGACAAACCATTCCATAAATGTATTGAAAGCTTGTACGTAAAATCATACCTTCGGAGAAACCTAGGGGTTTCAATAGGATTGAGCTCATATGCTCCCCCTCAATTGATGCGCATGGAGTTCTCATACTCCCCCTCAATTGATGCTATTTCTCCTGCATGGTTAGCTTTCATAACATTTATAGAAACTATGTCTTCTACTCATATATGTTCTACACATATATGTCTTCTCCCAT
Source organism: Alisma plantago-aquatica (assembly GCA_963693085.1). NCBI lineage: Eukaryota > Viridiplantae > Streptophyta > Magnoliopsida > Alismatales > Alismataceae > Alisma > Alisma plantago-aquatica. The sequence continues at coordinate 27,617,471 of OY856412.1, forward strand.
TTACCTTCTCCCCTTTACATGGACACGCTTCTTTGCTTCATGTAAGACATGCCTTCTCCCTGTTGTCAAAAGAAGACATATCTTTCTCCCCCTTTGTCATTTCAAAAAGGTGGGGGTGTGAAGAAACTAAGAAACACCACTTGTTAAGAGAAAGAAGATAACAAAAGTTATATAAGGAGAGTAGAAGAGCACAGATAGGGGCTTGTCCAAGCATAGAAAGAAAAGCAAGTTAAAGCATATACTTGAACAACCCAAAATGCAAGATGAAGTGCTGCAGAAAAACAATAAATCACAATTTTGACCCTCAAGATGATGGAATTTGACCAAAAACCATCGGAGCTCATGGCAAAGCGATGAGTCTTTCTCAGAAGGGTGTTTCTGCATAAAAAGCACTATACTTGCAGCAAAAACTGAAACTGGAGCAAAATCTGCATAAAATCCAAAAATACTCCAATTTCTACATATAATGTAGCTCTATGTGCCCTGCATCACAATGTTATGCAAGTAACTCAAGATAGTAGATATGCAATTTTAGACGCATGAAAGGATATAACTCACTAGATATGCATCCTTACCATAAGATGATTACCCCTAAGAACCTCAAGGTTGTATCAAAACAAGATATACACCTAGATAGATGTAGCAAGTTAGAGTACAACGGAAGCAATTTAAGACACAACCAAGAGATCCAAAGAGTTCATCATCAAAACCTGCAAAACAACTCAAAGCAAGTAATTGCACGATATAGATATACCAATTTAGAGCAATTAGAGAGATAGAGTTGTAAGCAAGATAGGCATTTAGAACATGGCAATATGCATATATAAAGGTACCAAATGGAGTGCCAAAGAATAAGGCTATTGGTTGAGAAAATCTAGTTGAGAGGGAAATTCTCATTCAATAAGCCAAATGTATACTCTGTGAACAGTGTTTTCGGTCGAGTTCTGTGTATTGGCAACTCGGCCGATCGCAGCTGTTGGCAACACCCATTGGTGCCTATCGGTCGAGTTTTAAACAGGACAAAACTCGGCCGACAAAACTGCTGTAGAAAAAGCACATATTTTTCATAAAACATATCTAGAGGCATGCAAAAAAATACAAACCATATCCAAACATGTCTAAGCAAGTTAGTAATGCACTATAGAAGCATTAGAAACAGTTTTTGAGCAAGAGTGTGAAGATAAACACAAAATGCCACTTTTGACTCAAAAACCATATGTATAGTGCATACTAACTTGACAAAAACAAGTTAGAACAGGTTATAAGCAATAAAAACATTACCTTCATGCTTACCATTTCTTTTCCACTTGTTGTCACCCTCTGCACATCTCACCTTTCTTCTTTCATGTGGATTGAGAAGTCAATTTGCAATTCAATGGCTCATGTCAATCCATTTGCAAGTACCTACAAGAAGAAAGATGAAATGGTCCCCAATCATATTTTTGGGTCCGGAGGGGTTAGTTTAGCAACCCAAGTCCTATTGCTCTTGGGTGCTTTCCTAAAAGTACAACAAGTAGCATAATGACCAAATTCATTGCAATAGTTGCATGTGCCCATAGTCTTGGAACTAGAGGATTCTCCATGGAATATTGGAGGTCCTTTATCTTTGTTGTTCCCTTGACTACTATCATATCCTAAACCATGTCTACCAATTTGTTTAGTAGAATTGAGTAGGATGTCATTAAGACTCTTCTTACCAACTAAGAATCTTTGCAAAGATGATCTCAAACTATCATTATCATGCATAAGAGAGGCAATAGTAGAAGACAAATTATTGATATTATCTCTATCATGCAAAAGATCATTTTCTAAGCAAAGAGCTTTAGCTAAATAAGAATCTCTATCAATATGAAGAGCAGCAACATCATTCTCTTTATTAGTATAACTAGAACAAGATTCATGCCCATTGATTTTAGCAAGCAAGGAGGCATTTTCTATTTCTAATTCATGCAAAACAAAATCTTTGTCCTTGTTTTCAGATTTAAGAACATCAATGTCATGCATGAGAGAATCAATAATTAAAGTATGCTCTTCACTAGAACTAGGCATGAGAGGTTGAGCTTCTAGAAATTTAATCTTATCAAGTAAACTAGCATTTTCAATCTTAAGAGAGTCTACTTGGCTAAGACAATCATTTTTATCAATAAGCAAGCAAGAATTAGCATATTCAAGATCATCTAGTTCTATATGCAAATTATCAACAATTTTAGCAAGCTTTTTCTTTTTCTTTTTAGAAGACTTATAAGAGGCACAAATATCATGAATAATAGCAATTAAAGATTCTTTATCTAAAGAGTCTAGATTTACCTCACTTGAGTCTTCACTTGTTGATTCTATAAGAGCAAAATGGCATTCTCTCTCATCACTAGAGCTAGAGATTGATCCTTCACATGAATCTTCACTTGAGCTTGAGTTGGAGGAGCCACTTGAGCTTGATTGCCATTTCTTCTTGTGAAGATGGGTCTTTTTGCCTTGTGGGCAATCTTCCTTGTAGTGACCCTTCTTTCCACATGTGAAGCACCGGATGGAGGAGGATTTGCCTTTGTAGAGTCGACCTTTGGAGTACATGGCATCTTCTTTAGCTTGAGAGGATGGAGAGACTTGTTCCATGATAGCTTCAATTTGAGCCTTCATTTCAGCCTTCTTCATTCTCTTTATCTCTTTCTTCTCTTGTCTTTCAACTTCCTCCCTCTTGTCAAGTGTGGCTTCATGTGCTTGTAGATTTCCAATGAGCTCTTCAATGGGGATGTCCTTAAGTGACCTTGCTTCTTCAATGGAAGTCACCTTTGATTCCCACCTCTTGGGAAGAGTTCTAAGGATCTTTGAGTTGATCTCTCCACTAGACATAGGATGACCTAGAATAGCAAGACCATTCACAATGGTGTTGATCCTTGAGTACATGTTGGCTATACTCTCCTCCTTTACCATCTTGAAGTTTTCAAGCAGCCCCTTGAGCATGTAGACTTTGCTTTCCTTCACTTGATCCGTCCCTTCATAAGTGATGCAAAGCTTTCTCCATACCTCATAGGCTGTTTCACATGAAGAAATCCGGTTGAACTCGGCAGGGGTCATGGAGGCATATAGGATGTGCATGGCTCTTGCATTTAAGGTTGCTTTCATCAAGGTGGCTTCATCCCATTCTTCAATGTTTGTCTTTGGTAGAATGTATGGACTGTTCACCATTTGCCACATCTCGAGACTTGATCCTTGGATGAAGAATTGAAGTCTTCTTCTCCAATAGAGGAAGTTGCTCCCATTGAAGATTGGAAGGCTGATCGAGAGTCTCCCTCCTAGGTAGTCACCCATCTTCTCCTACTTGTAGAAGTATGCTTGGAGAAGACCCGCTCTGATACCACTTGTTGGATCCTAGATGGGTGACTTAGATGCTCTAGAGGGGGGGTGAATAGAGCTGAAAGCACTTAAACAAAATTCATTAAACCTTCAAAATATATGACAAGATTAGGTTGCTAAATAGGCATTTTGAGTGCAACTAAATCATGCATAGCAAGGATAAGAGAGATTGAACATGCACCAATTAGACAAGCTATTTAGAGTGGTTCCACACTTCAAACTAGAAGTGTGTCAGTCCACTTTCCTAGAGAGGTCAACCTCTAGGACTTCCAAACTATTGCATTCTTATATTCATTCATAAGACTTACAATACATGACCAAACAAAGGACTTACCTATCCAATACAAAGAGTCTTCAACCTTACCAAGGACTTACCCACTTTGCAAGAGTCTTCGGCCTTCTCCAAGGACTTACCCACTCTTGAACAAGTCTTCAGCCTTGTAGGAATTACCCACTCTTCTTGGATCTTCCGCCTTTGACTTCACCTTCACTCGGAGAAGCTTTCCACCAAGGTCTTACCCACTTGAGCTTGAGTCTTCTGCCTTCTCCAAGGACTTACCCACTCTAGCTCCAAGTCTTCGGCCTTGATCTTCACCAAGGGACGCCTTCCCTTGTTCTTCTTCACCTCTCTTGGACAAGAGAGAGAACCTTCATCTTCATGGTTGAAAGAAGAGATAGGAGGTGGTGGAAGTGAGAGCTTCACAAGATATACAAATGGGACTAGCTCTCTTACAGATTTCCTACTCACTCTAATGGATGTAGCAAGTGATCAAGCTTAGAGAGAGAGAGGAGGCTGTAGGAAGCACTCAACTATAGAATAGGAATCTCACAAAGAGTTTGCAATGAATGCTCAACCTTGGAATGAAGCCCAAGGGGTCCTATTTATAGTTGGGGATGCCTCTTAACCTTTAGGAACACTTGTGAACGAAAAATAGCCGTTTTACAAGTTGCAACGGATCTATTTTGGGTCCCAACAAAGTCTCCAACGGTTGGAAATGCTTTTTCTATATTCCAGTACAGTCTGATCGGCCGAGTTTCTATAAAGGCAATTCGGCCGAACCAATAAAAGACAAGGCTGAAAGCTAGACTGTCGGCCGAGTTTCCTTTGAGAAACTCGACCGATCGGTCCATTTCCAGACTTGGACCGATCAGTGGATCGGCCGAGTTTCCTAGCTAGAACTCGACCGAACGGTGGATCGGCTGAGTTTGTAACTCGGCCGATTCCAACAAAAATCCCAAAATATATGGATCGGCCGAGTTTGGAATTCTGCTGACAAAATCCCTGTTATGGGTATTTTGGAATTTTCGTTTAACCGTACAAATGATGGATTTTTGTGTCCCAATAATTTTTCTAAGCTTAATTACAAGTCATACAATCATTACAAGTGATTACAAAGCAATTCTAAGGTCATTTACATAGAGATCCCAAATTGCACACTTGTAGCTATTTTGACTTGTCTTTTCTCCAATTTGATATGCGCAAGTTAGGGCATTTGGAGTGTGTCTAAACCTAATCTGAAATTACTAAAGTAGAGACATTAGACACCAATATGTGGAATGGTTAGTCATCATCAAAACAAGGGTTTAGTCAATTTAGACGTGAGTCAACATTGACCTAATTGACCTTGAGTCAACAAATGCAACATCCATTTTAATTGTTTATGTTAATTGGGTAGTTTTATCCCTTTATAACCCAAGTCCTCTCATTATAAATGTTCAAGATTTATTATTTTAAAATCCTAATAATTGAGTTTGAACAAGTAATAAAATATTTATTTATCACACTTCAAAACCAATCTTATCAAATGTTGAACATTATTTTTGACTGGAAACTTATTGTAGCTGTTTATATATCATTTCATATTTTTTTCCTAATGGTATAAGTTTTGACTTATAGATTTCATATGATTTATAAATAAAAAAGGTTAATTACCTTTTTTCATATGTTGAAGGAGATCTTTTGGTGACACACTACCTTAGTTGCACTCCTCCACTTCAACCATCATGTTGCGATCCTATTAACAAACATCATCTTGGACATCACCCTCATTTTAAATAATAGAACCCAAGTAACAATATTTATCACATATTGGTACATCTATTCCATATGACTTGAATCCACCATTCACAATTCTCGATTGGCTGAAATTGCAATGCATATATTCAGTTTTGCTTCTAGAATCATAAATCTGTTAGATTCCAATGCATTCCTCCAAAGTTTAACTTTATCATTCAATATTTCTTTTATTTCATTAATCAACACAATATCATCAACAAATAACATACACCAAGGGATATTATCTTGAACATGCTTTGTCAACTTATCCATGATAGAAAAAATGGATGTGGGTTAACCGTTGATCCTTGATATACCCCAACAATGATAGGAAAATTTTGTGTCTCTCCTCTAGGAGTCTTAACACTTGAAATTGTTGTTGTTGTTGATGATGATATGCATAAAAGCATTGGATTCCCATTCAAGAGGGGGCTATTGACAAGTATGTAAGTTTTAAAAGTTATAAACAAGAAAATGATACATTTAAAGAATAATAGAATGTTACAAAGTGTCTTTCCATAATCATTTCATAATATCAAAATAAGAATAGTTGCATGTATATATGAGTAGCCTATAGGTATCTAAAGTAGGGTCAAGACTACCACTAGTCATTGGACAAAAGTGAGTGACTAAACACACCCTAGGTGAAAAAACACATCCTAACAAATAGATAGATAAAACAACACACCCTGGCTGGAACAACATACCCTTATATAAAAGTAGGTGGAAACAACACACTTGGGGTGGAACAACACGCTCTAATGGCTACCACTACATTAGCTAAATAGTCCATGTAACATGCATGTATAATAGAGAGTGGAAAGAAAGATATAGTTCAATCATTAATAAACTTTCCTAGAAATAAGAATTCAGGTGGGCTCATACACCTAATATAAAAGAATGAACAACATATAAAAAATAATGGAATTGTATCTCTAAAATAAAGTAATATCAATGGAATGATAATATGAGTCAACAACAAATAGTTTTGCTTCATTATTGGAAATTATTTTCATTGTCATTTATAATGTCCAAATGATAGGGAAAGAGTACATACCTAATTGTCATAGCTAATGGTTAACTCAATAGGTATACTTGGTCCCCAAAGTCAAGTATTCATCCTAGGAACACATTATGTCTATTAGTTAAACCAAGGTGAACATGTTTATGCATTTCTAGTATAACTATATTTTGTTGTAATCCTAGTTCTGATCGCTCAAAGGCATATATGAATTTTTAGCCTTACTAAGTGAATATATGATCCATTAAATATATGTCTTATTTTTAAGATCCATCTAGGTTATATATATGTTTAGGTAATAATATGTATTCATTCCGTTAGGTTTTATAATATTATTCTCTCTATGTATAGCATATAGTACATGTTTTAGTTAATAAGGGTAAAGGATATACTTCATATTAGGTATATTTAAAAGAATTCCCTTATTATGAAAATCTAGGGTTTAAGTCATGCATAGTTCAATACATACTAGTTATACACTTTTAGTCAGGTCTCAAATTTGTACATAAGTATGCATCTAGATGAAAGATAATAGAGGTAGGGTTAGTGTACCAAGTGTTCTCACAAAACAACATTGAACCTACTAAATCACCATTCAACTATTAAATTTGCATGGTTTTCCTAGTTATTTAGTATATTGATATGTGTATCATCATGAACTAAGTCTAGAATATTACTATACTTTCATGATGTATACAAGAGTTTTTGATTAACTTCTATCCTTATATTAACTAAATCAATACTAATTGATCTATGATATATGTAGTCAACCTGACTAGTATTATCTATATAATAATATACACACACCATTATATTAAGATAGGGTTTTGTGACTAGATATTAAAGAAAATATTTCTACTCTTATTATTATATATATAAATAAGTATAGTACCCTATATGTGATTTTAAATAGTATTAACAATACTCCTAGTAATTGAGTTTATGGTACTAGTAAGCAAGGCGAGATGCAAACCTTTTCTTCAACATGTTGCTAGTAAGAATAAAGACACACTCTTAGTTACTTGTCCCTTCAATCTACATCAAAAGGAAGTTTTCCTACTATAGAAGCTCAAGCTTGAGAGGCACCTTCCATGTTGTAAGTAAACTGAGGATACAACTACACTTGCAAATGTTGCTCATGGTGCCACATGGATAGAGTTCTCAGGTTTATATCGAGGTTAGGGGGAGATTGCCTCTATATTACAAAGAAGTGTCATAGTATTTATAATGTTTCAATATGACGTGTGTTATGGTGGCATGAACTGGGTGCTAGAGGGGTTTCATATGTCGTTTGGTCAGAAGGGAGGGTTCACAATGTTGTATCCCTATTTCTAAAGGCGTGTTGTAGGGTTGTCAAGAGTTCTGGTGTTTTGATCTATTGTGAGGGTTTGTTTGAGGATGACCAGTAGTCTCTCCTTTGCAACTTCATGGACATAGGGTGAGGTGGTGACACTGAAGAAACAAGGGACATTGGTTTACGTTGGGTGTAGAAGGTCTGATCAAAGGAGGGTTAGGGAGAGAGACGAGTTGATGGGTCCTAAAATTGTTACTATAGTTAACACTCTGGATATCCTTCTTTTGGTGTAACATCCCAATCTTGTCGTGCAAATTTTCAAACTATTTTATTCCTTGCATGCACTTTTTCTAAATTAGATAATTTTTTAGGACTTAAATGTAATTTGCCCATGTTATTTTACAAAATTATTTTATTATGTCCAATTGCTATCTTAACCTTGTTATATTTAAAGAAAATGTTTTCATATATATATCCATGCCCTTTTGTTTAAAAAAATGAGGATAAATGTTGTATGTCCACTTTTCTCTCTCTTATGATAATTAGTGATTTACTTGTTTAATTATTTGCTTAATGACCTCCATATTGTTAATTGAAATTAAATAAGGTTAAATGCACGTTTTCATATTTTTTCAATTCTTATTTGAGAGATTAATAGCTTATTATGCATTAATCATGGCCATTTAAGTGCACATTGTGGGTTTTGCTATTTTAGGCCTAAAACGAGTACAAGCATCAAATATAATTAAATAGGAATGTTCTAGACTGTCTCATGTACCTATGGTTCAAATTTGAACCCATTATGACCTTGTTTGACCCCCAATTAAATTGGGAAAGATTTGAATGTGTTTTGCCTAATTAGGATTAATGGTGGGCTAAAAGACGAAATTAACTACACAATTGTGTTGTAATGCACCTCTTTAGGCTTTGGGTGAAATTTGAGGTCATTTGGACTTCAAATGACCCTCCAAATGCTATTTATACGTTTTATATGATTTATAGTATAGGAATCAATGCATTATTTGTCACACTTTAATCGAGTTACTTTATTTCATTCGTTTCTTTTCTTCGCGCGCGTCCGTAGCCTTTGGATCAGAATCCAACGGTGCCAGCGTTCTCTTCTTCCTCCGTTTCCTTCCCCCGCGAGCAGGCCGTTTCACAGGCCGTTTTCCCTCAACGGCGTTCTCACTCCACAGCCCACCGTTTCACTTGATTTCTTCACCATCGAGTCCGTGAAGTCGAGACGAACCGGGCGAACCCTTACTCGCCTTCTCCCTCAACCTATACAAGAAACGCCCAATATAGGGCTTCGACACCCACTCTGTAGGCGACTTGCAGCCGGCACCTCCATGTGTCTACCAGCCACCTAAATGCTCAGAAAGCACCGCCGGTCCCCGAGCTCTCCTTCTCCTCACTCAATTCGACCCCTAACGGCCTCGAGCCCCTGGACCTGTCCCTCCTTCAGCTTCCGGTGACCTTGAGTCCGTCCGGCCTTCTCCGATCATATCAGCCTAATTGTCTCTCTGGTGAGCACCCATGGATCCTCGCGAATGTTTTCCCGTGTCTCCTCTTCTCTGCGATGGTCCTCGTCGCCCGGACCTATAACGAGGTTGAGCATCCTGCCGGAGCTCGCTACCATGGCTCCTCAGAGCCCGGTTTAACACGGATTCTATGGTTTTGGCTCCGTTTTCCCTCCATGAGAATTCTTGGCGTCCAAATTGATACTTTTAGCCACCGATCCAGCGGTTTGGTTCTCGACTCGTTTCCCCCAATTCTTGCTTTGCGGCAGAGCATTCCTGGAGCTCCCGGCCACCGCGAGGCTCCATCTTGGGCTTGTCAGGTTCGCGTGGAAACCAGGATGGCCACGGTGCTCTTGGTTGTCCCTGTTGGACACTGCTCTGCGATCTCGATCCCAGGAGTCGAGGATCGGCTGCTGCTCTCCTGCCATGACTCGAAGGGGATTTATCCAGGTCACGAGATGACCATGGTGCCCCCACGAGTGCAATCAGTTAACTGATCGCTCAAGGGTACTGTCGGTATTTCACATTCGATTTGTTCTCCATCGACCGCGAGAGTTAGTTTGATGTAAATGATAGTTTTACCCTCCTCTTGTTCAATTTATGTGTCGTGCACGCTAAGGCTGTTTCAGTATTTCCACTTTTATTTACATCAGAATAATCACAGATTTAAATGATGTCACGCTATGGTTTTCCTAATTTCTGATTGGTCCAGAGTGCAAAATTCATAACTTTTGCATACGACCTCAGAAAATTACACAAAAATATGTTTTGGAAAGGATTTTTGATGAGGAATCCGATTTTGTGGTTTTTATCGACTGATTCTACTGTTTTAACATCTTAATATCTATATGAGAAAATTAGGGTTTGATTTGTATGATGAAGGATGATATGTTAATTTCAGGTGATTAAAAGGATCCAATCAGTCAAACTAGGTTTGACTTAGGTGAATTAGTTCAAGGTAAGAGGGCCATGCCCTTGGCATAGATAAAATTTGGTTTATTGAATGTTTATGAATATTGTTAAGCATTTTATGTTAAGGTCTTGATAAATGCATGTTTTCCTTCAAGTACATGATTATTGAATGATTGTTTGCTATAATATAAGTCTAAGTATAGAAACCACATTTATACTATGAATTATGGTTAAGAAACAAGAAATCAAGATTAAGAGGGAATAAGTTTCCCATTCATGCTTAAGAGGGAGAAATCCCATTATGGTCATGGGGAGAAATCCCAATCATGTTTAAGAGGGAGAAATCCCAATTAAGATCAAGTTTAGGATATTAAGAAGATAAGCTAAGTTTAGGCAAGATCATGAATAATAGAAATTGATTTAGATTTATATGCACCTTGTTATGGGCTTTCCGAGCATTATGGGCTTTCCGAGCAATTATGGGCTTTCCGAGCATTATGGGCTCCTTATGGGGCATTAAGAGAGGAGCATATTCTTCTAGTCAATTTCTTTATGTAAAAGACGTCAAGAAACTATTAATGTTAATGCATGTTCATGTTTATGTCAAATCAATTTATATGTTATTTTTATGTCTTATAATATGCCAATGCCGCTTACTTACGATGTTTTTTTTTTCCTTTGCATGGCTGGGGACGAGATGTCTGCAGGAGTTGGAGCTAAGGAGAAGGAATCATCTTGAGAATACCAAGGACCCAAAGATCCAAGGAGTTGTTGCCTGGTGGGACATCCATCTATGGAGATCCTGTCATTTAGATATTATCCAGTTTATGTTAGTGATGCGATGATTTTGAGTCGCATTTAGTGACCTATTTCATATGTGTTTTGTGCCTTAATTACTCATTTTCATGGATATTATTGCATAATTCACTTTATTTGGTCTTTTGCCATCATTTTATATCAAATCTCCTTCGTTTTACTATTTTGAGCATTATTTATCATCTTATTATAAATTGTGTGGATTTACTTGGGCCTGTTGTGAAATTTCAGGAAGAACAAGTATCTGCATCCGTCGATACCATCGACGGATGTTGATACCATCGACCAAGCCACAGGTTGTCAGCCGAGAAGAGCAATACAGAGTCGATACCGTCGACACCCATGTCGATGGCATCGAGATGTCTCCAGGCTGCTGGCGAGGATGAAGTCGATACCATCGACGCAAGTCGATACCATCGACACTAGGAGAGCTACAGCGTCGCTAAACGACAACAACCGACGCTAAAGGAGTCGATACCATCGACACGCAAGTCGATGGTATCGAGATCACCACAGGCGCTCAGAATAAAAGAAAGGAAAGCTGCCGCTAATCCGCTGGGTCGATACCATCGACCCGCGTCGATGGTATCGACGCCGGCAGATATGCGTTGGATCTGTTTTGATATCAATCGGACGGCTGTCATTATTTGACGACCTAATGAGGGACTTATACCTAATGGCGGCCGCCCAGAAGGAGGAGAATCTCGTTTTTGGTTTTGCACAAGTGCCGAGGAGGAGAGAAAGGAGAACGGAGGCCGAGAAGCTCATCCCGGGTGATTCGGACGTTGCCGAAGATAATTTCCACCACCGACAGGCGGGGAAAGCTTGTGTTCTACGCCAAGGATCCACCGGTTCTTCTCCGTTCAGGGGTTTTCCCATTTATTTCACGTCTTTCTTATGAATTCCCCAATTTCTACCATGTATTCGTGTAAGATGAACATGAGAGGCTAAAACCCTCAATCTTTAGGACCGGGAGTAGCCCGGGGATACATTGTATGATGATTTTATATTGATAATTCATATTTTTCTCTCATATCCGTGGTATAAATTCGTTTTCTCTATTGCTATTGTTATGTTTGATCACCATAATAATAAATTAATGCCCTTAATCACTTCGACAGAAGGATTAACGGTTGAAAAGAGACGAATTCTACATTAATTAATAAAACCCTTGACAAAGGAGTTGTAAAATTAATGGTGGGAACTGAGGGACTGATCTTAATGCGCTTAGTTTAGGGGAATGATTACTATGACGATGGAATCAACCTAAATCTAAGTAGTGGATTACACCACGACAGTGGGTAATTCTCATTTCAGGCCACTACCCGGATAGAGAGAGAAGTGTGAGGAATTATATGAAATCTAATACAATGTTGACCCGCGGTGAAACCGCCATCCTAAAGATATCCCTTTGAATTGATTAAATTAACCTTTAATCGATTGTTTTCTTTGTTTGATTTTTATTTTCTTTTAATTTGAACAACAAAACCCTACTTTGTTAATCGGTCTAGCTGATTGCGATTAGTTAGTAGAAGTCTCTAATAATTCACGTATCCCTGAGTTCGACTCGGGCCTCACAAGGCCTATATTACTCGACGCGTATACTTGCGTTTAAGCGCGTAGTAAAATACATGTCAAGTTTTTGGCGCCGTTGCCGGGGAATGGCCCACATACAAGGAACTGGTGGCCGAGTTCATGGCGTCTCTTGATATCTGTGTCGTACCAAATGACGTGGTACCATCGGACCAGCTGTGGTTCCAGTTGAAGATGTCGTTGAACTGCTTCAACGTGATGTTGTAATTGTTGTTGAAGAGTCGGAAGGACACCCTTCCCTGGATCCACGTCTGCAGTTGAAGATGTCGTTGAACTGCTTCGCCACGATCACCGACGCCCCGACGCCCGCACCGACTACGACAAAATCTTCGCCGAGCTAGTTACAGTGCCGGCAGGGAAGACCGTGAGCTACCAAAATGCCGCGGTAGCGGATTTTGAGCACCCGTTCGTCCGGGTCTTGCATAGGATGCTGAGCTTGACCTTCTTCGCTCGGAGCGATCTTGCTTTGAGCAAGTTTTAGGAGAGTGATCTGTTCTTTCTCTATGCACTCCTGAAACGTCAAGAGTGCAACTGGGGAGCATTCTGGTTACAGCGCGTCATGGCGGTGAAGCGGAGCACAAGGAAGGCGCCAATACACTTTGGTGGTCTGGTTACCAGGGTGGCGCTTTACTTGGGGCTGAACTTTCAGTCCATGACTCCGATTTCTACGCGGAGTAAGGTGAACGTGCAACACTTGCACCGTTCAAACCTCATTCTTATCCGATACAGGTTGGCGTACGCTCATTGCCACGTCAACCAAGCTTACCAGGAGGCATCCCTGCCGGACGACGTCTTCCACATCGAGGGCAAGCAGCACTTCCGGTGGCCAATCATAGCCATCGAGTCCTCCGAAGAAGACGACGGTGGTGACGAGCAAGAGGGCGAGGCTGTAGAGGAAGAGGAGGCTTTCACACCTCTTCGAGCACGTGTGGCACCACGGAAGCGTCCTAGGATGCATCCAGGTGCATCTTCATCATCTCAGCCCCCGCTGCCATCACCACAGCAAGAGCAGCCAGCGACGGATCCCTACTCCATGCAAGGGATGTACGCCATGTTGTAGGACATACAGCAGACTCAGCTGCAGCACATGGGTATGTATACCGGTATTCATGACACTACGAGCCGGGTACTTGACAACCAACGGGCTATGTTCGAGAACGAGCGGCTCATCCTCGCCAACCAAGAGCACATGCACACCCGGTTGCAGCGGATAGAGATGCAATAGGAGCCTTTCTTTGACCATTACTGGAGTCAAGACTACTTTGGAGGCTATCCACAGCCTCCGCCGAGGACCCAATATGATCCAAGCTTCCAGGGGGAGTACCCGTCTTGGGATCCTACGGCACCACAATACCCACCACCGCCTCCGCAAGATTGATCAGGGTATCACTGTTCCGCCCTTAAGTTAGTCTTTGACTATGAGGCCATAGTCGGATTCAAGCTTAGGGGGGTGGCTGGAACAGCTCTATCTTTTATCTTTTCTTTAGTTGTTTTTAGTTTCTGCTTTGTTATTTGTTTTTGCAATTTTAAGTTTTTATTTAGGATCCACATCTATCTAGTGTAATCGTGGATGTCTTAAAAATTGTCATCTTGCTGTTTTCATGGGGAAATTAAGGGAATTTAAAATTTTTCTGTGTCATTTGGATAGCTTTACTTGGTTGTCCTTGGGGAACTTGTTCTATGAAAATGATTGATTATGTCAACTTTGAAGCAATATGTCATACTCACACCCCCATTGACTCATGAAAAGTGGATAGTAACGGTTGTTTGAGCCTAACCTAATCAAATGGTAATGAGACCTTAATCAGATGTAAGAGAAAGAACCCTTTAAACTACTACACATGTCAGTAAGGAGGGACACATAATTTTCTTCTAAGGTTCAGTCACTTAATCTTGTGATCATTCCACCCCATTTTCTATAATCCACCCAAGAATTGGAAGTGAAGTGCAGTTTCAATTTCTTTTGCGTGCATAGCATGTAGATAGGGTTTGCATTCCTATTTTCATAATTTTGCATACAACGAAAAAAATATACGATGATACATGTACATTACCTTTAGGTGCATGTCATGTAGTTGCACTCATAACTTTCATGATTTTCACGCATAAGTACACCATGTACCTCAGGTTGTCTTACAAAGTGATCTAAATTGTCCCATACCCTCGCAATAGTAAAAGATTTCCAATCATGAAGAAAATAGCCTAACACATGTATCTCTAAGAAATTATGGATATGTGGGCTAAGAGGAAAAGAAAAAATCTGAAAGAAAAAAAATTTGAAAAAAAAAGAAGAGAATTTAGAAGGAAATGGAATAAGAGGGAGAAAGGAATGATATCACTTGTATAACAGGGGATTTGAGTACATGATGTGGCTTGAGTAGATTTCTATCTCATTTTGAGGTAGAAGGTTAGTGCATGCATCATTCCACCCACTTTTAGGCATTAGGGCATTCTTAATGTGCATTTGCATCATTTAGGGCATTTTGTTATATGCATTTTGAAACTGTGTAATACTTCCAAATTCTTCCATGAACCACCCATTCCATCCACCCGTTGCTCGAATTGGTAGGCCACCGTGATTTTCTCCTCACTCATGATTATAAGGAGGACTGCTTCCATGTAGATGGTAGTTAGGGCGAGCAACGTCGTTTAGGCGATCACAAGATGCACCATGGCTGAATCGGCGAACTTTATTATGTTAACTGCCTTATGTGATAGTGTTCATCGGTTTGAAGGATAATTTCTTTTATTGATGATTATTGTCGCCTGTAGGGTAATTACTGTTCTGTGATTAGGAAAGGCCGGTTTGAGAACGTTCAGTGGGAGTCATGTGGGATGTGGGGTGATGTGTTGATTGTTAGTTGACATCTGCAATTCTATTCTAAGGGTTAGTTGCTCGAGGGCGAGCAATGTTTAAGCTTAGGGGAGTTTGATGCGATGATTTTGAGTCGCATTTAGTGACCTATTTCATATGTGTTTTGTGCCTTAATTACTCATTTTCATGGATATTATTGCATAATTCACTTTATTTGGTCTTTTGCCATCATTTTATATCAAATCCCCTTCGTTTTACTATTTTGAGCATTATTTATCATCTTATTATAAATTGTGTGGATTTACTTGGGCCTGTTGTGAAATTTCATGAAGAACAAGTATCTGCATCCGTCGATACCATCGACGGATGTCGATACCATCGACCAAGCCACAGGTTGTCAGCCGAGAAGAGCAATACAGAGTCGATACCGTCGACACCCATGTCGATGGCATCGAGATGTCTCCAGGCTGCTGGCGAGGATGAAGTCGATACCATCGACGCAAGTCGATACCATCGACACTAGGAGAGCTACAGCGTCGCTAAACGACAACAACCGACGCTAAAGGAGTCGATACCATCGACACGCAAGTCGATGGTATCGAGATCACCACAGGCGCTCAGAATAAAAGAAAGGAAAGCTGCCGCTAATCCGCTGGGTCGATACCATCGACCCGCGTTGATGGTATCGACGCCGGCAGATATGCGTTGGATATGTTTTGATATCAATTGGACGGCTGTCATTATTTGACGACCTAATGAGGGACTTATACCTAATGACGGCCGCCCAGAAGGAGGAGAATCTCGTTTTTGGTTTTGCACAAGTGCTGAGGAGGAGAGAAAGGAGAACGGAGGCCGAGAAGCTCATCCCGGGTGATTCGGACGCTGCCGAAGACAATTTCCACCACCGACAGGCGGGGAAAGCTTGTGTTCTACGCCAAGGATCCACCGGTTCTTCTCCGTTCAGGGGTTTTCCCATTTATTTCACGTCTTTCTTATGAATTCCCCAATTTCTACCATGTATTCGTGTAAGATGAACATGAGAGGCTAAAACCCTCAATCTTTAGGACCGGGAGTAGCCCGGGGATACATTGTATGATGATTTTATATTGATAATTCATATTTTTCTCTCATATCTGTGGTATAAATTCGTTTTCTCTATTGCTATTGTTATGTTTGATCACCATAATAATAAATTAATGCCCTTAATCACTTCGACAGAAGGATTAACGGTTGAAAAGAGACGAATTCTACATTAATTAATAAAACCCTTGACAAAGGAGTTGTAAAATTAATGGTGGGAACTGAGGGACCGATCTTAATGCGCTTAGTTTAGGGGAATGATTACTATGACGATGGAATCAACCTAAATCTAAGTAGTGGATTACACCACGACAGTGGGTAATTCTCATTTCAGGCCACTACCCGGATAGAGAGAGAAGTGTGAGGAATTATATGAAATCTAATACAATTTTGACCCGCGGTGAAACCGCCATCCTAAAGATATCCCTTTGAATTGATTAAATTAACCTTTAATCGATTGTTTTCTTTGTTTGATTTTTATTTTCTTTTAATTTGAACAACAAAACCCTACTTTGTTAATCGGTCTAGCTGATTGCGATTAGTTAGTAGAAGTCTCTAATAATTCACGTATCCCTGAGTTCGACTCGGGCCTCACAAGGCCTATATTACTCGACGCGTATACTTGCGTTTAAGCGCATAGTAAAATACACGTCAGTTAGCATAGCTTTAGTATCATGACGTAGTTATCTCTCCAAGAAGAACTTTATGTATGAATCGATGTTTCTATGAATGCCAAGTGTTGTTTATTTCTTGATATGAGATCATGCATGTGACAATCCCTCCCCGATATGCCAAGTACCCCACATTATGGATAATGTTGGGGATTAGGCTGTGCTTCCGCTGGTTACGTAAGAAACCCTAGGGAGGAGTGTTACATTAATGGTATCAGAGCAAGGAATAGATGGCCACTAAGGCAACAATAAGGATTCATACAAGTCACCCTAGGATGAAGAAATAGAAGTAGGGAACATGATAATGTATTCTAGTATGTCTAGAGAACCCTAAAGATGACTAGAGCCCTCACCTCATTAGAGAAGTACATGTTAGATGAAACCAAACCCTAGATGGTGACATGTTTCTCCTTGTCTCAATAGTAAGGGCCACCTAATTGAGACTTGAGGAAAATGTCATTTAATGTGACTTTTTATGTGTCTTACCTTCTTAATTGTATGTGTGGTATGGGACACATGTGCAAATGAGTTGGTGAGATGTAACATAAAGAGATCCAACATTTCTAAATATGTGCTTGATCACCACATATAAAGAGATGAAGGATATAGGACCTAAGGTTAGACAACTATGAAGATGTAGTCATGGTAAGTGAGAGATAGATTCCCTAAGTGTAATAGGTGTAATGTTAAAGTATGAGACTTAGGGAGGGTAGTTAAGTAATTTTTGTTGAATCATAATACTTTGTTTATGCATGCTTCTTTTATAATAAAATTTTGTATGGGAAAATTTGCAAGTTTATGTGAACCCTTAAGGTGGGTAGAAACTCTAGGAAATTTCGAGGATGAAATTTATTTAAGGTGGGTAGAATTGTAACATCCCAATCTTGTCGTGCAAATTTTCAAACTATTTTATTCCTTGCATGCTCTTTTTCTAAATTAGATAATTTTTGAGGACTTAAATGTAATTTGCCCATGTTATTTTACAAAATTATTTTATTATGTTCAATTTCTCTCTTAACCTTGTTATATTTAAAGAAAATGTTTTCATATATATATCCATGCCCTTTTGTTTAAAAAATGAGGATAAATGTTGTATGTCCAATTTTCTCTCTCTTATGATAATTAGTGATTTACTTGTTTAATTATTTGCTTAATGACCTCCATATTGTTAATTGAAATTAAATAAGGTTAAATGCACGTTTTCATATTTTTTCAATTCTTATTTGAGAGATTAATAGCTTATTATGCATTAATCATGGCCATTTAAGTGCACATTGTGGGTTTTGCTATTTTAGGCCTAAAACGAGTACAAGCATCAAATATAATTAAATAGGAATGTTCTAGACTGTCTCATGTACCTATGGTTCAAATTTGAACCCATTATGACCTTGTTTGACCCCCAATTAAATTGGGAAAGATTTGAATGTGTTTTGCCTAATTAGGATTAATGGTGGGCTAAAAGACGAAATTAACTGCACAATTGTGTTGTAATGCACCTCTTTAGGCTTTGGGTGAAATTTGAGGTCATTTGGACTTCAAATGACCCTCCAAATGGTATTTATACGTTTTATATGATTTATAGTATAGGAATCAATGCATTATTTGTCACACTTTAATCGAGTTACTTTATTTCATCCGTTTCTTTTCTTCGCTCGCGTCTGCAGCCTTTGGATCAGAATCCAACGGTGCCAGCGTTCTCTTCTTCCTCCGTTTCCTTCCCCCGCGAGCAGGCCGTTTCACAGGCCGTTTTCCCTCAACGGCGTTCTCACTCCACAGCCCACCGTTTCACTTGATTTCTTCACCATCGAGTCCGTGAAGTCGAGACGAACCGGGCGAACCCTTACTCGCCTTCTCCCTCAACCTATACAAGAAACGCCCAATATAGGGCTTCGACACCCACTCTGTAGGCGACTTGCAGTCGGCACCTCCATGTGTCTACCAGCCACCTAAATGCTCAGAAAGCACCGCCGGTCCCCGAGCTCTCCTTCTCCTCACTCAATTCGACCCCTAACGGCCTCGAGCCCCTGGACCTGTCCCTCCTTCAGCTTCCGGTGACCTTGAGTTCGTCCGGCCTTCTCCGATCATATCAGCCTAATTGTCTCTCCGGTGAGCACCCATGGATCCTCGCGAATGTTTTCCCGTGTCCCCTCTTCTCTGCGATGGTCCTCGTCGCCCGGACCTATAACCAGGTTGAGCATCCTGCCGGAGCTCGCTACCATGGCTCCTCAGAGCCCGGTTTAACACATATTCTATGGTTTTGGCTCCGTTTTCCCTCCATGAGAATTCTTGGCGTCCAAATTGATACTTTTAGCCACCGATCCAGCGGTTTGGTTCTCGACTCATTTCCCCCTATTCTTGCTTTGCGGCAGAGCATTCCTGGAGCTCCCGGCCACCGCGAGGCTCCATCTTGGGCTTGTCAGGTTCGCGTGGCAACCAGGATGGCCACGGTGCTCTTGGTTGTCCCTGTTGGACACTGCTCTGCGATCCCGATCCCAGGAGTCGAGGATCGGCTGCTGCTCTCCTGCCATGACTCGAAGGGGATTTATCCAGGTCACGAGATGACCATGGTGCCCCCACGAGTGCAATCAGTTAACTGATCGCTCAAGGGTACTGTCGGTATTTCACATTCGATTTGTTCTCCATCGACCGCGAGAGTTAGTTTGACGTAAATGATAGTTTTACCCTACGCTTGTTCAATTTATGTGTCGCGCGCGCTAAGGCTGTTTCGGTATTTCCACTTTTATTTACATCAGAATAATCACAGATTTAAATGATGTCACGCTATGGTTTTCCTAATTTCTGATTGGTCCAGAGTGCAAAATTCATAACTTTTGCATACGACCTCAGAAAATTACACAAAAATATGTTTTGGAAAAGATTTTTGATGAGGAATCTGATTTTGTGGTTTTTATCGACTGATTCTACTGTTTTAACATCTCAATATCTATATGAGAAAATTAGGGTTTGATTTGTATGATGAAGGATGATATGTTAATTTCAGGTGATTAAAAGGATCCAATCAGTCAAACTAGGTTTGACTTAGGTGAATTAGTTCAAGGTAAGCGGGCCATGCCCTTGGCATAGATAAAATTTGGTTTATTGAATGTTTATGAATATTGTTAAGCATTTTATGTAAAGGTCTTGATAAATGCATGTTTTCCTTCAAGTACATGATTATTGAATGATTGTTTGCTATAATATAAGTCTAAGTATAGAAACCAGATTTATGCTATGAATTATGGTTAAGGAACAAGAAATCAAGATTAAGAGGGAATCAGTTTCCCATTCATGCTTAAGAGGGAGAAATCCCATTATGGTCATGGGGAGAAATCCCAATCATGTTTAAGAGGGAGAAATCCCAATTAAGATCAAGTTTAGGATATTAAGAAGATAAGCTAAGTTTAGGCAAGATCATGAATAATAGAAATTGATTTAGATTTATATGCACCTTGTTATGGGCTTTCCGAGCATTATGGGCTTTCCGAGCAATTATGGGCTTTCTGAGCATTATGGGCTCCTTATGGGGCATTAAGAGATGAGCATATTCTTCTAGTCAATTTCTTTATGTAAAAGACGTCAAGAAACTATTAATGTTAATGCATGTTCATGTTTATGTCAAATCAATTTATATGTTATTTTGATGTCTTATAATATGCCAATGCCGCTTACTTACGATGTTTGTTTTTCCTTTGCATGGCTGGGGACGAGATGTCCGCAGGAGTTGGAGCTAAGAAGAAGGAATCATCTTGAGAATACCAAGGACCCAAAGATCCAAGGAGTTGTTGCCTGGTGGGACATCCATCTATGGAGATCCTGTCATTTAGATATTATCCAGTTTATGTTAGCATAGCTTTAGTATCATGACGTAGTTATCTCTGCAAGAAGAACTTTATGTATGAATCGATGTTTCTATGAATGCCAAGTGTTGTTTATTTCTTGATATGAGATCATGCATGTGACAATCCCTCCCTGATATGCCAAGTACCCCACATTATGGATAATGTTGGGGATTAGGCTGTGCTTCCGCTGGTTACGTAAGAAACCATAGGGAGGAGTGTTACATTAATGGTATCAGAGCAAGGAATAGATGGCCACTAAGGCAACAATAAGGATTCATACAAGTCACCCTAGGATGAAGAAATAGAAGTAGGGAACATGATAATGTATTCTAGTATGTCTAGAGAACCCTAAAGATGACTAGAGCCCTCACCTCATTAGAGAAGTACATGTTAGATGAAACCAAACCCTAGATGGTGACATGTTTCTCCTTGTCTCAATAGTAAGGGCCACCTAATTGAGACTTGAGGAAAATGTCATTTAATGTGACTTTTTATGTGTCTTACCTTCTTAATTGTATGTGTGGTATGGGACACATGTGCAAATGAGTTGGTGAGATGTAACATAAAGAGATCCAACATTTCTAAATATGTGCTTGATCACCACATATAAAGAGATGAAGGATATAGGACCTAAGGTTAGACAACTATGAAGATGTAGTCATGGTAAGTGAGAGATAGATTCCCTAAGTGTAATAGGTGTAATGTTAAAGTATGAGACTTAGGGAGGGTAGTTAAGTAATTTTTGTTGAATCATAATACTTTGTTTATGCATGCTTCTTTTATAATAAAATTTTGTATGGGAAAATTTGCAAGTTTATGTGAACCCTTAAGGTGGGTAGAAACTCTAGGAAATTTCGAGGACGAAATTTATTTAAGGTGGGTAGAATTGTAACATCCCAATCTTATCGTGCAAATTTTCAAACTATTTTATTCCTTGCATCCTCTTTTTCTAAATTAGATAATTTTTGAGGACTTAAATGTAATTTTCCCATGTTATTTTACAAAATTATTTTATTATGTCCCATTCCTCTCTTAACCTTGTTATATTTAAAGAAAATGTTTTCATATATATATCCATGCCCTTTTGTTTAAAAAAATGAGGATAAATGTTGTATGTCCAATTTTCTCTCTCTTATGATAATTAGTGATTTACTTGTTTAATTATTTGCTTAATGACCTCCATATTGTTAATTGAAATTAAATAAGGTTAAATGCACGTTTTCATATTTTTTCAATTCTTATTTGAGAGATTAATAGCTTATTATGCATTAATCATGGCCATTTAAGTGCACATTGTGGGTTTTGCTATTTTAGGCCTAAAACGAGTACAAGCATCAAATATAATTAAATAGGAATGTTCTAGACTGTCTCATGTACCTATGGTTCAAATTTGAACCCATTATGACCTTGTTTGACCCCCAATTAAATTGGGAAAGATTTGAATGTGTTTTGCCTAATTAGGATTAATGGTGGGCTAAAAGACGAAATTAACTGCACAATTGTGTTGTAATGCATCTCTTTAGGCTTTGGGTGAAATTTGAGGTCATTTGGACTTCAAATGACCCTCCAAATGCTATTTATACGTTTTATATGATTTATAGTATAGGAATCAATGCATTATTTGTCACACTTTAATCGAGTTACTTTATTTCATCCGTTTCTTTTCTTCACGCGCGTCCACAGCCTTTGGATCAGAATCCAACGGTGCCAGCGTTCTCTTCTTCCTCCGTTTCCTTCCCCCGCGAGCAGGCCGTTTCACAGGCCGTTTTCCCTCAACGGCGTTCTCACTCCACAGCCCACCGTTTCACTTGATTTCTTCACCATCGAGTCCGTGAAGTCGAGACGAACCGGGCGAACCCTTACTCGCCTTCTCCCTCAACCTATACAAGAAACGCCCAATATAGGGCTTCGACACCCACTCTGTAGGCGACTTGCAGCCGGCACCTCCATGTGTCTACCAGCCACCTAAATGCTCAGAAAGCACCGCCGGTCCCCGAGCTCTCCTTCTCCTCGCTCAATTCGACCCCTAACGGCCTCGAGCCCTTGGACCTGTCCCTCCTTCAGCTTCCGGTGACCTTGAGTCCGTCCGGCCTTCTCCGATCATATCAGCCTAATTGTCTCTCCGGTGAGCACCCATGGATCCTCGCGAATGTTTTCCCGTGTCCCCTCTTCTCTGCGATGGTCCTCGTCACCCGGACCTATAACCAGGTTGAGCATCCTGCCGGAGCTCGCTACCATGGCTCCTCAGAGCCTGGTTTAACACAGATTCTATGGTTTTGGCTCCGTTTTCCCTCCATGAGAATTCTTGGCATCCAAATTGATACTTTTAGCCACCGATCCAGCGGTTTGGTTCTCGACTCGTTTCCCCCTGTTCTTGCTTTGCGGCAGAGCATTCCTGGAGCTCCCGGCCACCGCGAGGCTCCATCTTGGGCTTGTCAGGTTCGCGTGGCAACCAGGATGGCCACGGTGCTCTTGGTTGTCCCTGTTGGACACTACTCTACGATCCCGATCCCAGGAGTCGAGGATCGGCTGCTGCTCTCTTGCCATGACTCAAAGGGGATTTATCCAGGTCACGAGATGACCATGGTGCCCCCACGAGTGCAATCAGTTAACTAATCGCTCAAGGGTACTGTCGGTATTTCACATTCGATTTGTTCTCCATCGACCACGAGAGTTAGTTTGACGTAAATGATAGTTTTACCCTCCGCTTGTTCAATTTATGTGTCGCGCGCACTAAGGCTGTTTCGGTATTTCCACTTTTATTTACATCAGAATAATCACAGATTTAAATGATGTCACGCTATGGTTTTCCTAATTTTTGATTGGTCCAGAGTGCAAAATTCATAACTTTTGCATACGACCTCAGAAAATTACACAAAAATATGTTTTGGAAAGGATTTTTGATGAGGAATCTGATTTTGTGGTTTTTATCGACTGATTCTACTGTTTTAATATCTCAATATCTATATGAGAAAATTAGGGTTTGATTTGTATGATGACGGATGATATGTTAATTTCAGGTGATTAAAAGGATCCAATCAGTCAAACTAGGTTTGACTTAGGTGAATTAGTTCAAGGTAAGCGGGCCATGCCCTTGGCATAGATAAAATTTGGTTTATTGAATGTTTATGAATATTGTTAAGCATTTTATGTTAAGGTCTTGATAAATGCATGTTTTCCTTCAAGTACATGATTATTGAATGATTGTTTGCTATAATATAAGTCTAAGTATAGAAACCACATTTATGCTATGAATTATGGTTAAGGAACAAGAAATCAAGATTAAGAGGGAATAAGTTTCCCATTCATGCTTAAGAGGGAGAAATCCCATTATGGTCATGGGGAGAAATCCCAATCATGTTTAAGAGGGAGAAATCCCAATTAAGATCAAGTTTAGGATATTAAGAAGATAAGCTGAGTTTGGGCAAGATCATGAATAATAGAAATTGATTTAGATTTATATGCACCTTGTTATGGGCTTTCCGAGCATTATGGGCTTTCCAAGCAATTATGGGCTTTTCGAGCATTATGGGCTCCTTATGGGGCATTAAGAGAGGAGCATATTCTTCTAGTCAATTTCTTTATGTAAAAGACGTCAAGAAACTATTAATGTTAATGCATGTTCATGTTTATGTCAAATCAATTTATATGTTATTTTTATGTCTTATAATATGCCAATGCCGCTTACTTACGATGTTTGTTTTTCCTTTGCATGGCTGGGGACGAGATGTCCGCAGGAGTTGGAGCTAAGGAGAAGGAATCATCTTGAGAATACCAAGGACCCAAAGATCCAAGGAGTTGTTGCCTGGTGGGACATCCATCTATGGAGATCCTGTCATTTAGATATTATCCAGTTTATGTTAGCATAACTTTAGTATCATGACGTAGTTATCTCTCCAAGAAGAACTTTATGTATAAATCGATGTTTCTATGAATGCCAAGTGTTGTTTATTTCTTGATATGAGATCATGCATGTGACAATCCCTCCCCGATATGCCAAGTACCCCACATTATGGATAATGTTGGGGATTAGGTTGTGCCTCCGCTGGTTACGTAAGAAACCCTAGGGAGGAGTGTTACATTAATGGTATCAGAGCAAGGAATAGATGGCCACTAAGGCAACAATAAGGATTCATACAAGTCACCCTAGGATGAAGAAATAGAAGTAGGGAACATGATAATGTATTCTAGTATGTCTAGAGAACCCTAAAGATGACTAGAGCCCTCACCTCATTAGAGAAGTACATGTTAGATGAAACTAAACCCTAGATGATTACATGTTTCTCCTTGTCTCAATAGTAAGGGCCACCTAATTGAGACTTGAGGAAAATGTCATTTAATGTGACTTTTTATGTGTCTTACCTTCTTAATTGTATGTGTGGTATGGGACACATGTGCAAATGAGTTGGTGAGATGTAACATAAAGAGATCCAACATTTCTAAATATGTGCTTGATCACCACATATAAAGAGATGAAGGATATAGGACCTAAGGTTAGACAACTATGAAGATGTAGTCATGGTAAGTGAGAGATAGATTCCCTAAGTGTAATAGGTGTAATGTTAAAGTATGAGACTTAGGGAGGGTAGTTAAGTAATTTTTGTTGAATCATAATACTTTGTTTATGCATGCTTCTTTTATAATAAAATTTTGTATGGGAAAATTTGCAAGTTTATGTGAACCCTTAAGGTGGGTAGAAACTCTAGAAAATTTCGAGGATGAAATTTATTTAAGGTGGGTAGAATTGTAACATCCCAATCTTATCGTGCAAATTTTCAAACTATTTTATTCCTTGCATGCTCTTTTTCTAAATTAGATAATTTTTTAGGACTTAAATGTAATTTGCCCATGTTATTTTACAAAATTATTTTATTAAGTCCAATTTCTCTCTTAACCTTGTTATATTTAAAGAAAATGTTTTCATATATATATCCATGCCCTTTTGTTTAAAAAATGAGGATAAATGCTGTATGTCCAATTTTCTCTCTCTTATGATAATTAGTGATTTACTTGTTTAATTATTTGCTTAATGACCTCCATATTGTTAATTGAAATTAAATAAGGTTAAATGCACGTTTTCATATTTTTTCAATTCTTATTTGAGAGATTAATAGCTTATTATGCATTAATCATGGCCATTTAAGTGCACATTGTGGGTTTTGCTATTTTATGCCTAAAACGAGTACAAGCATCAAATATAATTAAATAGGAATGTTCTAGACTGTCTCATGTACCTATGGTTCAAATTTGAACCCATTATGACCTTGTTTGACCCCCAATTAAATTGGGAAAGATTTGAATGTGTTTTGCCTAATTAGGATTAATGGTGGGCTAAAAGACAAAATTAACTGCACAATTGTGTTGTAATGCACCTCTTTAGGCTTTGGGTGAAATTTGAGGTCATTTGGACTTCAAATGACCCTCCAAATGCTATTTATACGTTTTATATGATTTATAGTATAGGAATCAATGCATTATTTGTCACACTTTAATCGAGTTACTTTATTTCATCCGTTTCTTTTCTTCGCGTGCGTCCGCAGCCTTTGGATCAGAATCCAACGGTGCCAGCGTTCTCTTCTTCCTCCGTTTCCTTCCCCCGCGAGCAGGTCGTTTCACAGGCCGTTTTCCCTCAACGGCGTTCTCACTCCACAGCCCACCGTTTCACTTGATTTCTTCATCATCGAGTCCGTGAAGTCGAGACGAACCGGGCGAACCCTTACTCGCCTTCTCCCTCAACCTATACAAGAAACGCCCAATATAGGGCTTCGACACCCACTCTGTAGGCGACTTGCAGTCGGCACCTCCATGTGTCTACCAGCCACCTAAATGCTCAGAAAGCACCGCCGGTCCCCGAGCTCTCCTTCTCCTCGCTCAATTCGACCCCTAACGGCCTCGAGCCCCTGGACCTGTCCCTCCTTCAGCTTCTGGTGACCTTGAGTCCGTCCGGCCTTCTCCGATCATATCAGCCTAATTGTCTCTCCGGTGAGCACCCATGGATCCTCGCGAATGTTTTCCCGTGTCCCCTCTTCTCTGCGATGGTCCTCGTCGCCCGGACCTATAACCAGGTTGAGCATCCTGCCGGAGCTCGCTACCATGGCTCCTCAGAGCCCGGTTTAACACGGATTCTATGGTTTTGGCTCTGTTTTCCCTCCATGAGAATTCTTGGCGTCCAAATTGATACTTTTAGCCACCGATCCAGCGGTTTGGTTCTCGACTCGTTTCCCCCTGTTCTTGCTTTGCGGCAAAGCATTCCTGGAGCTCCCGGCCACCGCGAGGCTCCATCTTGGGCTTGTTAGGTTCGCGTGGCAACCAGGATGGCCACGGTGCTCTTGGTTGTCCCTGTTGGACACTGCTCTGCGATCCTGATCCCAGGAGTCGAGGATCGGCTGCTGCTCTCCTGCCATGACTCGAAGGGGATTTATCCAGGTCACGAGATGACCATGGTGCCCCCACGAGTGCAATCAGTTAACTGATCGCTCCAGGGTACTGTCGGTATTTCACATTCGATTTGTTCTGCATCGAACGCGAGAGTTAGTTTGACGTAAATGATAGTTTTACCCTCCGCTTGTTCAATTTATGTGTCGCGCGCGCTAAGGTTGTTTCGGTATTTCCACTTTTATTTACATCAGAATAATCACAGATTTAAATGATGTCACGCTATGGTTTTCCTAATTTCTGATTGGTCCAGAGTGCAAAATTCATAACTTTTGCATACGACCTCAGCAAATTACACAAAAATTTGTTTTGGAAAGGATTTTTGATGAGGAATCAGATTTTGTGGTTTTTATCGACTGATTCTACTGTTTTAACATCACAATATCTATATGAGAAAATTAGGGTTTGATTTGAATGATGAAGGATGATATGTTAATTTCAGGTGATTAAAAGGATCCAATCAGTCAAACTAGGTTTGACTTAGGTGAATTAGTTCAAGGTAAGCGGGCCATGCCCTTGGCATAGATAAAATTTGGTTTATTGAATGTTTATGAATATTGTTAAGCATTTTATGTTAAGTTCTTGATAAATGCATGTTTTCCTTCAAGAACATGATTATTGAATGATTGTTTGCTATAATATAAGTCTAAGTATAGAAACCACATTTATGCTATGAATTATGGTTAAGGAACAAGAAATCAAGATTAAGAGGGAATAAGTTTCCCATTCATGCTTAAGAGGGAGAAATCCCATTATGGTCATGGGGAGAAATCCCAATTAAGATCAAGTTTAGGATATTAAGAAGATAAGCTAAGTTTAGGCAAGATCATGAATAATAGAAATTGATTTAGATTTATATGCACCTTGTTATGGGCTTTCCGAGCATTATGGGCTTTCCGAGCAATTATGGGCTTTTCGAGCATTATGGGCTCCTTATGGGGCATTAAGAGAGGAGCATATTCTTCTAGTCAATTTCTTTATGTAAAAGACGTCAAGAAACTATTAATGTTAATGCATGTTCATGTTTATGTCAAATCAATTTATATGTTATTTTTATGTCTTATAATATGCCAATGCCGCTTACTTACGATGTTTGTTTTTCCTTTGCATGGCTGGGGAAGAGATGTCTGCAGGAGTTGGAGCTAAGGAGAAGGAATCATCTTGAGAATACCAAGGACCCAAAGATCCAAGGAGTTGTTGCCTGGTGGGACATCCATCTATGGAGATCTTGTCATTTAGATATTATCCAGTTTATGTTAGCATAGCTTTAGTATCATGACGTAGTTATCTCTCCAAGAAGAACTTTATGTATGAATCGATGTTTCTATGAATGCCAAGTGTTGTTTATTTCTTGATATGAGATCATGCATGTGACAATCCCTCCCTGATATGCCAAGTACCCCACATTATGGATAATGTTGGGGATTAGGTTGTGCTTCCGCTGGTTACGTAAGAAACCCTAGGGAGGAGTGTTACATTAATGGTATCAGAGCAAGGAATAGATGGCCACTAAGGCAACAATAAGGATTCATACAAGTCACCCTAGGATGAAGAAATAGAAGTAGGGAACATGATAATGTATTCTAGTATGTCTAGAGAACCCTAAAGATGACTAGAGCCCTCACCTCATTAGAGAAGTACATGTTAGATGAAACCAAACCCTAGATGATGACATGTTTCTCCTTGTCTCAATAGTAAGGGCCACCTAATTGAGACTTGAGGAAAATGTCATTTAATGTGACTTTTTATGTGTCTTACCTTCTTAATTGTATGTGTGGTATGGTACACATGTGCAAATGAGTTGGTGAGATGTAACATAAAGAGATCCAACATTTCTAAATATGTGCTTGATCACCACATATAAAGAGATGAAGGATATAGGACCTAAGGTTAGACAACTATGAAGATGTAGTCATGGTAAGTGAGAGATAGATTCCCTAAGTGTAATAGGTGTAATGTTAAAGTATGAGACTTAGGGAGGGTAGTTAAGTAATTTTTGTTGAATCATAATACTTTGTTTATGCATGCTTCTTTTATAATAAAATTTTGTATGGGAAAATTTGCAAGTTTATGTGAACCCTTAAGGTGGGTAGAAACTCTAGGAAATTTCGAGGATGAAATTTATTTAAGGTGGGTAGAATTGTAACATCCCAATCTTGTCGTGCAAATTTTCAAACTATTTTATTCCTTGCATGCTCTTTTTCTAAATTAGATAATTTTTGAGGACTTAAATGTAATTTGCCCATGTTATTTTACAAAATTATTTTATTATGTCCAATTTCTCTCTTAACCTTGTTATATTTAAAGAAAATGTTTTCATATATATATATCCATGCCCTTTTGTTTAAAAAAATGAGGATAAATGTTGTATGTCCAATTTTCTCTCTCTTATGATAATTAGTGATTTACTTGTTTAATTATTTGCTTAATGACCTCCATATTGTTAATTGAAATTAAATAAGGTTAAATTCACGTTTTCATATTTTTCAATTCTTATTTGAGAGATTAATAGCTTATTATGCATTAATCATGGCCATTTAAGTGCACATTGTGGGTTTTGCTATTTTAGGCCTAAAACGAGTACAAGCATCAAATATAATTAAATAGGAATGTTCTAGACTGTCTCATGTACCTATGGTTCAAATTTGAACCCATTATGACCTTGTTTGACCCCCAAGTAAAATGGGAAAGATTTGAATGTGTTTTGCCTAATTAGGATTAATGGTGGGCTAAAAGACAAAATTAACTGCACAATTGTGTTGTAATGCACCTCTTTAGGCTTTGGGTGAAATTTGAGGTCATTTGGACTTCAAATGACCCTCCAAATGCTATTTATACGTTTTATATGATTTATAGTATAGGAATCAATGCATTATTTGTCACACTTTAATCGAGTTACTTTATTTCATCCGTTTCTTTTCTTCGCGCGCGTCCGCAGACTTTGGATCAGAATCCAATGGTGCCAGCGTTCTCTTCTTCCTCCGTTTCCTTCCCCCGCGAGCAGGCCGTTTCACAGGCCGTTTTCCCTCAACGGCGTTCTCACTCCACAGCCCACTGTTTCACTTGATTTCTTCACCATCGAGTCTGTGAAGTCGAGACGAACTGGGCGAACCCTTACTCGCCTTCTCCCTCAACCTATACAAGAAACGCCCAATATAGGGCTTCGACACCCACTCTGTAGGCGACTTGCAGTCGGCACCTCCATGTGTCTACCAGCCACCTAAATGCTCAAAAAGCACCGCCGGTCCCCTAGCTCTCCTTCTCCTCGCTCAATTCGACCCCTAACGGCCTCGAGCCCCTGGACCTGTCCCTCCTTC
Organism: Alisma plantago-aquatica; assembly: GCA_963693085.1. Classification (NCBI taxonomy): domain Eukaryota; kingdom Viridiplantae; phylum Streptophyta; class Magnoliopsida; order Alismatales; family Alismataceae; genus Alisma; species Alisma plantago-aquatica. The sequence goes on from OY856412.1 coordinate 27,648,191, forward strand.
AGCTTCCGGCGACCTTGAGTCCGTCCGGCCTTCTTCGATCATATCAACCTAATTGTCTCTCCGGTGAGCACCCATGGATCCTCGCGAATGTTTTCCCGTGTCCTCTCTTCTCTGCGATGGTCCTCGTCGCCCGGACCTATAACCAGGTTGAGCATCATGCCGGATCTCGCTACCATGGCTCCTCAGAGCCCGGTTTAACACGGATTCTATGGTTTTGGCTCCGTTTTCCCTCCATGAGAATTCTTGGCGTCCAAATTGATACTTTTAGCCACCGATCCAGCGGTTTGGTTCTCGACTCGTTTCCCCCTGTTCTTGCTTTGCGGCAGAGCATTCCTGGAGCTCCCGGCCACCGCAAGGCTCCATCTTGGGCTTGTCAGGTTCGCGTGGCAACCAGGATGGCCACGGTGCTCTTGGTTGTCCCTGTTGGACACTACTCCGCGATCCCGATCCCAAGAGTCGAGGATCGACTGCTGCTCTCCTGCCATGACTCGAAGGGGATTTATCCAGGTCACGAGATGACCATGGTGCCCCCACGAGTGCAATCAGTTAACTGATCGCTCAAGGGTACTGTCGGTATTTCACATTCGATTTGTTCTCCATCGACCACAAGAGTTAGTTTGAAGTAAATGACAGTTTTACCCTCCGCTTGTTCAATTTATGTGTCGCGCGCGCTAAGGCTGTTTCGGTATTTCCACTTTTATTTACATCAGAATAATCACAGATTTAAATGATGTCACGCTATGGTTTTCCTAATTTCTGATTGGTCCAGAGTGCAAAATTCATAACTTTTGCATACGACCTCAGAAAATTACACAAAAATTTGTTTTGGAAAGGATTTTTGATGAGGAATCTGATTTTGTGGTTTTTATCGACTGATTCTACTGTTTTAACATCTCAATATCTATATGAGAAAATTAGGGTTTGATTTGTATGATGACGGATGATATGTTAATTTCAGGTGATTAAAAGGATCCAATCAGTCAAACTAGGTTTGACTTAGGTGAATTAGTTCAAGGTAAGCGGGCCATGCCCTTGGCATAGATAAAATTTGGTTTATTGAATGTTTATGAATATTGTTAAGCATTTTATGTTAAGGTCTTGATAAATGCATGTTTTCCTTCAAGTACATGATTATTGAATGATTGTTTGCTATAATATAAGTCTAAGTATAGAAACCACATTTATGCTATGAATTATGGTTAAGGAACAAGAAATCAAGATTAAGAGGGAATAAGTTTCCCGTTCATGCTTAAGAGGGAGAAATCCCATTATGGTCATGGGGAGAAATCCCAATCATGTTTAAGAGGGAGAAATCCCAATTAAGATCAAGTTTAGGATATTAAGAAGATAAGCTAAGTTTAGGCAAGATCATGAATAATAGAAATTGATTTAGATTTATATGCACCTTGTTATGGGCTTTCCGAGCATTATGGGCTTTCCGAGCAATTATGGGCTTTCCGAGCATTATGGGCTCCTTATGGGGCATTAAGAGAGGAGCATATTCTTCTAGTCAATTTCTTTATGTAAAAGACGTCAAGAAACTATTAATGTTAATGCATGTTCATGTTTATGTCAAATCAATTTATATGTTATTTTTATGTCTTATAATATGCCAATGTCGCTTACTTACAATGTTTGTTTTTCCTTTGCATGACTGGGGACGAGATGTCCGCAGGAGTTGGAGCTAAGGAGAAGGAATCATCTTGAGAATACCAAGGACCCAAAGATCCAAGGAGTTGTTGCCTGGTGGGACATCCATCTATGGAGATCCTGTCATTTAGATATTATCCAGTTTATGTTAGCATAGCTTTAGTATCATGACGTAGTTATCTCTCCAAGAAGAACTTTATGTATGAATCGATGTTTCTATGAATGCCAAGTGTTGTTTATTTCTTGATATGAGATCATGCATGTGACAATCCCTCCCCGATATGCCAAGTACCCCACATTATGGATAATGTTGGGGATTAGGCTGTGCTTCCACTGGTTACGTAAGAAACCCTAGGGAGGAGTGTTACATTTGGTGTCCAATTGGAAGCGGTGGGGTACTGTTGATGCGCTAATAGATCTACTTCCAGTTGGGTTCAGATCTAATGTGATGTGTGCATTAGGGAGTCAGTTTTCCCTATGAGGGCTAGGCAACAACTAGGTTTTATCTGTCACATGTTGGTCGTGGGGCAAGAGAAGAAGACGGTGGCTATGGTTCTTAACAATATATAAAGATAGGGGAGTACGAGGGAGAAGAAATAGGATAGGGATCATAGAGGAACGTGAAGTAATATATTAGAAGATGAGTGAATGAAAAGGAGGAACAGTCTGAGGAAGTGCAACATTATGTAGAGGAGGGACATGAATAGGAATGCCATGTTACAAGGCCATTAACAAAAACATAGGTGTGTTTCAAAAGGTTTGTATTTCAATCAATTAAATGTGTGGGTAAATGATACCCAATTGACTTGAAAATTGACATATAGGATAAACAATATGTGAGCATTCCAATTTGAATGTTAGTTTCACCGTTAGAAATTGTTTGATATTTTCACATTACTTCTAAGTGAACCACTCTATTAAGGCATTTGATTACTTTCTTAATCAAGTTGATTCAATATTTCATATGCATTAAATTTCTTTCATCAATTACACTTAGGATGATTGTAGATTTCTAAAGTAGGGTTAAAACTAGTCAATTATTGGTTTAGTATAATAAAACATACTAGACAATTTATTAAGTTGTTTTAGGCTAGAAATTTAGATATTGATATTATATATATGTATTTATGATATTATTTGATTCCTAATTTAAACTTTATTAGGGTATAAATGACTCAATATTATACCAATAAAAAGGGCCTTGAAGAGTGATTTTTTATATATATACCTAGATTCAAATATGTTACACACACCAAAACATAAAAGATCTACACCTTCTACTCACTACTAGCTCAAGGAAGGGGACTCTTCACTAGAAAATCCATGGGAAATGTGCTAAGAACCCAAAATAGTAATAAACCATTAGTGTGAGATCAAAGAAACAAGATCTACTATCTACATTGAATTAGAGGATTCTATATCAAAGGACAACATTTGAAAGACATATTACAATATCTAAGTCATTAATATATATATAGAAGAGTTACTACATAAGTAAAATTATGCAATTTTATCATAAAATTGCATAAATATGCACTAAATAATTTTGAAATATTCAAATCACTGACTAATAATTGCAATGATTGTTATACAATGATATAGATCTTGGGATTATTTCGTCTCATTAAAGAACCCACTACATCTAAATTGTTGTGAGTATATTAGTTAAGGGCTCATTGATGTGTAATGTATAGGGAAATCGAGGCGACAGATAAGGTAGTGGAAACTAAAAATTTAAAGCCTGATTCCCCTTAACAAAAAGATCGCATCAATAACAATGTATCTAGGAAGGACATATAGTAAGAGTTATAACTGGTCCTGGAGCAAGTTCAAAAACAACTCTTGATCTATTCTCCAAGAAACAAAATGGTTCTTCTTCAGACTAGCTTCTTCTTCAACAACACTCAAATAGTTATTAGCAATGACCTCCTAGTCTGCCACCACAAACGATGGTTGATAGTGTTCTCCTAGTGGTAGAAAATTGCCTCCTCCTTTAAAGTAGTCCACACGGACCACCGTGAACTACACATTGCACTACCAGAGTCAACGGGAAGGAGATATCCCTCTTAAACATCAACCTGCTAGAGTTGATTCTCTCTCCCACAATTGTCTCTGCCTTGCTATTCCTCCCTTTATTGGGTAGGTCTTTCTCAGGCTCTATATTGGTTACCACAACTAGAGAGAACAACAATTGTCAGAGCAATTGTTGTGTCTGAGAAGCCCCCAATACCCCTCTATTTATAGGAGAGGCTAAGGTCAGGGTTCTCAATCTATGCGAAGTTGAAAAAGATCACAATTTTTTTGGAACCTACGCACGGTGAATCTGTTGTTTCACATAGCCAAATAGTCGGTTCGCATAGTGAACTCATCAATTTTTGTAGTTTTCTATTCTGAATCAAATAGGTAACCAATTCCCGATTAATGCTAAACATGACATCAACACAAATCCTTATTCCAATTAAATTGGCAACTGAACCAAGCGACCCATAAGGTGAATTTGTCGGTTCACATAGTGAAAGGTCAATTTACATGTCCAGTTCAAGAAAAGTTCAACCAATATTAATTCCAATTAACCTGACCTCCAACTGATCAGTTCACAATTGAGTTGGTCAGTTTAGAGTCTAGTCAGTCAACTTTGAATTGTAATAGTTTAATTGAATACCTAAACACCTTTAGTAATCAAATTAAACACCATTCATGAATATACTCCTATTCCAAGTGTATCCTATGTGTGTGACCCTATAGGTTCAAAATTACGTGGGCACTGAATGTTCATAACCAATTAATACATCACAAGAAAAGAGTGGTGTCTAGCAACACATCATTTCAACCCAAGTAATTTGTAAAGTTGTAGAAAAACTTCAACCTACAATTTTTTATCAATGTTATCGTGATTGTATAAATCCTTTATCTCTGATATCTATATTGAACTAAAGGCATGGAATCGTCATCCTCTCAATGTTCAATCCATGTTCCTTGAACTAGAGAAGACCTTCTGAGATGCATGTGAGTTCACATATCACATATTGAATCACATGAGTACAGCCGTACATTTCTTAGCATCACATATCATGTGTCCTGGATATCAATCTCCTATAGGAGAGACAAATCCCATATACATCACTCACACTCAATCCTCATGCATCACAATGTAGGGAGACATGTCAACTGAATAGGAAATAGAATTTTTTTTTTACTATCATAATCCCCATAAACCAGCGTGTCGCGTCAAAAACTATATAATGGGAAGGATGGTTTTGAGGATATACCTAGCCTTAGAGCAAGTCCAACGGCATCTCTGTTGACTCAAGGTCTAAATTGATTAAACCCTTATTTTGATGATGACTAAACCATTCCAATTAATTGTGTCTAATGTCTCTACTTGAATGATTTCAGATTAGGTATAGACACACTCCAAATGCCCTATCTTGCGCATCTCAACTTGGAGAAAAGACAAGTCAAAGTCAATACAAGTGCACATTTTTTGTAATATGATGTAAATCCATTAGAATCATGTTGTAAATCACTTGTAATGATTGTATGACTTGTAATTAAGCTTAGAAAAAATAAGGAGCACTTAGATCAAATATTTAAGCATTCAAAAGCCATTTTCCAATATTGACATCAAGTTGTTCATCGGTCGAGTTGCAAACTCGACTGATCCTGATTGGATCTTAAAAATGACTTTTGATCGGTCGAGTTTACACTTCACAGAACTCGACTGATCCCTCTACTGACCAAAACTGATTTAAGTGAATTGGTCGAGTTGCCCCAGGACAAACTCGACTGATGGCTTAAATTGATCTTGTCTTTTAGTAGGATCGGTCGAGTTACCTTTATAGAAACTTGACTGATTGCATTGTACAAAAAAGTGCATAAAAGTGTTTCTAGCCGTTGTGGAGTTGCAAAAAGTGAAAATATATCTGTTGCAAGCCACAAAACGGCTAGTTTTCATTCTTAAGTGTTCTCAAAGGCTAAGAGGAATCCCCAGCTATAAATAGGACCCCTTGGGCTTCATTACAAGGTTGAGCATTCAATTCAAAACTCTATGTGAGGTTCCTATTATATAGCTGAGTGCTTCCTACAGCCTCCTCTCTCTCTCTAAGCTTAATCAATTACTACATTCATTAGAGTGAGTAGGAAATTTGTAAGAGATCTATTCCTACATGTATATCTTGTGAGGCTCTCACTTCCACCACCTCCCTATCTCTCTTTTCAACCATGAAGATGAAAGTTCTCTCTCTTAGATAAGAGAGGTGAAGAAGAATAAGGGAAGGAGTCCCTTGGTGAAGATCAAGGCTGAAGACTTGGAGCAAGAGTGGGTAAGCCCTTGGTGAAGGCAGAAGACTCCTTGCTAAAGTGGGTAAGTCCTTGGTGGAAGCTTCTCCGAGTGAAGGTGAAGTCAAAGGCTGAAGATCCAAGAAGAGTGGCAAAGTCCTTGAAGGCAGAAGACTTGTGCTTGAGTGGGTAAGACCTTGGTGAAGGCTGAAGATTCTTGCAAAGGTTGTTCATCAGTCAAGTTGCAAACTCGACCGATCTTGATTACATCTTGAAAATGACTTTTGATCGGGTGAGTTTACACTTCACAGAACTCGACCGATGGAGTACATGACCAATTCAATTTTCATTGGTTGTTTGAGTTTCCCCAGGACAAACTCGACCGATGGTCTGAATATCAGCTTTGTCTTTTACTCTATCGGTCGAGTTACCCTTACAGAAACTCGACCGATTGAATTGTATAGAATAGTGCAGAAAAGTGCTTCTAGCCATTGTGGAGTTGCAACAAGTGAAAATATATCTGTTGCAAGCCAAAAAATGGCTAGTTTTCATTCTCAAGTGTTCCCAAAGGCTAAGAGGCATCCCCAGCTATAAATAGGACCCCTTCAGCTTCATTCCAAGGTTGAGCATTCAATGCAAAACTCTATGTGATGTTCCTATTCTATATTTGAGTGCTTCCTACAACCTCCTCTCTCTCTCTAAGATTAATCACTTGCTACATCCATTAGAGTGAGTAGGAGATTTGTAAGAGAGTTCGTCCTACATGTATATCTTGTGAGGCTCTCACTTCCACCACCTCCATATCTCTCATTTCAACCATGAAGATGAAGGCTCTCTCTCTTGGCTAAGAGAGGTGAAGAAGAATAAGGGAAGGAGTTCCTTGGTGAAGATCAAGGTTGAATACTTGGAGCAAGAGTGGGTAAGACCTTGGTGAAGGCAGAAGACTCCTTGCTCAAGTGGGTAAGTCCTTGGATAAAGCTTCTCTGAATGAAGGTGAAGTCAAAGGCGGAAGATCAAGAAGAGTGGGTAATCCCTGCAAGGTTGAAGACTTGTTCAAGAGTAGGTAAGTCCTTGGAAGAAGGAGGAAGACTCCTTGCAAAGTGGGTAAGTCCTTGGTAAGGTTGAAAACTCTTTGTATTGGATAGGTAAGTCCTTTGGTGGTCATGTATTGCAAGTCTTATGAATGAATATAAGACTGCAATGGTTAAGAAATCCTAGAGGTTGACCTCTCTAGGTAATGGACTGACTCACTTCTAGTTTGAAGTGTGGAACCACTCTAAATAGCTTCTCAATTGGTGTATGTTCAATCTCTCTCTCCCTTGCTATGCATGTTTTATTTGCACTCAAACTTCCTATTTAGCAACCTTATCTTTTGATATATCTTGAAGGTCTAATTTATTTTGTTTAAGTGCATTCAGCTCTATTCACCCCCACTCTAGAGCATCCAATCACCCATCTAGGATCCAACAATCTCCTCATTGTTGTAGATGCACAAATTTCTCCCAGTTGCACTGAGACTCGTCTGACTGTTGTGCCTCCTGGTCTGTACCACATCCAGTAGGTTGATGTTGTCCTCCTAGCAGTAGACAACAACCTCCATATCTATATGGAAGTCTACAAGGACTACCTAGAAATCATGTCGTCCTACTAGAATAGATAGGAAAAAATTGTCCTTCCCGTTGGTGTACTAGTCACCAACTTTGTAAAGAAGTGAAACCACTTCTCTGCTAAAAATTTGAACAATAGAACCTCCAATCCAAACTCACTCAAAAGGTGAGATGGAGTGGGTGTAAAATTTTCAAATCTTTATATAATGGTAATCAAAAGACCAATGTATAGCAGCGGAAGAAAATATTTGACTATTCAATTATAAAACAAAGGGTTACAACTTAAACTTACATCACAATGATCCATGTAGAGGAAATCTAAACCACCTCAAGATTGTCTCCAAGCTTCATCATCACAAACTAAGTCCAGGTCAACATGCCATGCATCCAAGTCTTCCACCTAGGGTTGGAAGCATACCCCAGCAAAAGAGAAACAAAAGGAGACATCAGCAAAGGCTGGTATGTGCATACTGAAAAGCAAATTGAGCAATATAAGGAAATAAAGTACATCAAGTGTAAAGGCTTCCCATGCAAGAGATAAGTATCACCAAAACGGGTATCAAGAGAAGAGATCAAAACAAAAAGGGATACTTTCCATAAACAACATATAAAAGGATTGTGCCATAAATAAATCCACTACCATGGTGGGAAACAAAGCACAAGTAGGGCACACACCCCACAATCAACATCCTGCATGCATGTGAGATAAACATAACACTAGAACAATATAAACACAATTGGCGGCCAAGGCTTCACATCCTTGCAAACCTGATAGAGAATGACTCACCGCCAAACTCCCAAATATAAAATGGGTCAAGACACACATCTTGCCCTGGGTACGAGGTTCCTTGCCGTCCCAAAAGAACAAAACCAATGCACTTACACTACTCTAGTGCTACTGAATCACATAGCATGTAAATATAGAGGCAAGTAGAAAAGTATAGTAAGAATTATCAAGGTTGCCATCACACAATGGACAACTCAAACATATAAGCAAATCCACTTCAAAGTGGGCATATATTAACAAGTAAAATCCACATCACAGTGGGCATATAATATCAAAAGTCCAACTTGCACCAAGGCAACAAGATAAGATTCTAAGAGAATATCCATGATCACAAGATCAATAACAAAATAAGATACTTCACATGAAGCATGATTTCAAAAGAACAAGACAATGTGTAGGCTAATGTCCATAGGACCAAGAGTAATACAAAAATAGGATAATTGCTCAAGAAGAATAATCGAAGATGCAAACATACATTAAGAGAGATGAATATGAAATTGCTCAATACAGAATTAATGGGGGATGCAATCATACCTCAACTTCAAAGACAAACGTCCAAAGTCACATCTAGGTCCAAGCCTAGGCATCCAAAGAACCTATTAAGAATATATGTGAGATTAGGCTTAGATTTATATTGATTTCATAAACCCTAAAAACCACCTTTTTATTATTATGTGAATTAAGTTATGAAAACTGTTCCATATTTTAGGTTATGCTTTTATGAACTCAAAACATATTTTATTATATTTTTCTAACTTACAGGTTATTAGTTATGATTTTTATAAGTTAATTCATTAATAATTAGATCCATTAAATCACCCCTTTAAAACATTAGATTTAGGCGACAAAACCAACACCATAAGAAAGCTTGCATTTTTCTGAATCCAATGAATATTTTTCCATATTTTTCTGGTCATCCATTAATTAGTTATTGATTTTTGAAAATCAGCCAATCAGATAATCAGATAAAGCCACATAGGCGAGAAAGTCCACGAAAAGCAGGTCGGGCCCGCATGACTTGGCCCAATCCGGGTCGGACAAGTCACCGCGTCAACCCTCAGCCTTGACTCGCCCAAACCAAATAAAACGAAGGCAAAAGACTAAAGTGCCCTTGGTGAAAAAAACAGAGAAAGAAGAAACACGAGGGCAGAAACGAGAATGTGTAATGGGGAATCATCCCCTTCGCAAGCACAGATGCCATGTCCGTGAGGTAGGGAAGCAGCAGTTGCTTGATTTTGGGGAAAACTCAATTGCGCAATCAAAAGCCCAACCAACACATCGGAAACATCTTCGTTGGTCTAAGAAATCTTACCCCGAAAATAATTGCACTCTGACAAAGGATTCCGGCATGGAGAGGGTCACACGTCTGGAACACAAATTCGACTGGCGGTGATTGAAGCGAGGATGAGGGATGCAATTGAGAGTGTGGGAGAGTTTTTGGAGGTTCGACGACACTCTGGGATCAGGTTCTCATAGATAGCACCCAAGGTTATGGGTTCCCCACAACCGAAGTCAAGAGAGCACGGCGGCCAAAATAGGCGTTTTCTTAATAGGGCACGAGAGAGGTTCTTTTATGGCTTGGGGTGAGCGGAATCCTCCCCCGAAACTAAAGCAACAAAAATCATTTAAATCGGTATAGAAACGAGTTAGGAAACCATGAAAATTTGAGCCTTATATCCGGTGCTACAGAGTTCACGCGGCCCTCTCCTACCCGAGGTAGGAGACGGGTTCCACACCATCTGATGCGGAGATCAACGGCTCAAAATCAAAACGTAACCAATAAGTTTAGGAATATAAGCGTGACATGGAAATAAATCGGATTAAACCAAAGTGGAACATATTTAATGCACCTATTTTCTCTTTCTTCTTTTGAGGGTTCTATTCTTATCCAAATTAGACCAAACTTTGCACACAAGTTAAGTTAAACATGTAAATTCTGATTCTCCAATTAGATTTCACTTTTGGCAACTTTAGATGCATTTTTTAATATATTCTTTATTTCTCTTTCTTGATGCATTTAATGACACATGGATTATCCAAATTACGTAAAACTTCATCCACAAGTTAACTTAAGTGTGTTGAATACGAATTTGCCATCAATTTTACATATTGAAGTTGTTTTGAATATTTATTTAATATTTTGAAGGTTCTACACACTTTCTCTCTCTTGATATTACCTTTTAAGCAAACTTTCTCCAAATTGGATAAAAAATTACCCAAAGGCTATATTTATTATGTAGATCACAAATATAACATTATTTTCCTCTTTTGGAGTCATTTATTATTTTTATTTATTAATTACACCTTTTAGGCAATTTCTCTCACTTAACTTACCATATTATTTCAAGGTTGTCCAAATTAAATGAAAATTGACATGTAGGCTTATTTTGATGTGTAGATTACGAATTTGGAGTATATTATTTAATTTGAGGCTTTATTGCATGAGTTTTGTCATATGGCCCATTAGAGGCCCATTAACTGTATTACTCTTTCAATTAAGTTATTTATCATCTTATTGTCACCAAATGAATTATGTGACATATTATTTTACATTATTCATGCATTATATTATTAGGATCATCCTAACCTCAAACTTGTTTGGAAAAACCCAAAAGGATCAAAGTTCTAGGGTAGGGTTCAAGATCTGGTATGTTACAAACTTGCTCTCCCAAAATTGTTTCTTCCCTTTCTATCCCTCCCTTTAGCGAGTAGGACTTGCGTGGTCTCTCTATTGGTTACCATAACTATAGAGGACAACAATTGTCAGAAGCAATTAAGTTGTACTCTGGGAAGCTCCCAATACCCCTGTATTTGTTATAGGGGTTAGGGTCTAGGTTCCCAATCTGTGTGGGGTGGAAAGGACCGGAAGACCTTGAATATTTGCAACCCGCGAACGTCGAACAGTTTAGTTGAAAACTGAACTAGTCAGTTCACAAGTGAGCCAATCGGTTCGCACAGTGAACCAGTCATTTCTCTTGTTTCTCAATCGCATATGAATTTGCCAATTCATTTTCATTTAATGCTAAACATTAATTCATTGCACCAATTGAATTGAGCAAGTGAAATGATCAATTTTTCTTATGAATTTAGGAAAGTTGCTAGAATCTTTGGTTGGAACAACTGAGCCGATCGATTCGTTATGTGAACCAGTCATCTCACTCAACATGATCCGATTGGTTCACCTTGTGAGCTGATCGGTTGGTACCTAATTCATGAAGATGTCAGCCAATTCAATATCCAATCAACCTGACATTCCAAACGGTCATTTCATTACATGAGCCAATAGGTTAGGAGTCTAGTCAGTTGATTTGATGCATGAATTGAATACCTAAATGCTTTAGTAATCAATTCAGTCATCATTTAATATTAAACTCCTCTTCTAGGTGACCTTTTTGTGTGACCCTATAGGTCCCATATTACATTGGCAGTGAGTGTCCATAATAGTTTATGGCATCACAAGCAATGAGCGGTGCCTAGTCACACATCAATGCTATCCAAGTAAATGGAAATTTGCAGAACAATTTCAACCTACAATCTGTGTATGGTGTTACAGTGTTTATATAGTTCCTTTGCCATTGATATCCAGATTGAATTCAAAGCATGGACTAGTCACCCTCATCAACGTTCAATCTTGAGCAAAGTGCCTGAGATATATGTAAGTTCAATATCACATATTGACTTACATGTGTGTAAGGAGGCGAGATCACCCCCTTACTAAATTGTTTTTGAAGAATTAACATCCATTCCAAACACACTCAAAGGTATGTTGGAATAGGTTTAAATTTTCCAAATTTATTATAATGGTATGCAAAAAGACCAAAGTGTAGCAACAGAATAAAAATAACTGACTATATGCAACTTTCATAAAAGATTACACAAGTACATCAAAATATACCATTAGGGTTTACAAAAAGATACAACAAAAAGGATCTAGATAGAGGAAAGTCTAAACTACTTCAAATCTTATCTCCAGAGCAACATCTACAAGTGCTAGGTCCATGCCCAAAGCTATGTTCTCCTGATTCTACTCAACAACATGTCCAAACCTGGGTGGTTAGGAAAAACACCCAACAAAAGGGAAAGGAAAACAAAGTATATGTCAACAAATATGAATAGGATATCAAGGTAGAGAAAACATATAAATAAAGGCTAGTTTTCATCATAAGATGAATATTTCAAGAGTATGAGGTTATATTCAAAAGAAACTTGCCATTAACAATTATATTAAAAAGGATTTTCACGTAAGATAATTATGTCTACCTAACTAAGTAGGGTTGAGGCACCTACCGGGCCTCTAACCTATAGGTGAGGAGAGAATAAGACATTCCCAATCACCTACACAATTATATAGGGGAGAATAAAAGCATTCCCCAGGGAAATTAAATACATGTCCTCTATGGGTGGTTGTACATAAGTATCGCTACTTTAAATTAAATAGAACATAAATCTACATGCTAGAAAAGTAGTCATGGAAAGAGTAGTTATAATATTCAATAATCATGGCAGTGGGGTATAAGACCCAAATAATAAGAAATTATAATCTGATTTGAGGCATGAACAACATTAGGATTCAAGAATAGAAGATTTCGGGTTCATTTAAGCCTCATTAGGGAAATATAGGGTTTGTCTGCAATTATCCCAACATAAGGTGTAAGGAATGCACATACATATAGAGAAATTTCACATACCTCTCTTACTAATACCAATTACTAACTTTCACCACTTTAATTGAGTCCAAGTTTCACTTTGCCTATTTTCAATGTATTAACATGTATTAGAGTACATAGTGCACATTAATGTATAGAAACCCTAATTTTAGAACTTTTAGAAAAAATCAGATTTAGATTTTGAAAATATAGCCAATGAACTTATTAGGTTCTCTTGATCAAGAAAACATATTTTTATGTTAATTTTGGAGTTATGAGGATTAAGATGTACTTTTATGGTTTTTATGCATTATATTCATTTTATAAAAATCACCCTTCGTCAAACCACGAAATCAGACCTTGAAAATATTTTTATTAGATAGAGATTAATTTTAGAATTCCAAAACATATTTATTTGTCAAATTTGGATAAGTGGATTAGCAGATATGAATTTTTCAATACTGACCAATAGGAAATTACACATCATCAAACCGATCGAGATAATTGAAGAGAGAGGGAGAGGGAGAAAACACCATTTGACCCAAGATCAGGTTTGGATCTGTATAGCTAACCAAACTAGAGCTTCTAGAGAAAGTAAAACGTCAAGAAACTAAAACCCTAGAAGAACATGGTAAATAGAGATGGAGATCATCGATTTGAAACATAGAAGCATGAGTTTTTTCCATGTAGTAAGCAATATATGAGAAGTGGGTTAACAAAATTGGCCTCTAGGAAGGTAAGAAGGTCCAAACAGAAAGGATCCTGAGATTAGAAGGTCTGTTTACTCCAAGCCAAGCTCCTTGCTTGGGCAATGATCACCTTCTCCACTTTAGAGGTGCAAACCCTAGCAAAAGAGCATGGAGATGAGATGTTTTAGGGTTCTAGGTGGAGTTTCACCATGGAAGACCAGGGTTACGACCTATAAGAAGGTGTAAGGAAGACTAATAGGATGAAAATAGGGAAGGAAAGTAGGATACTTACTAGTTTTGGTCAAAATTACCAAGGAGGAGCTTATGAAATCCTAAATAGAGAAATTTGGAACTCTAGGAGCCTTCTTCACATAGGTAGGCACCCTCTTTTACCTTGGGATAGCAACTTTGTGGCCAAACATAGAAGAAATGATTCTCTAAGCTAGAGGAAAGATAAGGAGAGGATTGCTTCTTGGATTGGGAGGTGGGAAGGGGTAGGCATGGCTTTATAAAGAAGGGGGCAAGCATGAGGTGTCTATGGGACTTTCCATGTGTCCCTAGCCTAGGGCTTCATGGCCAAGCATGAGAACAGCTCATAGAGACTTCTTATATGTCAAAAGTTGGTTCTAAAAGCTCCTGGAGTCTTATAGGCCATCTCCACCGTCCTTCAAACAAATAAATAACCCCATTGGTTGATAGCTTTTAAAGATAAGCTCATTTATAAATAGGGTAATCCCTACAATGCCCTTGGAAAGTAACACTTTCAAACCAAGGTGCAACTAGGTTCCCCATGGTTCAAAAACTAGAGAATGGTAAGGAAATATCTAAATATTATAATGCATGTGACAATTTACAAAGAAAACCTCTGAATTGGGTAAATTGCATAAAGGTCCAAAATGTACCTAAAATTACATAACTTGCACAAACAACATCCAAATTGAACCACATTTGAAACTTAGCTCATTTTATGTTTTCCAATCACATAAAAAAGTTATATTAAGGTTTATAGCACTTAATTATGGTAAATAAGCTTGTTTTATACATTTAATCGAGGTTTAGGGCCTTGCTCTTCTAGCACAAATTAATATACCATTGTTCTATTAAAGTGGTGATTTTACATTTTAGATCCTTAAATAAGATTTCACTAATGTATTTTTGCATAAACCCTTCCATTGGTGTAATTATTGAACAAATGTTCACCAAACTACTATAAATTCCACAATTTAAGCATAAGGCCAAAAAGGATAGAAATGATACAAAAATATTGGGAAAGGGCCAAAAATAGAATATGCCAAAGTTTTGGTATGTTACAACATTACACCTCTTAAAGAGGATTTCTTCCTCGAAATCTCAAGCAAAGTGAGAAGGGAAAGTATGCAACATATCACCACTAAACTCCCAGGTTGTTTCCATTAAATTTCCACCAAAACATTTACTAGCTTAAACTCCTTGTTTTTCAACTGCTTAACTTGGGAGTTTAGAATCTTCTCAAGCAACTCCACATAGGTCAGGTTCTCATGGATCACCTAAAGGTTCTACTTTTTTTATTTCTTTTTAAAATTTTAGTCTTATTATTCATTAGGATATTGCATTATCATTATTATTCTTTTAATTGTGTCATGTCATATTCACTTTGTTTCCAAAAGAGTTATATTTCATTATTATGCACAAACCCAATATATTTCTTATTTATCTAATTAGGAATTTTAGCACAACTAGAGTTATACTAAATTATCTTAATATTCATTGTTATATCTAACCATTATCTTTAATAATTTGGATTTAAGACTCCATTGTCATTGTATCAATTATTTTGTATAAAATAGGACACTTTATCCAATTTTTTACAATTAATCCAAATATTGTCACATTAATTACTTATATGTATATTAGACATTGTTACTTTACCGTTCATGCTCACATTAATGTCATCATTAATCATTCTCTCATATTTATTCACTTCTTATTATTGATTATGAACATTTATGTGAATCAATTACTTCTTAGCCATATTGAAGTTATTATATATATTTTAATGATCAAGGTAGGACATATTACATATTAATGATTTGATTCACATACTAGTTCATTAGGTGATTAATTAGGTGTGTATTAGAGAACAAGGTGATATGCATTTCGTATTATTGACCTGATTAATCTATGATTTATGTGTATTAAAGTATGTTATCTGATTATGACACCTAGTTACACTAATATCATGAATGTCATTAAGAATGTATATGTTAAGGTTATATGATTACAACATAGGGTTTAGGTTAACATGATCGTTTTTCTTCACCTATACCTTCTTAGGATGCATTAAGTCCAATGTTAGATTACATTTATCTTGCCCATCATATCATTAGGGTTTATCGGTCTATGACATGGGCAACATCATTCTTATCCACTATTAGTATTAAAATGTGAGTTACTCTTATTATGTGCATTAGATATTCATCAGGGTTCAAACATAAGAACTATTCATTAGATGATCATTATATGTTCTTTTGGATACCAAGAAACATGTGGTTACAACTATAACTTGTTTGGTCAAAACTAAGGATTCAAGCACACTAACTTCCTAATTAGGGAGTTAGGGTTTCTAAAGTCAGAGTAGCTAGATTTTAGTATGTTACATGACTCCATCTCCTTGGAAAGGATTTCATCCTCAAAATCTAACTACCCAAACATCATCAAACCGACTACTCTCCCCCCTTAAAAGGTTTGACCTACCAAGCCAAACTAATCTAGAGGTAAAAGGGTGAGTCTAACTAAACCATATACATGATCCATCATACTTCACTGCGCACTCTGATTGCTTACTAAACACCAAACTTCAAAGTCTAGGTTCTAGGAATAACTATCCAAACATGAGGTTCTATGGGTCATAAGGGAACTATATTGGGTATCCATCCTCAAACAAGTCATTACAACTGGGAGACTAGTTCAACATATTAGGGTCCCTAAAGATAAATCATATAGATGTATAAGGCTACTATTGCCTAAAAGCATGCTATTTCGGACAATTCATATCAACTCAGGCCAGTCTGGTATCATATGGATTTGGGAGTCCTCGTCAACCAAGCTAGTGGTGTGGAGGAAAATCTTGCCATTCCCCGAACCCTGATCCTTTCTAGACACCTTTGCTTTCAACTTCATGTCCTAATAGCTGCCTAAAGGCCAAGTAAACAACCTCAAGTTACTATGGTTACTTATGCATCTTTTAGTTGTAAGTATTTTAGGAATATATTCATCATTATTTTAATGTAAAACTATAAGATCCTAAATCAACCCTTCATCATCTATTGATCAACTCTAGGGCAAACATGTCACTTAAAGGCAAGTCAAGTATTCTAACTAGGGAGACGAAATTGAAATAGTCAGATTCACTACTACAGAACACGCCGTTGGCGTCGGTTGTTTAACCCCTTTTAGCGACGGTTCTCCAGCGACGCCTATGTGGGTGCCGCTAAAGGTCGAACTCTTTGGTGTCGGTTTTATAACCGACGCCAAACGGCTTTGCGCCACCGAAAATGTGCCTGAAGGGCACCGATAGGTGTCGATTATGTATAGTAAGCCGACGCCAAAAGGGTTCACGCCACAAAAAGGGCGTCATCTAGGACACTTTCTGCGTTGGTTTGAAACTACCTAACCGACGCCATATTTCCAGACGACACGGCTGTACTTCCCTGCACGGCCGTGTTTAGTACTATAGGCGTCGGTTTTGTACTAAGCACCGACACTTTTTCTTCCACAGCCGTGCTTTCCTACACGGTCGGGTTGTTTGTCATATTAGGCGGCGGTTTTATCCAATAACCGACGTTGTAAGTCTTTGATGACGGTGTTCTATAAATAACTGACGCCTACGTTTTGTTTTATTTTTCTTATCAGTTTGCAGGCCTGCTGTGGCTGGTCAGCAGGATGAGAACCTGCAGTTCAGTTTTCTGAACTGTAGGTTTACGCCATCCATTGATATCAGCCTACAAACATGCCGCAAACCTGCAAAATCAACAAATATACTTTTCATACAAGTAGATACATTCAGACATCAATTCAATTCTCACATTCACACATGTAGAAACATTCAAATATATGTAGAAACATTCAGACATGTATAAACATTCAAAAATATTCATTTACAAAATATCATTCAACATCGCTATCAGCATCCCAATTATATCTTACAATCGCCACTGCTTGTATGGCTCTTGCCCATTCTTCTCTTACTTCATTTAATACTTCCATCGTATATGGAGCATGTACATATTTTAAGCGTTTACCTATAGTGTGGTCAGTTTTAAATACCTGCAAAGAGAATGATGTATATATATAAGTAATAATATCAAAATAAGATTGATATATTTCATACTAACTAATGAGACTATATATAATACCTCATGTATGGTATTGATGTCCAATGCGGCATATTGGATAATCATCTGCATAAATTGCATCACATAGTATGTGCATGCCCAGCCATTGTCTTGTGTAGCACACTATAAATTGAAACATACAAAATATTAAAAAATACAACTAAGCACAGTTCACATAAATAATATATACATTGGAGTCGGGAACTTACTTTTACGTTCTCCCAAATTATTGGCTGGTTCTTTTTCCTTGGGACCTTTCCTCCAGCATTTTTGAATGCATCTAAACCCCTACATGTTAATGTAACACAGTAAATTGCATAATTAAATAGTAATGTAATAACAGATGTTAACGGATATAAAAATGAAATATTTCTCACCAGAATAATGGCAATCTCATTACGTGTCCAATTTTAGAATTCAATGTACTCCCCGCAGGATCTAGATAATAAACAGTGAACGTCTCGGGGACAATAACTAGTAACTCCCAATGCCTACCGCTAGTGGTAAAAAAGTTGAAAATTAATAACTCAAAATCCACAATAAAAATGTAATTTTCTTAAGTCCAAATTATAAGTAAAGTAAACTTACTTGACATTGCATGGATCTATTATTATCATCTTCTTTTACTGACTGAAAATTGTAAAAGCATCTATACAGTATTGTTGAACACTATCAGGGTCTTTAGCTACCATACTAATCAATGATGGAATAAAAAATCCCACATGGTCAAATGCACATTGTTTGCATTGATTTTTGACTAAGTAGCTGCAAAACATGTATTACGTATGCATTAATATATAAGAAACCAGATCACCGGATCTTACACAAGGTATATGGATGTATAAACAAGATCTCACCTTATCCATGTCTCTATCATTGATGTATTCAGCCAATCATATATAAACAGCTCAATAATATCTTGTATAAATAAATAGCTTTCGTATGATTGACCTGCATAATTCTCTTCTAAAGAAATAATTATAGGGCAATGTATATTATGTGTCCGTAGCCAACATGCCATTCCCCTACACGCAGGACCTAACGGGTATTTTAGGTCAGTTGGAACACAAGTTGGTAATGCAGAAAGTGGAGGTGGATGCCTAGGTGCTCTGGGTGTCTTCTTTTTAACCTGTATATATAATTTTAGATCAATTGACCTCATATATACACATTAACAATCTAAAGCAATGTAAATTTATCTTACAATTTAAGTAGTGTAGACGACATCTACGTTGGGCCACAATATCACCCCGCCTTCTGCCTCACCAAGTGTATCAATATCTGGGTGGGCATATGGCAATGCAGCTTCCCTCCAATTGGGTAATACACATATCGGGCTCACACGAACGTAGCCCTGCGGCATTGGAGTCCCATGAAACGTTTCCCCAGGAAGGGACGGGTAAGCATGTGCCTCTGCAACAACATAGTCTTGCATTCTTAAGCGGCATGGCTTCAATGCCTACAAATTAACGTAAAGAATGTTATACATATATACATATCATCTTGAAAACATATCATCTTGAAAAGACTAGCTACAATGTCATAAACAATACTTACAACAGACGTGTTAGGCGGTGGGTCTCCAGGATTACTCTCAGTCTGTGCATCAGGATAAGAGTGGGTCGCCATAGGCTGATTGGAAGTCTGAGATGCCTACCACTGCACCATTTCTTCCTTGACCTTCTCAGCAACTATATCATTGACCTTCTTAGCAACTATATCCTCGACTCTCTTATTCTACTATACATGGATAAAAGAAACATTAGGTTCTTATTATTGAATTTCCTTTTGCAGTAACATTCTAAAAAAAGAATAGGTTACCTCTTCTTGTGAAAGTCCCGCTCTGGGTTTGCGCTGGGATGGCCCAAAGAATGCTTTGATGCCCACACCAGTGTCTGCACCCCTAACACGTCCAGGATGCTCTGGGTTACCCAGAGCAACTGTCAATTCATCCCTTGTGCCCTGAGGGATGAACGTGCCTTGTTTCCTCTGCTTGTGCAGCTCCCGCTAATCACCATCAACAGAAATTGGTAAGTTAACACCACAAATAATCAATATTCAAATGATTGCTCTAAGAGTTGTATTTTTCCATTTTCGCAGCCGCCTCAGCAGTTACAGGCTTCTTTATTTCACCCTTCTTATTTTGCCTCCCAGCTATCCAGACATCATGGCAAGGCATGGGTGTGGCACATGTAGTAGAGGACTCCTGAGTAGCAGCAGACTCCGCATGTAGTCTTTGGCGAATGCTTGCATAGCCCTTTGGACCCATAGTGTGGTCATGCACATTCAGTGCACACCTTGCTTTTTGCACCTCACTGAGGGCCTAGTTAGTATGCACATTAATGATTTGGTTAGTAGCACTAAATGTTAATCTTGAATAGGTGAATACAACATATATTAATTAAATTGGGAGTGACACCTAATACCTTGAATTCTTCAGATTTTCTTGAAGCAACAAATGTGTCCCAATCTTCTTTGTCCAAAAAGTTCCACTGTTCAAGGGCTGACTTCTTCTTCTTATCACCATCTTTTATGTATTCTCTGTTGAGATTTGTCCTATAGTTCCTTAGCATCTTTCCAGCACGTTGCATCACGCTTTTATGATGCAACTTCTCATCCAATGCAAACAGATTCTGTAACATAGAATTGTTATTAACTAGTATCCAAAAATAGAATTGCAAATAATAGAATTTGTAATCTACAAAATAGAATTGTAAATAATAAAAACTCACGCATAAATCCTTCCATATCAAGTCTTTCTTCGCCTGAGGAACTTTATGCCAATTATCATACTTAACACCACAATGGCTTCGAGTGACAACCCCAAGATAGTTTACAAAATTATTGCGGTTCACTCCAATTGCATTTCCTCCATTATCAAACTCCACAACCAATCTGGATCCACTGCCACTTAGCGCTATTAACTTCTTCAACAGAGTGATGTCCCTTTTCTTGTTAAGTGTTTGGTGATGCGCATCAAGTTCCTCCAGTTCTTCAGTGTGTACATGTGCATCATCAACCTAAAATTTGACAAAAATAAACACACTGAATTAGCCCAATATAGAAATATGGGATATATGACATAACTAGAAGATAATGAATTTTATAGAAATACAAGATATGTTTTTAGAACTTACATTGGTATCCTCACCATGCTCATCATGGATAGCATGCTCATCATGCACTTCATGCTCATCATGGACATCATGCTCATCATGGTCAACCATCTGAAAATGTCATTAAAAAGGCAAACATTTAGCATTTGTATTAACTAGAAGATAATGATATTGATATTAAAAAAGCAAACATTTAGCTTCAATAAAAATATAAACATGCATGTCTCTAAAATTGTGATCTTTTATCAATTAACAATCCTTCATTGTGATCTCCACGCACATATAAGTCATCATTCTGATATATAATAAATGTGTACCACCTATCCCATCCTTGAACACCTAATCTCACTAGTAAGTGTATAATGTGTATTGGGTTTTCAAGAAAATTTCGGCAGCATTTCCCCGATGTTCTCTAAGTACATATGTACTTAGAGAACAAATAGGGAAATGCTATCAAAATTTTCTCGAAAACCCAATACACATTATACACTTATATCCTAAGTGAGATTAGGTGTTCAAGAACAGTCCCAAACTGGGGACTATCTAAAATTTACTCCTAATGAGTAAATCTTGGATGGGTTTCTAGGCCAACAAACACAATAATAGATAGGTACATGTTAGGGTTTCATCACAATAATAGATAGGTACATGTTAGGGTTCATCTGGACAAGTTTAAATCTTATTTCAACATGCATCAAAATTTACTGAATTAGTTCAAACATTAGGATTAGAAACACAAATATATGCAAGTAAAAGATTTGTTCGTATCCTAGGATTTACATAAAGCATTACATAAAGATTTGTTCATATCCTTACCAACAGCAAGCACGGTCGTGGCTGTGTTGGCCTACCACGGCCGTGCTTGCTATTGGTAAGGAGCTACGGAGAAGGAAAGCTACGGAGAAAGAAGCAAAGAGGCTAGGGCTACCTGGAGCTAGCGTGGAGAAGAGCGGCGGTGATCGGCGGTAGCAGTGGCGGTGAGCAGGCAAAGACCGAAGCAGAGCGGCGAGCAGTAGTGGCACCACGAGAAGACCGGCGAGCAGCAGTGGCGGAAGCGGCGGCGGCAGCAAGAGAAAGAGGACGTGGTGGCGGCGGCGGCGAGCAGAGCCGCACCAATAGTAGCGGGGGTCATCGGGCGATCGTCAGGCAATTTTAGGCGAGCGGAGATCACAGTAGAAAACTATCGCGATGAAATAGGAAGGAAAGGGAAGAGTCGGGTGATACGATTCTATTAAGTTTGTCAACAGCATTGGTTATCTGAAAAACTGACGCCTTTTACCTTTCAGCGTCGGTCGATATTAAAAAACTGACGTCCAATTAGACAATCTTTGCCCTAAATTATTTGGCGGGAACAATTATCAGCGTCGGTTATCACAGGATAACCGACGCCTAAATTGGAACTTTTCATGCAAATTTCCATTTTATATCGGCTTCGGTTAGTAGTTAAAAAACCGACGCTGTATGTGATACTTTGGGGCAAAAAAAATTTTGCTCGAAAATTGGATTTCACGGGCGATTTTAGGCGTCGGTTTGTTTTACCCAGCCGGCGCTGAATACAAAGCGGTACCCATGTCTGGTTGGTCTTCGAATATAGACGTAGGGGTTCCTAAATATCCGACATTGAATATTATATGCGTCGGTTTTGTTAAATACCTGACGCCCAGAAAAGCGACATTGAATGTTGTTTCTGTAGTAGTGATTTCAACTACCATGGGCTCTGATACCATATTGTAAGGGGGTGGGATCACCCCCTTATTAAAAAAATATTAGAAGAATTAACATCCATTCCAAACACACTCAAAGATATTGGAATAGGTAGAAATTTTCCAAATTTATTATAATGGTATGCAAAAGTCCAAAGTGTAGCAGCGGAATAAATATAACTGACTATATGCAACTTTCATAAAAGACCACACAAGTACATCAAAATCTCCATTAGTATTTACAACAAGATACAACAAAAAGGATATAGATAGAGGGAAGTCTAAACTACTTTGAATCTTATCTCCAGAGCAACATCTCCAAGTGCTAGGTCCATGCCCAAAGTTATGTTCTCCTGATTCAACTCAACAACTTGTCCTAACCTGGGTGGTTGGGAAAAACACCCAGTAAAAGGGAAAGGAAAATAAAGTATGTGTCAACAAATATGAATAGGATATCAAGGTAAATAAAACATGTAAATAAAGGCTAGTATTCATCAAAAGATTAAGATTTCAAGAGTATGAGGCTATATTCAAAAGAAACTTGCCATTAACAATTATATTAAAATGGATTCACATGTAAGATAATTATGTCTACCTAACTAAGTAGGGTTAAGGCACCTACCGGACCTCTAACCTATAGGTGAGGGGAGAATAAGATATTCCCATTCTCCTACACAATTATATAGGGGAGAATAAAAATATTTCCCAAGGAGATTAAATACATGCCCTCTGTGGGTGGTTGTACATAAATACCGCTACTTTAAATTATATAGAACATAAATCTACATGCTAGAAAAGTTGTCATGGCAAGAGTAGTCATAACATTCAATAATCATGGAAGTGGGGTATAAGACCCAAACAAGAAGAAATTATAATATGATTTGAGGCATGAACAACATTAGGATTCAAGAATAGAAGATTTATGCATGGTTCATTTAAGCCTCTATAGGGAAATATAGGGTTTGGCTGTAATTATCCCTACATAGGGTGTAAGGAATGCACATACATAAAGAGGAATTGCACATACCTCTCTTACTGATATCAATTACTAACTTTCACCACTTTAATTGAGTCCAAGTTCTACTTTGCCTATTTTCAATGTATTAACATGTAATAGCGTACATAGTGCACATTAATGTATAGAAATCCTAATTTCAGAACTTTTTAGAAAAACTCAGATTTAGATTTTGAAAATATCACCAATTAACTAATTAGGTTCTCCTAATAAAGAAAACATATTTTTATGTTAATTTTGGAGTTATGAGGGTTAAGATGTACATTTTATGGTATTTATGTATTAAATTCATTTTACAAAAACCACCCATCTTCAAACCATGAAATCATACCTTGAAAATATAATTTTTAGATACAGATTAATTTTATAATTTCAAAACATATTTATTTGTCAAATTTAGATAAGCGGATTAGAAGATATGAATTTTTCAATACTGGCCAATAGGAAATTGCCACATCATCAAACCGATCGAGATAATTGAAGAGAGAGGGAGAGGGAGAAAACACCATTTGACCTAAGATCTGGTTTGGAGTTGCATATTTAACCAAACTAGAGCTTCTAGAGAAAGTAAAACGTCAAGAAACCAAAACCCTAGAAGAACATGGGAAATAGATATGGAGATCATCGATTTTAAACATAGAAGCATGAGTTTTAAGCATGTAGTAAGCAATATATGAGAAGGGGGTTAACAAAATTTGCCTCTAGGAAGGTAAGAAGGTCCAAATAGAAAGGATCCTGAGATTAGAAGGTATGTTTTCTCCAAGACAAGCTCCTTTCTTGAGCAAAGATCACCTTCTCCACTTTAGAGGTGCAAACCCTAGCAAAAGAGCATGGAGATGAGATGTTTTAGGGTTCTAGGTGGAGCTTCACCATGGAAGACCAGGGTTCTGACCTATAATAAGGTAGGAAAAAGATTAATAGGATGAAAATAGGGAAGGAATGGAGCATACTTACTAGTTTTGATCAAAATCACCAAGGAGGAGCTTGAGAAATCCTAAATAGAGAAATTTTGAACCCTAGGTGCCTTCTCAACCAAGGTAGGCACCCTCTTTTACCTTGGGATAGAAACTTCGTGGCCAAACATAGAAGGAATGATTCTATAAGCTAGAGTAAAGAGAAGGAGAGGATTTCTTCTTGGATTGGGAGGTGGAAAGGGGTAGGCATGGCTTTATAAAGAAGGGGGCAAGCATGAGGTGTCTATGGGACTTTCCATGTGTCCCTAGCCTAGGACTTCATGGCCATGCAAGAGGACAGCTCATAGAGACTTCTTGTATATCAAAAGTCAGTCCTAAAATCCCCTGGAGACTTCTAGGCCATCCCCACCGTCCTTCAAACAAAGAAATAACCCCATTGGTTGATAACTTTTAAAGATAAGCTCGTTTATAAAGAGGGTAATCCCTTTAATGCCCTTGGAAAGTAACACCTTCAAACCAAGGTGCAACTAGGTGCCCCATGGTTCAAAAACTCAAGAATGTTAAGGGAATATATAAATATTACAATGCATGTGACAATTTACAAAGAAAACCTCTGAATTGGGTAAATTGCATAAAAGTCTAAAATGTACCTAAAATTACATAACTTGCACAAACAACATCCAAATCGAACCAAATTTGAAACGTATGCTCGTTTTATGTTTTCAAATCACATAAAAAAGTTTTATTAAGGTTTATAGAATTTAATTATGGTAATTAAGCTTGTTTAATACATTTAATCAAGGTTTAGGGACTTGTACTTCTAGCACAAATTAATATACCATTGTTCTACTAAAGTGATGATTTTACATTTTAGATCCTTAAATAAGATTTCACCGAGATATTTGTGCATAAAACCTTCCATTGGTATAACTATTGAACAAATATTCACCAAACCACTATAAATTTCACAATTTAAGCATAAGGCCAACAAGGATAGAAATGATACGAAAATATTGGGAGAGGGCCAAAAAGAGAATATGTTGAGGTTTCAGTATGCTACAATGTGCATGACCATGCATTTCTCACTCTCATTAATCAAGGGGCCTTGGATATAATGCTCCTATAGAAGGGGAAAATCCCATCACATCACTCACAGACAGTCCCCATGTCTCACAATCACCCAATCATCACCTTTGTAATAACCTTTATTTTAGGATTATGTTTGATGATGTCAAAGCATATTGAATGGCATGTGATGAGTGTAGTGACTTTAGGTCTAAGAACCACAATCATTACCAACACTATGAGAGATTACTATGACTAGCATGGTAATGTCTTACATGTGCTAGTCTCATGGTGGTTCTTCCTGATACACTGTTCTCTAAAAGTATTTGTGTGCTTGGTTTAATATCAACAAATCATGACTAATGAGACTCTTTCATCAACCAAATCACACTATGAACTTATGTGATGCTACTATATATCTACCTTCCACAATAACAATCGATCAGGGACATAATAAGAATGAATATATATACTCTTAACAATCTGTATGATCTCATAGTTCAAGTCACGTACTTGAAAATGTCATTGAGTAATATCATTCTCTAGACATTTATAATGTTATATCATTATTTTGTAACCGAATTAAACAAAATAATTTGAATTTTTCCTTTATTTATTAATCAAATCATTTACATATTATGTCATTAAAATAATCATATGATTGGTTCTCTGGACATACATACCAACAGATCGAACTTGTACTTAGAGCCAATCACCCACAAATCATACTCCAAGTGATCTAACATGTCCATCATGATTTTTCTATCAATTTGCCTTTGTCAAGGGGTTAACAATATTGTTTTCAGTTTCTACTCTAAAGATCTTTACATCTCCTCGATGTACAATCTCTCATATGAGATAAAACCACCTTTGTATATGCTTTGAGCACTGATGCGATTTGGGTTCTTTAGCTTGTGCAGTAGCTCCATTGTTGTCACACCGCACCAGACTGATCCAATCCAATCCGATTTGAACCGGAATTTGTGGATTTTGAGAGCTTAACAACTAATGCAGATCTGTCCTGTGAGTCATGTGTTTAGTGTAGATCAAGTCACAGTGAACCACGGATTCCCAGGGCATCCCCTTGACCCATAGCCACGGAGTCCCTCCTCCTCCCGGACATTCTGTCTCTATCTGGATTGATCCAGATTGTAGCTGTACTTCTTCATCCCCATCATTCCATCCCCCCAGCTCCTTCAGACACAAACCCCCTTTGTCTCCTCTATCACCTCTTATATCTACTACCTCTTGCAGATTCCCTCTATCGGCGACCGCGGTGGCATCTGAGCTCATGTTCATATGCGGGCCGTTGTGGGTCATGGTTTTTCTGGGGTTGTTCGTTGGATGGATTTGGAAGCCACAGTGGGTGGCGGACTTCGTGGGAGTAGGTGATGCTGCTGCTACGAAGGTCGCTGCTAGAAATGGAGTGTTAACTTCATCGACATGTGTGTTGGGGTTCTTGAGTATGGAGTCATTCAAATATATTGAACTTCTGAGTGCCTCACATCTTTCACACCCGCGTCTAAGACGAGAGTCTCCATGGGAGACTTCAGATTAGGTGCACGTGTTTCGTATTCTAATTTTTTAATCTTTACTTTGCTTTTTGCAAAGGCAACTACTTTATCGTTTCCAATTGTTAGCAACACTATCTTGGGTTGTTGGTGTTTATTAAATTAATGGTTTGTTCATGTAACAGGCAGGATGACGAAGAGGTTGGTGTTGGAGGCGACATGCTTGTTGTGATGACGGACTGACTTCTGACACCTCTACAACCTCGTAGTTGATCAGACTTCTACATTACATTGGATTTTGCATATCATAGTTAGATTTAACTTATAATGCATATATGTAATGTTTTGAAACTTGCGGATCGGGTCGGATTTCTACATATCAGATCATTGTGGATTTTTTTTTGCAGAGTATTTGAGTTTGGATGGGGTCAGATTTTTATAATTATAGATTTGTTCAGGTTCAGGTCAGATCAGTAAAAATCCAACCCATTGTCATGCCTATCAATAAAAACTAGCATGAAATGATCCAGATATGGTATGAACATCTTGTTCAACAAGTCCATAAAAGATATTGGCACGTTGGTTAGCCCGAACAACATAACCACAAACTTGTAGTGACCATACCTAGTCCTAAAAGCAGATTTGGGTATGTCATCCTCCTTGATCCTCTACTGGTGATACCTGACCACAAATCTATCTTTGAGAACATTGTTGCACCTCTCAACTGATCAAATAGATCATCTATCCTTGGTAATGGGTACTTGTTCTTTATTGTAATCTTATTCCACTGTTGGTATTCTATGCACAACCTCATAGATTTGTCCTTCTTCTTAACAAATAATACATTAGCACCCTAAGGGGGAGTGCTTAGTCTGATAAAACCCTTCTCTAGAAACTCCTGCAACTGCTTCTTCAACTCTTGCATCTCAGTTGATGTCATCATGTATGGTGATTGTGCTATGGGTTCTGCTCCAAGAATAAGATTGATCCTGAAATCAATATCTCTAGGAGGGGGAACACTAGGAAACCCCTCGCGAAAGACATCCTCAAACTCTCGCACCATAGACACATCATGGATACTAGGACTCCTCACCTTGGTATCCACAACATGGGCCAAGAAAGCCTCACACCCATGTCTCATCAACCTTTCTGCTATCATAGATGACACCAAACACGTAGGAAGAATCTTCCTATCTCCTTGGAAGATCCATGAGACGTCTCCATCATGGAAGTCACCACCTTGGAACTATAGTCCAAGACCACCATGTACTTATCCAAGGTATCCATCCTAAGGATCACATAGAATCCATGCATGTCAAGTGGCATAAGATCCACTTGAATGTTGTGTCCCGAGAAAGAAAGAACACAAGATGGATACACCTCCCACAACTCGACAGAAATAACAAGAGGGGTTTCTAACAGAATATTGTCATGTTTTTCTACAAACATGTAAATTACAACTATTCATCAACTCTTTGGTGTTAAAAGAGTGTGTCACACTTGGGTCAATCAAAACAGGTATAAAAGAAGAAGTAGATAAATCAGAATGAAAAAGTTCCATCTTACCTGTCGCAACCCATCGATTGACCACTTCCTCTGACTGACTCATAGTGTAAAATCGATTTGTCGCATGTTGTCATCCACATCCTCTGCTAGCCATCCTAGAGGATCCTCCATGTAATGCTTGATCGCATCCTCTACCAATACCACTATTGAGCTATTGCTGAGAACCCCACTGACACTTCCTCAGTTGTTGTGTCACTTCCTCATCCTTCACGGGACAAGACCACCTGATATGCCATACTTTTCCACACATGTGACACGTCCTTGAATCAAACGGTGGCCTAGACATCCCTATCATGGATAGAGACATTGTGTTGTATGCTCCTATTGGCAGAAAACTATGACCTCTTCCCTTGCTTGGGGACCATTGTGACGACACACCTGATCTCAGATCCGAAGAAGTTGACTTCTGTTGTGATGGGGTGAATAAAACTTTGGCTTTTGAAAGCCTCCAGACGACTGCCCTTGAAACTGAGATGGCCTCTTCTTAGCATTGGCTTCATGCTTCTTGATAGCAGGTCGCTTGATCCTCCTCACCGAGTCTACAAAGGTAGAGAACCTCTCTCTGTTTTCCAAGGCAGACGCCATTGTAGACAACTCTGTTCTAAAACCCTTCTCAAACCTATGGATTTTCTACTTATCTATAGTTGCCATGTGAGAACAGAACCTCATAAGATCCACGAACTTTGAGTCATACTCATTGATTGACATTGAACCCATTAGATCTTCTCAAATTGTGGTATCTTCTCATCCAGATACGTCTCTAGGAAGTATCATCCACAAACTCTCATCAAAATTCTTCCCAACCTATCATAACTCTGAGTCTCTTCTCCTCCTTTATGGCCCACCAATGGACATCATTTCCCTTCAGTAGATAAACCACATGCTTCACCTTATCCTCTTTTAGGATATTGAGGATCTTGAAAGTCTTCTCAAGCTCCATCAACCACATATCCACATTAGCCAGGTCTGTTGTACCCGCATACTCAACATCTCCAACATGCATCAACCACTCAAATATCTTCCCAAAACCATTAGATTTCACATTGGTAACAACCACCCTAGGTTGGGGTATGGACACTCTATCTGGCATATGCAAAACTATTGACATTAGTAGTCCAAACATGGACTAGAACATTGGATTGGCCATGGTTGTTGGGTCAAATTGAGGCATCTAAAGATGCTTCAGCCCCTCTCTAGCACTCTATCCTCACTTGCTTTCCTCCTCGTGCCACCTCCTGGCACAACATAACTACTCTCAACATGTTCTTCATGTTCTCCAGATATATCTGCATAAGCATAAGCTATAGTCAGATATGTTGGATTATGTATGAACAGACACAAACCTAAGTCCTATGTCCCTTTAGACTCGGTGAACATAGAGATTTGATACCAACCCAACTATGACACCCAACACCACACAAATGAGATTACTCAAAACAAAACATGTGATCAACATCTAAACCATTAAATAGCCAAAAGTTGAATAATTAAAATTGATTCCAACATTACCATTATACTCTGAAACATAGTACATAAAGGTCCATCAACCTATACCATATCACATACCCTATCAGGTATTTACACATTTGTTCAGTGGATGAGGACACAACGTGTATACAAAAGATGTGGTTCTGCATATACATGCGACACGTGCAAACAAAGTCATACTGCCAAAAACCACGTCTCGATATACATCATTTACAAAACACATCCCTTCTAAGATCTGAGAGTACATGGATGACTCTAGGTCTCTACTACTAGCAACAACTAGAAGCTATCCAACCTTCTGCACCTACAAATCTCCAAGGTTCTCTTCTCCAATAACACGATCCTGACCACGCCGCTGACGATCACCTAAAAAGATATGGTGACCCATGAGGTGAGACCCACATCCCAGTGAGAGATATAACTCCCCACCAATGCATATTGTTTACAATGGGTAACATT
Organism: Alisma plantago-aquatica; assembly: GCA_963693085.1. NCBI lineage: Eukaryota > Viridiplantae > Streptophyta > Magnoliopsida > Alismatales > Alismataceae > Alisma > Alisma plantago-aquatica. The sequence continues at coordinate 27,679,058 of OY856412.1, forward strand.
ATTAAACAAGATTAACATATTTAGATGAATAAGCAGTTAAACAAATTAAGCAAATTAAAGAGTTAAAGCTTATCAAATTATTCCAACAGGTTAGGCAGATTAAGCAAACTAATCAGATAGCATATCAACATATATGACTAGAAGGAATATGAAGAACATGTGTGTGAAGTGTGTTTAACTCTAAGTAGATATATGACACAACTCTATTACTTCTTTTATGAATGCCATGAGGAATTGAGGTATACCACTCAATTCCAACTGACCACTACTAAGTTGAAATTAATGCCATAAAAGATCTATAGGAGAGCCAGATTCCTAAGATCTAATCTATCCTCGGTCAGTATGAGTATGTCGCAATGACACATAAGGTCAAGCTGCAAAACAACATAGCCCGCCCTTGGCATATATGTCACAAAACTAGTAAACAACCTAGTCCATCCATAAAAGCTCATTGTACTAGTGAAACCAGTGTATAAAAACCCAATAATCCAAGGTACAAAAGCAGTTGCCCTCAAACACATCATATGTACTGAATCACAATCATCTAAGTACAACCTCGATTGCAACTTCTTTAGATGTAAAACATATAAAATATAAATTTGGCACAACATCACATGGTACTTGTTCTACTGCCATACATGATACCCTCATCATCATCACACCACCATGGAATATCAATCCCTTATTACATCATACAAATAATATCACCTCAATTAGGGTAATCAACCTATCCAATGCCATAAGACCATTCACATTGTTCCCTGTAAGAACATTATCATCTATCCATGTCCCAGCAAGGCTCATCGTCATCACCATACATTGTGATACATAAGTTCGGTATAACATTATAATTAAGAACTATGATGTTCATAAGATAACAATTTAGGGTCATGTTAGAGAGAGAAAGTATTCCAAGATCATGCTAATTACTCAAGACACACTTAACCAACATCATCATGTACTTGAATTAGGGTTAATTTCAAAAAAGTAGCCAAATTAGGGTTTCAAAAGAACAATTTAAGATAAAACCTAAATATTGTCATATCCAACAATCATGGAAGCAAGTAGGTCAAGCATCGTTAATTTAGATTCAACAAAACTTAATGACCACATAGACCAAAATCTTCATCGACCACTTAGGAATTAGTGGTGTCATTGACCATTGAAAACTAGGTTACATCACCTTGGCGACCGAAGTGGTTAACCACCTCAGCGACAACTTAGGTCAAACACATTGGTGACCGATTAAAACTACGTGCATCACCTTCATCGATCGCTAAAGGTTATCCACGTTGGCGACCGCTGAAAATAATAAACATTGGTGACCGAAGAAGATTAGGGTTCAACCCTTCATCAATAGTTGAAAATCAAGGCATCAATGACCATTGAGGTCCAAAGTTCAACAGCCACATAGGCGAAATTTTTGGCGACCTAAGGAACATGGAAAAACTTGTTGACTGCTAAGAAGGAAAACTTTGGTGACCAGTATCATCATCAATCTTGGAGACCCCATGAAGAGAGAGAAAAACATAGTGACCATCAGAATCAAAAATAGGTTGGTCATCACCATAAAACCAAAAAGCCATCAAAGTGTAAATCACAAGAAGAAGATCAACTTCAAAACCCTAGATAACAACCATCATGAGAGAAAGCAAACAATGATTTGTGACGGAGAAAATCAACATTTCAATAAGTATGCAAGGACCAAAACCTCCATGACCAAGCAAGATTTTGTGCACTAAGATTATGATTCATCTAAGGAGGTATATTTCTCAAGAATCACCATAAAAACACAGACCCTAGATCAAATATATTGTCTTCCTACTTGTAACCACATTATTAGGGTAGATTAAGTACATGCAAGATGAAAGTAAGCAATAACAGTGAAGAAAGTTATAACACGCCTTAGAGTTGACGTAGAAAACTCCTAGCAACAAGATATCTTGAAGAAGAGAGGAAGGAAACCCTAGCTTGATCACCACTTTTTGGCCAAGCTAGATCCACCACCACAAGAGAGCAAACCCTAGGTCGAAAAGGCAAGAAAGAAGAGATTCTTCAAACTCTAACTCAAGCACTACCATGGAGCACCATAGATTTGACCAAGAAGAGAAAGAAGAAGGGGGGTAGAGCAAGAAAAATGAAGATGAAGAGGGAGATCACTTACCAAGAAAAAATAGAAGAGCAAGGATATCACCAAACGATCACAAGAAGGGTTGCTCTAAACACAACATGCAAGAAGAATCGAATACCTTCTCCAAGCTTGAGCTCCACCTTCACTGCCAAGCATAAGGGGACAGAATGAAGGTTAGGTTTCAAGCTAACACATGCCATGTGTCCACTAAAACTCGTTCATGCAAGCATTACACTCACACAAGCAACTAGGGCGTTAAAACCATGAAAAACTAGCGACCAACTTGGTCTAGAAAAATCAAGAACTGATGGAAATTCTTGGCAACTAGGGTGCTAACAAAACCAAGCGAGCGCTGAAGATTTTCAGTGACCAAACATGACCAAAAACTCAACGACTGCTAAAACCAAACCCTAGGGTTTCTTGGCGACCTAGAGGGGTTATAAGCCTCATCGATCACTAAGACCAGAGGGTACACTCCAAACATCATCAACCTCCAAGAACATGGATCATAAGATCCTTGGAGATCGCCAAAACACAAGCTTATCAGTCAACCATACTCCAAGGTCAACCATCCACTTAGGGCATCCATGCAAACCCTAATTCTCAACACATGATGTCATTGCTCAAATCAAGGTGTGACAAGGCACCCCAAAAGAACCAATCTCTCCAACATGATGCCAAAACATATGTGAGGCACAACAAGCATATGACAACTTTCAAGAAAAACCTCAGATATGGGTAAATTGCAAGTAGGTCCAAAACAAGAAGATATGATCATAACTAGGTCAAAAAAACATCCAAACTAGACTAACTTGAGACATAATCCTATCACATGTTATCAAAACAATAATAAGTCTTGATTAAGGTTTTAAGCATCTAATTATGCTAAGCAAGCATGATCAACCAGAAACCTAGATTAGGGGTCTTACATCCACTAGGATTTATCCAGATTTATCTTCACCAAGCTACTTTCTTTGTCTTCTCCGAGTTGCATCAGTTGACATGGATTTTCTACTTATCTATATCTACTTGGTTTTGTCCCTGATGGTGCATTTCATTCCTATCAAGCCCCCAAGGCTGATGAGCCAGATTTATGGAACTAGTATGGTAGTCATCGTCACCTTATTTAGTTCATGTTTGTGCCACATCATGCACGTATGTGGTCTTCTACGCCAATTCTAGTTGGCTACACTTCTTAGACAGTTTGAAAACATTGACATTGTGCCTCTACATCCGTACTGGGTTATGTATGTGTGATGTGTTGACTGTTCTTATACCAAACACACATTTCTCTCTAGTGAACATAGTATAGTCATGATGTTTTTTATTTGTCTACTCTAAATTTATGGTGACGAGTTTTTGTTTTGACGTCTAGATTATATTTCTAAGATGTTTTTCATTTCCAATGCACTTCAGAATACCTTCTCTAAAGTTTGAGTATTTCCAACCTACAAAACACAACTTGAAAGAGTCATCATCATATGTTTCTCCAGAGTATTGTTTAAGGGGAAGTGGTACTTTTTTTGTATGGGGAGTGTAATTTTTATTTGTTGTATCGTCTAATTAAATTATATAAGTCCAAACTGGATATGTGTTTCGCTCATACTTTAGATTGAAGGTATAGTATTGGTTAGGGCCAGGAACGAGTTTGGGAAAGAACGAGGCTTATTTATTCAGTTTGAGATGAAGACTATGAAGTAGACTTTGATACGAGCAATAGTTGTTGTATTCCATTTCTGTAAAGTTTTATGTAAACAATTTAAATCCTCTCAAATTCTATCCAAAACTTTTGCTTCAATGCTTTACTTTTCGTCTAAACTTGGCATGTCGTTTTTTACTCCATAAGAAAAAGTAGGGAGTACACAATGATACATTTTCGTAATTTGAAGCTTTCATGCTATTGGGATTACGCTGTTGTTGTGTTGTTTGTGCTTGAAACAGAAAGAAACAAATTTGGTCTGATAAAAAGTTGATATATGGAACTGTTTTGTTTTGAGGGGGATGAATTCAGTTTACAAACTTGTTCATGGCTAGTCCATGGAACCTTAATAACAACAGAAAGCCGATTATAACTTCGTCCAGATCATGAAACAAAAGAAACCCAATCCAAGCGCGAATTGATCCCCCTCCCGTCTGTAGTTAGGTGATATCAGTCGCTGCCGCCCCAGGCTCCGGCACAGTCAGCAGCGCTGCCGACGCGCGGGACTCGTGGTGGCATCCTTGCGCAGAGGTCGACGGAGAAGGCGGCGCCGCACATTGCGCCCTCGCTGTCCACCCGCGGGACTGCCTTCATCTTGTTGGTCGGGTGCTCGAAGCTGCGGAGGCCGCCCTCGCTATGGAACATACAGCCTGCAGACAGTACATGCGAGAATCAGTATCACAGGTCATATCTCTGAAAAAGTGAGAAGAGACGCAAAAGAAAAACAGAGAGAGAGAGAATGAGAACGTGAGGGAAAGAATGAGTAGGTACCTGGTGGGAATGGGGCGAAGGATTTGCCGCAGCCAGACTTGACGATCTGCAGCTCGTCCGAGAATACAGCAGATCCGTCTGCTGCGATGCCCCAGTAGAAAGGGATGGCGGCGTCGGAGCTCTGTTTCGAAGAACAGGGAATCAAATGGTTAGTTTTATGAACAGGCAATAATACTCTCCGCAATATTTGTTGATTGCAATCGTTGTTCTTACCAATGCAGCGAAGATGGCACCGGTGGCGGCATCGTACACAGCGAACGCAAACGCCCCTTCCATTTCCCTAACCGCCCTGTCCGCCGGCACGGGCCCGCGGTCTCTCAGCGTCCTGTACGCCTCAATGACCAGCGCGGCCTCGTTGCACTTCCTGCCGCCCAAGCCATACTGCCTCGCCAACGCCCCAAGGTTGTTGAGCGCGCCATGGAAGAGGCAGTAGACGTCCCCGACCGCGCAGAACAGTCTCCGTCCTCCAAGGATTTTTGCATCGGCCGCTGGGACGTACGCCAGCGCCGCTCCCCGAGCGAACGAGACCGAGAAGCAGTCCCCGCCGGGGTGGGCCGCGTTGAATTCCCGGAGAATCTCGTCGGGAGTCTTGCCGTTCATCTTCCCGGCGATGGCCTCAGTGGTGCTATGCAGCTCCTGAGGCGGGTTTGCGAAGGCCCTGTGGAATATGGCCAACATCTTCGTTTGTTTCTTGCTGTCTTCCTTCAAATGCCAATCTGGATCTCTCCTCTGATCCTTGTTGCGTCACCGGAGCAAACAGGTGGTGGGCTTCCTTCAGTACTCCTCTAAACAGGGGAAAGTATCGAAAAGTACTAGTCTTGTGGTGGTAATGGGAATGAATACGATTGAGGAAGATGGTCGAATTGGAGTGAGTATTTATATCCACAACCTTTCCCCAGTTTTTTCCGTAGTATACCGGATAATGACAATGGTTATCTTCTTCGATGATTGGATCCAGCCTGCTGACTCGGATTGTTTACTGACAGACAGAGATAAAGACTCGTGGAAAGAACGAACATCCCTAGTACTCGTGGATGGCGCCGTGACGGCCGGTGTTATCCGTTACACGCCGGACGGTGACTGACGAGAGAACAGGTCAGCAAGTTGGTGGATATGGTTGGTTCCGTCGGGGTTAAAAAAGAGCTTTTGCCTTTGTTTGCGGGTAAGGGTGAGGATGCCGCGTCATGCACTGGCTGGCTGGTGGGGCAGGTTTGACTTTTAGGAGTTTCCTTTGAGGAAACCAGCGGTGCTAGTAGTGGTAGGGAGAGGAACTGCCTCTTTTGTTCACGTGCCAAGGTGGGCGATACCGGAACGAGCACGGGACAGTTTGAAAGGACGGACGAGATTGAGTTTGGTCTAAATTTCCAATTTTAACCCTTGGATCTACTACCACTGGTAGGAAACACGTGATATGCATGTGCAATACTATTGAAGTTAACATGATGAATGTGTAACATAGATGAAAAAAATTACGTGTTGACATACACGGTATACATGATATGAATGGATAGTATACATAAATGATTGTTTATAATGGTTGAACATCTCTATTTTAGTATCACATATTAGGATGCATTATATTAGTCACATGTGCTAGATGTGTTTTTCTCCTTTGAGATTACATTTTTATCGCTAGTTCCCATGTGTTGTTTTCTTAGTCTTCTTCAATGGCACTCTTTTGAAAGACGAACATTGAGTGGAAAAAAAGTGTTACACCCCAACTTTACAATTACTAATCGGTCTTGGATCACATTATAATCGAATATTGTCCTTATATTTTTCTTTTGTAAATTTGTTTAGCATGTCATATACCACTGTATGAAATTACTTAACGCAAGAAATTAAAACCAACCTCATCAATCTGATTATCAACATGTTGAAATAGAAAAAAATCAATCATACTAATTATTACAAGATCACTAACTTTGACTGTTTAGGAAAGGCTTTGGAAGAAGATTGAAGACTTTAGTACTTAAACATAAACAACCCTCTTTACTTCTATACAAGGACTATGATGAGCGGGAGCTAAGAGGGGATCACTCATTACATAAAGAATCTTACACAGTATCTCAATTTTCAACAACATAATTCGCATAAGAGTAAAGGGCAAGTCAAGTTCAATTATGTGACATCAGTATAATGTCTTGTTGTAGCTATAAAACTATTACATGATTATACAAGAAGATAGTTCAACATCCACATAGGTAGCATAACAAAAATGTAAAAAAAATGAGCTAATATGATTATAAGGACCATTTGTGGAAGGTATCCTAGCCATCTCAAGCTCTCCGTGAATCTATTGCATGGGATCTATCGACTCCATTGATTACATTACTCATGTTTTATTGATGACTCGCAATTGGAATTCATCTGCACCTAGTGCTTCTATTGAGATTATTGTTGTTCGAATACACATTCTCCAATTGAACCATATTGCATACCTTAGAAATGGAGAATTCAAGTCAAGTTATGCATCAAGATGCCATATTGAAGTATAGACAAAATTCTCTATAGATCTCTAAGTTAAACTATTTGTATTCATCAAACGGATTTTAATTAACCTCAAACTTATAATGTGTTTTTATTAGAACATATTGTCGTGCACTTAAAAATATTTATAGGTACCCAAATAAGCACTTTTATCAGTTGAATTTTTAGGAATCTCAATAGACTAGACTGCCAAGGTGTTCCTAAATACATGTGTTAGTAGATTTTTCTCTGTTGAGACTCAACTAACTTCAAAGAACCAAAGGTCTAGGTAGTGCCATCAGTCAAGATTTCAAAATTGAAATTCATCAAACTAACATATGAAGGTACTTAAATAGTTAGTTGTTGGGCGAGTGTTTTGAGAAGAAATATAACCAACAGTATTATTTTGTATCTTTTTTAGAGTGTTCAATTAGACTTAGGGGAGAAAAAATAGTGGAATTGTATTTTTATGATACCGACCAACTCCCCCTAAAATGGCTAGAATTCATTCCAAACACGTCTACAACCTAGTAGGAATCATCAACTATAAATAGGAGTGACTTGAAAGCATCTCAAGGTTACCAAGTGTAGCCTAAGATATATTTCAGATATTTTTCTTCAATACCCCCACATCAATCCCTTAAGTTTTTTTTTACTTGCTTATTTTGATTTGAGTCAGTAGGATACTTCTAAGAGAGATAAATTTAATTGTGATCATGTAAATATCTCCTCTCTCTTCTAATATTATTCTTCCACAATGGTTGATTGAAGCTCTTCCTTGGCTAAGGTGTAGGACATGCAACCCTAGGTAAAGAAAGGTGATCCTTTAGGTTTTAGATCATTACTAGAAAAAGAATCTAGTTACTCTTGATCTTAAAAGAGAGGCCTCCTTGATGTATGCTCTTATGTTGATTAATACAAGGAGGTACTCAAGGTCAGAAAATCATAGAGGTTGACCTATATTGCTAGCAGAGTTGTGAAATCTTAAGTTGGAATCACTTTAAACACTTCCTTCACTTGTTTTTTTTTTGTTTCCGTAGCATCTGTGCTTTCATTACTTGTTTCACTTGTTTACGATATCATATTTAGGTCTAATAGGTTGTTTTTCATGTTTATCATTCATCAATTCATCCTCCTTCTTGAGCCTAGATCCCACAAATGGTATCATAGCAAGGTCTTATTCAAGAAACTACTCCTATGAGTAGGAGAAGATTGTCAACAACATGATTGGGCATCTCAAACTTAAGGGAGGATACTCCACACGCCTTGATGGTGTGCCACAAAGTGGGAAAATTGAAAACCAAAATGTTTAACCAATCCTACTTATAATCATCAACCAAAAAATTAGGGATATATATAAATAAAATCTTGACCATTATTCAAAGATTAGATCACAAAAGAGACCATAATATTCATATCAAACAAGTAATTGTACATAGCTCTTCATAATTTATCAAACTCACCAACTATTTATAGTAAAGATCTTGACGGTCATATATACAATATAACATCATGTACATGGCATACAACCTAACTTTGAGTTGTATATACAAACCATATAAAACACTTTGCATGGACATGAGTATATATGGATGAATCTATAACGCAAAAATGCCAAGTTCCCAACTTCAATGTTTTGCTGGTCAGAAGAAGGTGGTTCCTAGATGCCAAACCACTAACATAGGTGTTGAGAAACTAAAAAGGTGAAGAACCACAAGAGTGAGGCTTAATTCTTAGAAAGAGATATGAGTGTCAATAGAACATTCTAAGCTTGTAATAACTGTATATGATGAATTTAGGTAACTATACAATACGAAACAACTTCTACAAGAAAAATATGTGAACTATAGATTTGGCATAAGGAAAGGAAAGTGCCATGTAATACGCACAATAGAGATGTATAAGTAGTAAAATATGAAATTGGTATGATAGTCAAAAGTAAGATATATCACTTGGTTACATATTTTATTGGTAAGACGATGGTAGTCAGGATGTAGCATTTAATTTTAGTTTTTTTTGGAGGTGGCAAGCACAACAAAAATAACAAAAAAAATTATGTATCCTACTAGATAATCTCATCGACAAAGAGGTATCCACAAGGAGGGTGTGTGAGCTATATCTTGTTGTGGAGCAAGTACAGTGATGTCCCATTTTCACAGTGGTGTGTGTCTCTCCTCATGTGCACGGATGGTTCTTGTCAACATTCACTGAATGCATCTCTCAACATCTGTGTCTCTACCTAGTCTATGTGGATGGACGGGAACTCTTTGTCAGGTTGTCTGAGTCGACAGGAAGGAGCATCTTTTTGCTTGATGACGTGATATCATTGTTTTTGTTCTCTCTCTCTCTCTCTCTCTCTCTCTCTCTCTAGAACGATGATGACTAGGGTTTTCATACAAGAGTGTGTATCTAAAATCTGACTGTCATGCCCCTATAAATAGGAGAGGAAAGGAAGTAGGGTTTCCAAAAACCATGGGAAACAAAAGGTTGTCGCTGCATTAAAATGGACCGCTTGTGGACTATCAAAAAGATAATTAGAAAATTCTAAAATCAATTAATTAATTAAACAATTAATCATATTATTTGATTAACTAATTTTTTATCATCTAGCTCTAGTCAATTGCTTGGGATTACCCAGTCGACTTAACAATTTAAATCCAATTAATTGTCTTAAACATTTTAACCAATTAACTTAGATTGTCTTCCAATATTATTCTAGTAGATCCTCTAAACTTTTTAGTAATCAATTTGACACAAAACATTTTGTTACAACCTCAATTTTACATGTGTTTTCATAATTGAAATGTAATAATTTTATGAATATGGACTTGAATTGAGAAGTTTGTATGCTTTGCTTCAAAGAATGGGTTTCTTTGCAAATCTCCCCTTTGATATGAATTTTGTGATTTCTATTGTTATGTTAATCCAATAATGGATATAAAAGAGAGGAAAAGAATAAAGTCCAAACAATAGTGAAAAATAAAAGATAATAGATATTGAGCAATGTATTTATGAGAAATGTATGGAAATCTCTAGAAAGTGGCGTTGATGGCCATAATTGATTAGATTTCATTTACATGTGATTAATAATGGAAAGAGTAATCAAAATAAGGAAAAAGGAATTTAGTTAATAAAAGGAATAAGTAAGGAAAGGAGAAAAGATAGAGGTAGCCTCCAAAGGTAAATTTCGTGCCATAGGGTTCCTTGAGGACCAAGGAATTCAAGATACCAAGATAATGGCATAGGAAAGAGGAAATTCCAATTAATTTGGCTTTAATTAAAGAATAACTTACTTATAAAGGAAATACCCTTTTCATTTTGAATTTGAGTTTCAAATTTAATACAAGAGTAGACAATGTCAAGACAGAGTTTCCTCTAAAATTTGAGTGAAAAATGTTAAATGGGGAGAGAGATATGATTTTCACAAGATTTCATTGTTTAATACCCTTTTCCCCTCATTTTTAAGAAATTAGAAACAAGGGAGCAATGAAAACTGTTGGATGCCTCGTGTGGTCCATAGGGTCATGGATCCAATGTTGGTTGTCCATCACCCACCTCGAGCTAGAGAAGGAAAGGGAGAGGGAAACTGAGATTTCCCAATGTGATTTCCTCGAATTTCTTCCCACCTGCCATAAATCCAAGACTACGAGGGTCTTTGGGAGGCGATTCCAGGCACAACCAACCCTATTCTTAGGGTGTTCTGAGGTTTCTAGAGGAAAATACCAATCTAGCTGAGGGACAGGCGGCGGCGAGGGTAGGGAAACCCTAATGGAGCCCCCAAATCCTATAAATCGACCCCCCTCTCAATTCCTTACATCATTGTGATCCCAAACGGTTGCCTCTCGAGTCCTAGATCCCCCTTTACCTCTAGATCAATCCCTCTTTGGCGAGACCTCCGCCTTGGCACCACCGCAAGTTGAGCATCAGCAAAGGAAGAGGATGACGAGCAATGATCGTCTGATCGCATTCCACTGTGGTCTCGCGAAGAGATCCAACGGTCTCAGGCTCGGCTGGCTTATTTACCTCGTGAGTGGAGGCATGAAACGCTGAGCATCAGATCCAAAGGGCGGACCAGCGGATCATCATTCAAACGGCCAAGGAATTTTGATAAATAGCCCTCTTTGCTCGAATATTCCAGAAAAGTGATTTTCCTTGTAAAATTCATAGAAATTACTAGGAAGCTCTAATGATAAAACTTAATATATGAAAGTTGATCAAAAAAGTATGAGGAACACAATAAAAATAGTTTGAGAACCTAATTTCATTTCTATTTGCAAAAGTATGTTAAGTTTATGGAAAATTTATTAAAATTTGGTTAGAAACCCTAATTGAGGTTAATGAATAAATCTATGAGGCATAATAAGCTAATTCAAGTAGTATTAACTTGTTGAATGATAATGGTAGATTCTAGTCTGATTTTGATGAGAAATTGCATGAGTTAGGGTTATAAACCAAGAATGTAAGATAATGGATCTAGAAACCCTAATTTAGGGTAAAAGAAGAGAAAACTATGTTTAATTCGAAATATATGGAAAAGGTTGATAAACGTTGTTACTAAGCCTACTAGGAGAGATAGGATGTGAAACTTAGGGTTTATAAGTAGTTTTGTCTAATTAGGGTTTATGGTACTAAAAGTAAAGGCAAAACCCTAATTGCAAGTGAAACCCTAAAAAGGGGTAGAAATCCTAGAAAGGACTAGAAATCTTAAGGAGCAAGTTGGTTTGGATAGATCTTGATAAAAAGGAAATTGTATGTTTATTTCAGGATTCTTGTTGTGTACTTGCTTGCTTGATTGGATTTCTACTTGGTTGATTCTATCTCAAATCAGCAGTACATGTATGTGGTTATTTATGAGTAGTCGGTTTAGTTTCACAGAGTTTTCTCAAATGATTGATCGAATTGGATGCAACCTAACTGTTGCATGTTCATTTATGAAAATCTTTAAAGTCACTATGATTATCACAATTAATTATAAATGTACATTCTCACACCTACATGCCACTCTGATGTATGATGTGTGACCAAGCCCTGGAGGGAAGGTCAATTAGGTCAAGCCCAAGAGGGAAGACCATTGGGCACTATGAGAGGTGACCCCAGGATTAGTTAGAATAGGCTCTATTTGTGGATAGAAGTTTAGAAATCCGAGATTTTAAAGAGTTTTGCAAAGTTTTATTTTATTCCAGCTTTTCAGTATAGTTTTTGGTAGAATTTAGTAATTATTATTGATTATTTGTCAAACCATTGATCCGGAAAATTGGGATAATGACTCTGACCTTTTGGTCTCCCTTAATTGGGGGTTATCGAGAGGCAGGGTCATTACATTTGGTATCAGAGCCAATGGTTTCTCATTTAATCTTTAGTAATTATTAAATTTTACAAACTCTTTAGAACCTGAGGGAATTATTAGAGGATTTTCCATTGACGGAGGTGTCTAGAAAAGGATCACAGTCTGGGCGGTCACGAGGACTCCTGGATGCGGTGTGACTTCCTGGCCATATGAGGTCTTGACTCAAAATAAGATACCTTTAGGACTCTCTCATCTATTTCATCCCTTCTCAACCCTAATTCAATCAAGATTCTAGGATTTAGGGTTTTTCTCTCTCTTCCCCACCCTCTTGTGGTCAGGGTATGTATGATAAGATTAAGGAATCCTCCATCAAATTAATGAAAAGCATGTAAACAAGATGTCATGGACATAAGTTTAATAGTTTATGCATAAACTAGTGATTAGTTACATGCTTAGGGTGCCTGGCATGTATTGTCATGCCCTCAGGAAGACCTGAGGTTAGACTGTCTTGTTAGGAGGATGAGTAGAGGGTTGGAGGTAGAGGCCTCCACGAAAAGGTAGAGACCTAAGACATCCTATGGGGATGATGCTAACCCTAAACCCTAAAGAGATTGTTAGAGAGAGATGACGTGATGAGTTAGATATCACGGTTGACCATATATGTTGGTTGACATGCTTTTTGGTTTGGAGTACCCGTGAGAAGCATGAGCTAGGTGAGGTTGGCTGACCTAGTGCCTTTTGGGAGACCCAACCTTTGAAGGGTCGTGCCTGTTAGGGTGAAGGATAACTCCTTCATTGAATAGGATAGTGGTGACCATAGAGAAACCCTTACAGGCTTATATGAGTACGGAAGAGCATGCACCCATGTAGGAGAGCACGACAGCAGTGCTGGCAGTAGACCTAGACCAGAAGGGCATGCTAGATAGATTACGAGATAAGTATGTAAATCTTTGGATAATCTTGATTAGACATAGGTTTGGATCATACGTTTCACCCATATATGTGTATGCATGTATCCTTAAGAGCTTGGTCCACCTTCTTAGAGAAAGAACCTCCAGTGGTAATATTGGTTGTAGGGTTAGCTCTATAGAGAGAGCAAGACCCAAGCAAGAAGGTTGGAAGCTTAGACTCCGAGATATAAGGAACCATGAGAAGTCGGGTATGTTATGACCTTGAATGGATGACCTAAGTGGATGGTTGTGGTTGCCTTGTGCATGATCCTTGGAGGCTTGTGGTATCTTGGTTTCCTTTAGAGGAACAAAACCTTAGATAAGGGAAGAGGCTTCTTGAGTTGATGTACAGGAGTTGTAGGTGCCTACCTTACCTTATAGGTGTAGAAAGGATAGTTCCTTAGACCCTGATGAGGTATAGTATCAAGTTGTGAGGCTTCGCACCTAGTTGGTTGTCTTGGTGTAGGACTCTCAGGTGTTGCTCGGGTGGAAGAATAGTAGGAAGTGCATGTTATACCTTGTACATGTTGGGTTCGTGGATGAAAAGTTGAGCATGTAGTTAGACAGTTGATGCATAAAAGTGAACCTAGAGTTCCTAGACCTAAGAGGGGAAGTAGTAGTACCTAGTGCACCCGATGCAGATGATGAGGTTTGAGTTTCTATAGGTTCAAGCATGGTACCCCTCAGGTTTAGAGGAAAAGGACACCCCTTGGACTAAGGTATATGTTTGATGAACCCCTCACACATAGGTTGGTGACATATGAATGTATGATGTTGGTCTGATGTGGAGGAATAGGAGAAAGTATGATATACCAAGGGACCCTGAGTGGCTTAGTGGGTTGTTTTCTTGCTAGCTACATGCCTGGGTAGCATGATAGGGTTGAGTATGCACATGATGGTGTAAACCCTGGACATGAGAATGTTTGTGACTTTTGTTTCTATCTAGAGATAGTTTTCTCCCATCCTGGGGAGGGACCCTTCTGTAGGGTGAGTACCAACATTTGTTTAGGTTAAAAGTAACCTAAAGAGGTCTCTCATAAGAGCTTGATGATCTAAGTGGAGAGCACGTGGTATGAGCACGAATCTATAGACCCTTGTGTGACCATCTCTAAGGGGAATGAAGCTATGTTTCCATGGAGGTAACCTTATGGGGCTTGACCAAGTTAGGTAGGTCACCATGATCCCTATGAAAGGATGTTAGTTTGACTATGAGTGCCCAGAGAGATGATGGAGTTTTGGGTAAAGATTCAAGTTTGATATGTACCATGATAGAATCCTAAGTCTATACTAAGGTCAGGTGGGGATAAGACTGATGGGAGTAGGAGTTGCCTAATTCCCTAGTTGCACAAAACCATAGGGTCGGGAGGTAACAACTATCTTTGTCTGAGGACCATGGGCTAGGAGATTGATCACCTTCATGAGTTCATGGAACCCAAAGGGAAAGTAGGGTGGGCACTCCATGGATGCATAGGGTAAAGGGATGACCCCAAAAGTATCGGCACCCTACAGACCTTGAGAAGATGACTAGGAATCGGGTGACGACCCAAGAGTACTTGGGAATTGTTTTCCATGGATGTTAATATGAAATTGAGATGTTCATGATGTGAAGACATGTGATGCATGTTTCAACTTAGATTGGAAAGTGTAGTGGCGATGTGGGATGCACCATCTCTACTCTTGGAACGGGATGGGCTCTGTATTTGGACTGCAACCAAATACTAATTTCCTTTCATTATGGGGGTGAGAGATAGGGAAATTTGCATGGCATACACTAACGATAAAGATGATGTGAGTTGAAACAGTTCCATGATGTTTGAGAATAGAGAAATTATCATACCTTTTGGAAAGTACCTGGAATGGATGGTTTACAAACACGAGAAGAACTAAGATAGTCATCATGAGGACGTTCTTATCAAGGGTAGTATGGAATTTATGAGTTATATAAGTTTGAGTTTGGTAACCAAGATGATGAGCTTGGAGTTTTCTTGACTCAATTAGACCTAAAATCCGAGATAAGGATGATAAGTGGAGTATATGAAGGTTTATGACTTCAACGTTGCCTAGCATAAAGATGTAAGGTGGTAATGGACGCTCTTTGTCGAGACACAGCTGTCTAGTTTAGCCAGTAGAGAGGCTAGAAGAGGTGGCTAGGTGAACCCTAAGTTTGTGAGATATGTTTGGCTAACACTTAGATACAATGAGATCCGTTGGTCAAGTTAGTGGTGGTTGCTTGGTTAGCCAGCCTAGGTGTTACGACCCCACCTCCCGATAACCCCCAATTAAGGGAGACCAAGAGGTTGAGCCGCATCCATTAATCCCGGATCAAAGGTTCGACATATAACCATAAACAATTATCAAATTCTAACAGACTATACTGAAAATGGTAATAAAATTTTTCTTTACATACCTTTTGAAAACTTGGATCTCTAAACTTTTATCCACACTGATACTAACCTATCTAATCCTCCTTTGTACTTTAATTCCCTTTTAGTATCACATGTGCCACTTTACTGTTTGTTCTTTTCATTGTACCTAAAACGCCGACAAACAAAACGTCGGTCAGCCGAAGCTAGTATGTGGGGGAAACAGATAATCATGCAACTATGATAACCATGTAATCATTCAATTAATCATTTAACAACCAAGATTATGTTTTAAGCCAAACTACTCAATCCATCTTTTCACAACTCTGTGTTGTCCCTTTAGGACTTACATGGTACCTCTATAAGGTGACTTGATGGACATGCCCTCTAGGCAGCCAAAGTCATTCATGACCCTACCCTCTAGGCAGTTAAAGTCATTCATGACCCTACCCTCTAGGTAGTCAAAGTCATTCATGACCTGATGTACCTACCCTCTAGGTAGTCTTTTATCAGGTCAGCCATTACGACACAGAGGGAATCAAGGATTGAGCCAGAAGGCGTATACATTATGTGATAGTCATAGTCGCTTTATACTTTGCATGAAAGAAATAAGAATTCAACAGTTTAGTTGCATTCAACGCGATTAAACATTCGGGAATCCATCGGAAACCTAAAGCGGTTATTCATAATCGTAACCACATACCTTATTCCTTGCAGAAACCATGCCAAACATCATAGACTTTATGAGTGCATCCAAACATCCAAGTAACCAAGCATATAATCAACAATATCTGAAACATGTATACTACATATGTGTCACCATGTATTCATATTACATTACTCAGATCTAGATGTGCTCCTAAACTAGGGTTTAGGGTTATTTCTTGTTTGGACTAAGGATTAGGGCTACGAACCCTAATTTCATCATATTATGATTTATAAGATTACAATCTCACTTTTGCATACTAGGTTAAACCCTAATTATCTTCTTAAGCATATTAGACTACTCATTACATCTAATACACATTATCAACATTAAGATCTTTGGTACTCAATTTATCTTCGAATCGTCATAATTCTATTTTATTCGTCGATTTGTACAATTAAAACCATTAGAATTCATATCAACATAAATTAGGGTTTCTAATCCCATTAAGGCATATTCATGTACATAGAACCCTAAATTAAACCAAATATATAAAATGATCATCTTTTTGGATCTATCCTCATATTTATCAACAACAGGTTAAAATTATCCTTTGAACAACATTAAATCCATCTATCTTCAAATCTAAGGGTTTTTCATTAATTAAAACACTAATGATGATAACTTTATGTACTTTTCCAATTTTAAGCATATAAACTCTAAATTTGACTAATCATAGGCAAAGTTCTTCCTTTTTGAACTCAATGTCCCTTTTTACATTTAACAGATTAATATTAACTCTAAAGATTCATCAAACCCTATTGAACACATTAATCATATCAACATAGGGTTTCTTAATCATTAAAGTATTAAAGATGATTACTTCCATTCATTTTCGGATTGCAATTAGAATCAGACATCAAACATAATTTATTTGGATTCCTCTCGTTCTGAGGATCAACTTTCATATATAACGTTTTGTCATACGATCTACGAATCTTAAGTTATGAATTTTGCAAGAAAATACTTACTTGGCCAATCCGAAGCTGCCACGTCATCAGATCCCATGCACGCAGCTTGCTTTAAAACATTTCGAAAAGTCGACTTTACCCTTGACTTAAACAGCCAGCGCTTCACACCCCGGAGGGTATTTCCGTCCAAAGCTGAGGGGTCATCCCCTACCTTCGGCCAGCCGCGCGACGCAGGCCCTAGCCGCCCTAGGCGCGGCTATACTCCCTTCCCTGACCTGTGAACCTCGCCGGAAACTATGCCATTACCTCCGCCGCTCTTGGGCGAACACGTGGTGCCCCTAACAGCAGGCCAAGGTGGCCGATCCCCTGCTCGTGGCCCAATCTTTTGCGGCCGGTACAGCAGGCCGACGGCTACCATTGCGCACACAATAGGGCACAACCTTGATGGAGATGAGGATCCTTGGCTCCGTGATACCCCAGGCTACCACCAAAACCCACTGTTGTCTCTTCATTGCTCCCTGGTCTCTCCACTCTCCCAAACTAGGGTTTGCATGGACATGAAGAAGAAGAAGACGTAAAAGAGAGGGTTTCTAGCGTGGGGCTTTCTTTGGCCCTAGCCAGGGCTTTATCCTTTTTATAAAGGAGGAGAGAAACGTCCTAGGGTACTTGCCCACGAATACAACAAGGTTTCTTCAACCGGGAGTCCTATTCCTTCATGAAAAAGGAAATTCTCTCTTTCTTCTTTATTCTTCTTAATATTCATTATTTCAGGGATAATTAGAAATACAAAAATCCACTTGCTTATTCTCTTTAAACTTTCCTTTTAGGTTTTTGTCACGAAATCATGTTTCCTTTTGAACGAAGATACCACCTTTTGAAAAACAACACAAAATAATATATCACATTATTTTCATATTTTGCAAATTTAGCATTTTCTCTTTCCTTCCTCTTCATTGGGACTCCTTGGATCCCAAGATATTCCATTATTTCGAAATTCTCTTCCAAGGATATTTATTATCCTTCTAGATGCATCTTAATGCATTATTTCACATTATCTTGTTTATTTCTTATTATAATATTTCCTTTTGAGGATTTATCTTTCTTTTCTTTGATTTTCCTCATTGGCACTCCTTTTAATATTAACAACCACATGGATACGAAATTTCCCCAAGAAATCTCATTTATGCCTCTTTTCATTCATTTTCCACATATTTCTTTTCTTAGAATTCAATTATCCATTTACTAATTGAATTTCCTTTATTATTTCCTTGTTATTGGGCCCAATAGCCAGTAAAGCCCACAACACAAATATCAAGGCTATTGTAAACGAAATCCATTCATTGGAAGCAATTTATATTATTATTTGTTCAAATATCTTTAATATGAGAAATTACATTTCTCACCAATTGAACCCAAAAATTGGGGTTATAACATCCTTCCCCTCTTATAGGAATTTTGTCCTCAAAATTTCAGGCAAGCAAACAAACAAACAATTCCGGATAAGAACTTTCCATGTCCATCATTGGCCCCTATGTGGCTTTGCCGTACCCATGGCATTTTCAAAGAACCTTTATTATCACATATTCTTTTCTCTGAGTCCTTTCATCCTGGCGTCTATAAACTACACAGGTGACTCAGGCCATTTCAGCCTCCTTTGGGGCTCACTAGGTTCATTGCTCAGCACATGGTCGGGGTACCTCACATAGTGCTCTAAATTGGACACATGGAAAACACCTCCCATTACTCTATCCTGAGGGGTAGAGTCAAACCCAACCTTCTCCACCCATCCATCTCTAATGGACCCATGTATCGGGGACTCAGCTCTCTTAGATATAACTTAGAGGGGTCGGAGTTTCATGTCACATTTTCTCCCACAGTAACTTGTATGTCAGTCTACTTTACATCTGCTCACGACTCTCATCGTCCCTAGGCTCCTTTCAGCCCTTGCATGATCAAAGTGACTTCATCTACACGCACTGGGGTCCCTTTTTCTAACCATCATGTGGTACTTTTCTAACCATCATGTGGTCATTTCACCATCATCACCTTACTGAAGTGGTGACCGACACAACCTCCCTTACAGAGCTCCTGATAAAACCCGATACAGGCTATGGTGGTTATCTTCACATCTTTCGTAGGACAAAACTGTCTCTCGATATCACCCAGAATGAGCACACATGCCCTCATCAGACCCTTTAGTCTGGATCATACTAACCATAGTTAGGGGTGATTAAACTATACTAACGTTGAGTTCTTCATGTGCCTACTTCCACTTTATGGAAGTGAACCTTTAGGTCAAACTCAAGTACCTTTGGACTCGCTTCATGGGGTAGTTGAACCATCTCTCTCATGGGTAGTTCAACTAGATCTGTCCCTTAACAAAACTCTTCCTTTCTCATATTATCTAGGTAAGGCGACCCACCATAACCCATATTGTATCTCGACCTTCCTCGGTCTAGGGAAAACCTATCACAATATCCATAGTGTTGATCTCTCATTCCCTCTCAGGGATTCTTTTGACCTCCATATTGATACACTGGGTTACTGGGGTTCGTCTTTTACCTCCTGGCTTGCATGGCCATAAACCACATGCAACCACATCTAACGTGCTATTGCCATTTTCCATGGTGTATGATTTCCTGTATGTCATGATTCTTCCAAGATCGATTCCACTGAAACCCTAAACCACTCTAGTCGGGGTTTCATCACCTTCTCTTCCAAAGAAGTGCTCTTGAGGTCCTACTACCATCCTATCATTATATCAAGAACTAGGCTGGCTAACCAAACAACCCTTAACTTTTCAACGCATCTTGTTACATCTGAGTGTTATCCAAACACCTCTCCTTTTCAAACTTAGGGTTAGCCAAACAACCTCTTCTAACTTCTATCCAAACAAGTCTTAACCAGAGCATTCATTACCACCTCTCATCCTTAGGTAATAGGTAACATTAATTCCCATGTATTTCACTTATTATGTCACCTCAAACTATATTTTTATCTTCATAAGAACACTCTCTGATTTCATCATCATGGTGACCAAACTCAACCTGGTATAATTTGTAAGCTCCATTTAGCTCATTCTAGAAACATCCTCATAAGGTGACTACCTCATTCCTCTTAGGGTTTACAAACCATCATGTATCATTCACTTTACCAGGGTAGATATCTTCTCTATCTTATTTCTCGTGGCAACGCTCCAACCTACATCATCTCTTATCCTTGGTGTATGACATGCATAATGTCCTATCTCTCACCCCCATAACAAGAAGAAATAAGCATTTGGCTGCAGTCCAAATACAGAGTTCTTCCTGTTCCAAGAGTAGAGATGGTACATCCCACCTCGCCAGTACACCTTAAAATCTAGGTTGAAACGTGACACCTACGTCTCTATTTCACAAACATCTTAATATCAAGGTTACTTCCATGGAACACTGGTTTTGAACCTACTTGGGTTTACACACCATCCTTGGTCATCTCCTCCAGGTCTAAAGGGTACCGACTCTTTTGGAGTCTTCCCTCTTCCCTCATGCATCAAGAGAGTGCCCTACTCATCTGCCCTTTGGGTCCCATGAGTTCATGAAGGTGATCAATCTCCTAACCCAAGGCCCTCAGACAATGATAGTTGTTACCTCCCGACCCTATAGTCATGCGCAACTTGGGAATTAGGCAACTCCTACTTTCATCGGTCTTATCCCTACCTGACCCTAGGATAGACTTAGGATTTTCCATTATAGTACATGTTCACTTAGAATCTTACCCATGTCTTCATCATCTCTCTTTCTGCATTCCTGGGCTGGCCCTCATCCTTTATTAAGGATCATGGCAACCTGCCTACCTGGGTCAAGCCCCATACCGGTTACTTCCATGGTAACACATCCATATGAAATTAGAGATGGATATCTATGGGTCTACAGGTTCATTCTCATACCATGTACTTTTCACTTAGCTTTTCAAGATTCTAAGAGACCTCTTTAGGTTACCTTAAACTAACCAAAACTGATATACACCCTTCCAAAGGGGTCCCTCTCCCAGGATGGGAGGAAAACTATCTTTAAGGTCATAAAAGCTCTTAGGTCTAGGGTTTACATCCACACGAGCCTACTTAACCCTAGCAAGCCATTAAGGCATGAGCAGATCACTTACTGTATCATGCTACGTCCTGCTCGATGTTGGATCAGGATCAAACTTCCCCTTTATCATCAACCTAGCTATGAGGGGTTCATCAAATACACCTTAAACTTCAGGGGCTCCTCTTATTATGCTCGCTTATACAGGAACCCAACTTCTCATCATGAGCATTAGGTATACCACTTCCCCTCTTAGGTCTAGGAACCCAAACTACATGCTCTATCTCTTAACTACAAACCAAGCATGAAAAGGCATGACACACACTCCTTGTCATCCTTCAACTCAAGCAACACTTAGAGTTGGATTTTCCTCAAGGACAAACCATAAGGTACAAGGCCTCATAACCTGTTACTAATCCACTTCAGGGTATACAAACCATCTTCTTCCTACCTCGGAAGGTAAACATCTCTACCATAGGCACGTAGGTACCAGAAGCTTCATCTTTTCTCAAGGGTTCGGTCCCTCTAAAGACAACCAAGGTATCATCAACTTTCAGGGACCGATCATGAGGCAACCACTATCATCCATTGTTCAGGGTTTTAGGCTTCCAACCTTCTTGCTGGGTTTCCTGCCCTCTCTAACCCTACATCCAACCTCACCATTATAGGTCCTCTCTTTATGAAGGTTCAACCTCAAAGGCATGCTCTACATGGGTGAAGCCTAGGTTTGAACTTATGGTTGCTCAAGATCATCCATGACCCTTTATGCTCCATCATGATTCCTTATCTCGGGTTTCATCCTACTGTCAGCAATATGACGTGCCCTAGGTGCCAGCTATACCCTACTTGCACAAGCCCATAGGGTTTCTAAGGTCCTTCACAAACCTCATCATCTAAGGAGTTATCCTTTACGCTGACATGCACGATCCTTCCCAGGGTTGGGTTTGCCAAAGGTGTTAGGTCATCCATGGATCATATGGCATCCCAAAGGCATGTCCTTTCAAACACCTGGTCCAACTAACCTTCACTTAGGGTTAGGGTTAGGGTTAGCATCATCCTCAGAGGATGTGCCAGGTCTCTACTTGCAATGGAGATCTCTATCTCCAAGACTAACTTATCCTCCTGACAAGAAGGTCTAGCCTCAGGTCTCTTCTGAGGACATGACATCTTATGTCATACGACCTAAGCATGTATCTATTATTTATTTCACGCTTAATCTATTAATCTTATGTCCATGACATCTTATTTACATGTCTTTCATTAATTTAGTGGAGGATTCCTTAAACCTTATTAACCTTACCCATACCTCGAGAGGGCGAGGGGAAGAAAGGAAACCCTAATCCTTTATGTCCTTATCAGAATTTTGTGATGAGAAGGGATGAATAAGATGAGAAGTCCTAAAGGTATCTTATTTCGATTCATACCCTAAGACTTTGGCCAGGCGGTCACACGGGTCCGGGAGTCCTCGTATTCCGACCAGCGGTGCGGAGGAAAATCTTGCCAGCCCCCGGTCGTGATCCCTTTCTAGACACCTCCGTCTTTCGGATACTCCTCTAATAACTCCCTTGGGTTCTATGGAGTTTGTAAAATTTACTAATTATTAATGGTTAAATGAGGAACCTATGCTCTGATACCAAATGTTACGACCCCACCTCCCGATAACCCCCAATTAAGGGAGACCAAGAGGTTGAGCCGCATCCATTAATCCCGGATCAAAGGTTCGACATATAACCATAAACAATTATCAAATTCTAACAGACTATACTGAAAATGGTAATAAAATTTTTCTTTACATACCTTTTGAAAACTTGGATCTCTAAACTTTTATCCACACTGATACTAACCTATCTAATCCTCCTTTGTACTTTAATTCCCTTTTAGTATCACATGTGCCACTTTACTGTTTGTTCTTTTCATTGTACCTAAAACGCCGACAAACAAAACGTCGGTCAGCCGAAGCTGGTATGTGGGGGAAACAGATAATCATGCAACTATGATAACCATGTAATCATTCAATTAATCATTTAACAACCAAGATTACGTTTTAAGCCAAACTACTCAATCCATCTTTTCACAACTCTGTGTTGTCCCTTTAGGACTTACATGGTACCTCTATAAGGTGACTTGATGGACATGCCCTCTAGGCAGCCAAAGTCATTCATGACCCTACCCTCTAGGCAGTTAAAGTCATTCATGACCCTACCCTCTAGGTAGTCAAAGTCATTCATGACCTGATGTACCTACCCTCTAGGTAGTCTTTTATCAGGTCAGCCATTACGACACAGAGGGAATCAAGGATTGAGCCAGAAGGCGTATACATTATGTGATAGTCATAGTCGCTTTATACTTTGCATGAAAGAAATAAACATTCAACAGTTTAGTTGCATTCAACGCGACTAAACATTCGGGAATCCATCGGAAACCTAAAGCGGTTATTCATAATCGTAACCACATACCTTATTCCTTGCAGAAACCATGCCAAACATCATAGACTTTATGAGTGCATCCAAACATCCAAGTAACCAAGCATATAATCAACAATATCTGAAACATGTATACTACATATGTGTCACCATGTATTCATATTACATTACTCAGATCTAGATGTGCTCCTAAACTAGGGTTTAGGGTTATTTCTTGTTTGGACTAAGGATTAGGGCTACGAACCCTAATTTCATCATATTATGATTTATAAGATTACAATCTCACTTTTGCATACTAGGTTAAACCCTAATTATCTTCTTAAGCATATTAGACTACTCATTACATCTAATACACATTATCAACATTAAGATCTTTGGTACTCAATTTATCTTCGAATCGTCATAATTCTATTTTATTCGTCGATTTGTACAATTAAAACCATTAGAATTCATATCAACATAAATTAGGGTTTCTAATCCCATTAAGGCATATTCATGTACATAGAACCCTAAATTAAACCAAATATATAAAATGATCATCTTTTTGGATCTATCCTCATATTTATCAACAACAGGTTAAAATTATCCTTTGAACAACATTAAATCCATCTATCTTCAAATCTAAGGGTTTTTCATTAATTAAAACACTAATGATGATAACTTTATGTACTTTTCCAATTTTAAGCATATAAACTCTAAATTTGACTAATCATAGGCAAAGTTCTTCCTTTTTGAACTCAATGTCCCTTTTTACATTTAACAGATTAATATCAACTCTAAAGATTCATCAAACCCTATTGAACACATTAATCATATCAACATAGGGTTTCTTAATCATTAAAGTATTAAAGATGATTACTTCCATTCATTTTCGGATTGCAATTAGAATCAGACATCAAACATAATTTATTTGGATTCCTCTCGTTCTGAGGATCAACTTTCATATATAACTTTTTGTCATCCGATCTACGAATCTTAAGTTATGAATTTTGCAAGAAAATACTTACTTGGCCAATCCGAAGCTGCCACGTCATCAGATCCCATGCACGTAGCTTGCTTTAAAACATTTCGAAAAGTCGACTTTACCCTTGACTTAAACAGCCAGCGCTTCACACCCCGGAGGGTATTTCCGTCCAAAGCTGAGGGGTCATCCCCTACCTTCGGCCAGCCGCGCGACGCAGGCCCTAGCCGCCCTAGGCGCGGCTATACTCCCTTCCCTGACCTGTGAACCTCGCCGGAAACTATGCCATTACCTCCGCCGCTCTTGGGCGAACACGTGGTGCCCCTAACAGCAGGCCAAGGTGGCCGATCCCCTGCTCGTGGCCCAATCTTTTGCGGCCGGTACAGCAGGCCGACGGCTACCATTGCGCACACAATAGGGCACAACCTTGATGGAGATGAGGATCCTTGGCTCCGTGATACCCCAGGCTACCACCAAAACCCACTTTTGTCTCTTCATTGCTCCCTGGTCTCTCCACTCTCCCAAACTAGGGTTTGCATGGACATGAAGAAGAAGAAGACGTAAAAGAGAGGGTTTCTAGCGTGGGGCTTTCTTTGGCCCTAGCCAGGGCTTTATCCTTTTTATAAAGGAGGAGAGAAACGTCCTAGGGTACTTGCCCACGAATACAACAAGGTTTCTTCAACCGGGAGTCCTATTCCTTCATGAAAAAGGAAATTCTCTCTTTCTTCTTTATTCTTCTTAATATTCATTATTTCAGGGATAAATAGAAATACAAAAATCCACTTGCTTATTCTCTTTAAACTTTCCTTTTAGGTTTTTGTCACGAAATCATGTTTCCTTTTGAACGAAGATACCACCTTTTGAAAAACAACACAAAATAATATTTCACATTATTTTCATATTTTGCAAATTTAGTATTTTCTCTTTCCTTCCTCTTCATTGGGACTCCTTGGATCCCAAGATATTCCATTATTTCGAAATTCTCTTCCAAGGATATTTATTATCCTTCTAGATGCATCTTAATGCATTATTTCACATTATCTTGTTTATTTCTTATTATAATATTTCCTTTTGAGGATTTATCTTTCTTTTCTTTGATTTTCCTCATTGGCACTCCTTTTAATATTAACAACCACATGGATACGAAATTTCCCCAAGAAATCTCATTTATGCCTCTTTTCATTCATTTTCCACATATTTCTTTTCTTAGAATTCAATTATCCATTTACTAATTGAATTTCCTTTATTATTTCCTTGTTATTGGGCCCTATAGCCAGTAAAGCCCACAACACAAATATCAAGGCTATTGTAAACGAAATCCATTTATTGGAAGCAAATTATATTATTATTTGTTCAAATATCTTTAATATGAGAAATTACATTTCTCACCAATTGAACCCAAAAATTGGGGTTATAACACTAGGGCTTAATGTGATAAGAGAATGGGTGAACAACCTTAGATACATTTCTCAAGAAAAGAAGGTGATGGAACCCATAAATAGAGTGTTCTAGGGTTTCTGAGGAGTCAACCTTGAGAAATCATGACATGTAGGAGCTTGTGATGATAAGTACACCCTACATCTGGTACTATTAAGATGATTAAAGTTTGCAGTAGTGCTTGAAGACCTGAGATGAAGAAGTATAAAGAATTACATGTGGCTTGTCACCATGCATGCTAGGAGGTGAAGGTCGAACACCAGTACCCAGTGAGTTACTATAGATAATGAAGAGTCCCTGAAAGGGAATGGGAGTAAATCACCATAGATGTTGTGGTGGGTCTCCCCTAGACCAAGAGAGGTCATGATGCAATATGGGTACGGTAGATCGCCTTACCAAGATGACATAATCCCTTGCCTAAGAAAGAGAGAACTATTAGTGTGACAGATCTGGTTGAACTATATATGAGGAAGAGATAGTTCATCTACATCGTAGTCGATTTCAATATCTGGAGTGTGACCTCAAGATCACTTCCATGCGGTGGAAGTAGGTACATGAAGAACTCAATGCCAGCTTGAAGATCAGCACCGCTTATCACCCCTGACTGATAGACAGTCAAGAGAGTATGATCTAGACTGGGGGGTCTGATGAGAGCGTGTGTGCTCATTTGGGTGATACATGGGAGCAGTTCCTGCCCTAAGAGAGTTTGCTTGTGATGATAGGCACCATAGCTAGTATCAGGGTGTAAGAAGCTATGTAAGGGAGGCTGTGTCAGTCACCACTTCATTCCGATGATGTCGGTGAAAGGACCTTGTGAAGGTCAAAAAGACCACAGTGTGTGCAGATGAAGTTTCTTTGATCATGTGATGGCTGAGAAAGCCTAGGGGCGACATGAGTCATGAGCTGATGCAAAGCAGACTGACATGCAGTTCACTGTGGGAGAATATGTGTTATGAAAACCCGACCCCTCTGAGCTATAGCTAAAGCTGAGTCCCCGATACATAGGTCCATTTGAAATGGATTGGTGGAGTTGCTTATGATTAGCCTTACCCCTCAGGATAATATTATGTATGATGTGTTCCATGAGTCCGATCTAGAGCACTATGTGATGTACCTGAGCCATGTGTTGAGCCATGAACCTATTGGCCTTCTAGGGAGGCTAAAATATCCTGAGTCACCTACGAGGGTACGTGGTACCAAGGTGAGAAAGAACTCAAATGTAAGAATACAAGACGATAGAGGTACTTTAGAAACATCATGGAGAGGATGAAGCCACATGGGAGCCGATGATGGATATGACAAAGTCTTATCCTGTTTGTTTGTTTGTTTGGTGGAATTTTGAGGGCAAAATTCCTATAAGAGGGGAAGAATGTTACAACCTCAATTTTACATGTGTTTTCATAATTGAAATGTAATAATTTTATGAATATGGACTTGAATTGAGAAGTTCGTATGCTTTTCTTCAAAGAATGGGTTTCTTTGCAAATCTCCCCTTGGATATGAATTTTGTGATTTCTATTGTTCTATTAATCCAATAATGGATATAAAAGAGAGGAAAAGAATATAGTCCAAACAATAGAGAAAAATAAAATATAATAGATATTGAGTAATGTATTTATGAGAAATGTATGGAAATATCTAGAAAGTGGCATTGATGGCCACAATTGATTAGATTTCATTTACATGTGATTAATAATGGAAAGAGTAATCAAAATAAGGAAAAAGGAATTTAGTAAATAAATGGAATAAGTAAGGAAAGAAGAAAAGATAGAGGTAGAATCCTCTAGAAGGCTAAGAGGTAGCCTCCAAAGGTAAATTTCGTGCCATAGGGGAGTTCAAGATACCAAGATAATGGCATAAGAAAGAGGAAATTCCAATTAATTTGGCTTTAATTAAAGAATAACTTTCTTATCAAGGAAATACCCTATTCCTTTGGAATTTGGGTTTCAAATTTAATACAAAAGTAGATAATGCCAAGACAGAGTTTCCTCTAAAATTTGAGTAAAAAATGTTAAATGGGGAGAGAGATATGATTTTTTCAAGATTTCATTATTTAATACCCTATTTCCCTCATTTTTAAGAAATTAGAAATAAGGGAGCGATGAAAACAGTTGGATGCCCCACGTGGTCCAGAGGATCACGGATCCAATGGTGGTTTTCCATCACCCACCTCAAGTCAGAGAAGGAAAGGGAGAGGGAAACCGAGATTTCCCAATGCAATTTCCTCGCATTTCTTCCCACCTGCCACAAATCCAAGACCATGAGGGTCTTTGGGAGGCAATTTCATGCACAACTGGCCCTATTCTTAGGGTGTTCTGAGGTTTCTAGAGGAAAATCCCAATCGGGCTGAGGGACAAGCGGTGGCGAGGGTAGGGAAACCCTAATGGAGCCCCCAAATCCTATAAATAGACCCCCTCTCAATTCCTCACATCATCACAATCCCAAATAGCTGCCTCTCGAGTCCTAGCTCCCTCTCTACCTCTAGATCAATCCCTCTCTGGTGAGAGCTCTGCCTCAACGCCGCCACGAGTTGAGCATCAACAAAGGAAGAGGACGATGAGTAGTGATCATCTGATCACGTTCCACCGTGGTCTCGCGAAGAGATCCAACGGTCTCAGGTTCGGCCGGCTTATTTACCTCGCGAGTGGAGGCATGCGACACAGAGCGTCAGATCCAAAGTCCAGACCAGTGGATCATCGATCAAAGGGCCAAGGAATTTTGGTAAATAGCCCTCTCTGCTCGAATATTCTGGAAAAGTGCTTTTTCTTGCAAAATTCGTAGAAATTAGTAGGAAGCTCTAATGACAAAACTTAATATATGACATTTGAGCATAAAAATATGAGGAACACAATAAAATTGGTTTGAGAACCTAATTTCGTTTCTATTTGAAAAAGTATGTTAATTTGATGGAAAATGTATTAAAATTTGGTTAGAAACCCTAATTGAGGTTAATGAGTAAATCTATGAGGCATAATAAGCTAATTCGAGTAGTATTAACTTGTTGAATGATAATGGTAGATTCTAATATGATTTTGATGAGAAATTGCATGAGTTAGGGTTATAAACCAAGAATGGAAGATAATGGATCTAGAAACCCTAATTTAGGGTAAAAGAAGAGAAAACTATGTTTAATTCGAAATATATGGAAAAGGTTCATAAATGTTGTTCCTAAGCCTACTAGGAGAGATAGGATGTGAAACTTAGGTTTTATAAGTAGTTTTGTCTAAATAGGGTTTGTGGTACTAAAAGTAAAGGCAAAATCCTAATTGCATGTGAAACCCTAAAATGGGGTAGAAATCCTAAAAAGGACTAGAAATCCTAAGGAGCAAGTTGGTTTGGATTGATCTTGATAAAAGGAAATTGTATGTTTATTTTAGGATTTTTGTTGTGTACTTGCTTGCTTGATTGGATTTCTACTTGGTTGATTCTATCTCAAATAAGAAGTACAAGTATGTGGTTATTTATGAGTAACTGATTTAGTTTCACGGAGTTTTCTCGAATGATTGATCAAATTGGATGCAACCTAACTGTTGGATGTTCATTTATGCAAATCCTTAAAGTCACTATGATTATCCCAATTAATTATAAATTTGCATTCTCGCACCTACATGCCACCCTGATGTATGATGCGTGACCAAGCCCTAGAGGGAAGGTCAATTAGGTCAATCCCAAGAGGGAAGACCATTGGGCTCTATGAGAGGTGACCCCAGGCACCAAGCTCAGGATGGAGAAGGTGGCCTTATGTTTCTTGCATGACTATTGGGCACCATGAGAGGTGACCCCAAGCACCAAGCTCAGGATGGAGAAGGTGGCCTTATGTCTAGTGCAAAGGAAATACCCTAGAGAGGGTATTCCAGGGTTAGGGCAAAAGCGGTGGAGAATATCACATTGAAAACATAATTTGGATTGTTAAATAACTTAATTGTGATATTTAGATTGTTAGCAATATTTGTGAAATATTGGTTGTTCCCACATACCGGCATATTCATTTATGCTGACCGACGTTTTGTTTGTCGGTGTTTTAGGTA
Source organism: Alisma plantago-aquatica (assembly GCA_963693085.1). Taxonomy (NCBI): domain Eukaryota; kingdom Viridiplantae; phylum Streptophyta; class Magnoliopsida; order Alismatales; family Alismataceae; genus Alisma; species Alisma plantago-aquatica. Next base: position 27,709,261 of record OY856412.1, read on the forward strand.
CAATATGAAAAGGACAAACAGTAAAGTGACACATTGTGAATATATGAATTAAAGTATAAGGAGGATTAGTTAGAATAGACTCTAGTTGTAGATAGAAGTTTAGAAATCCAAGATTTTAAAGAGGTATGCAAAGTTTTATTTTATTCTAGCTTTTCAGTATAGTTTTTGGTAGAATTTAGTAATTATTATTGATTATTTTTCGAACCATTGATCCAGAAAATTGGGATAATGGCTCTGACCTTTTGGTCTCCCTTAATTGGGGGTTACCGGGAGGCGGGGTTGTTACACATTTCTAGTCATGTCTATAATTATACTCCAAATTCAGTTCATCCTATGTGTGTGACCTTGTAGGCTTCAAATTACATTGGTATTGATATTCATAATAAATTTATGGTTTCACAACCAATGATTATTGTGACCAGGGTTACAATTATCGTATAATCCCTTTGTCTCTAATGTTGAATATGAGGTATGGAAATGTCATACTCTTAATGTTCAACCTTTGTTCCTTGTTCTAGAGTAGTCTATTGAGATACAAATCAACTCAATATCATACATTGACTCACATGAGCATGTCCATGCATTTTATAGGCTCACTCATCAAGTGACCAGGATATCACTCGAATGGGAAGGACAAATTTCATTTATGTCACTCACAATAATCCCCATGTGTTACATTGCACCTAATCACTACATGTATAGCAACCCTTTTTAAAGTCACATTGAGTAGTGTTAAAGCACATTGAACAACATGCAATGATTGTAGTGACTTAAAGTCTAAGGACCAAAATCACCACTGTTACACTGAGATGTGATTCTGACCACCATTATTGGTTTCTATGTATCACACTCAAGGTGGGTCTGTCTAGTACACTTGTTCATAACAAGTACCTATGTGTTTGATTTGATATACACTACCATGACTAATGAGAGTAGTCATCAATCAACATGTGTACTAGTCTTGATGTATTATTTTTGTTCTAATATCCACAATAATATCTAAATAGGAACTAAGACAAGAATGAATAATCTTAACATGCACATGATCTCATATGGAGGTCCTCAGCCTGAAATCACATCATTTAGTCATACATTCTAAGTGTATTATTATATTTATTCATTATCCCATATTGAAACAAGCACAATAACTAGAATTGCCTTTATTAATAATAAAATCAATTATTAGACATGCCATTAAAATCATCATATGATTGTCTCTCATGGCATATCACTAACATTTCAAACTAATGTCTAGTGACTATGAAGTCTTACATACCACGCTAGAGGATCTTATAATTATCTTTTCTATGTAAGATCATGCCAAACCTTAATATGTGCAAATATAACAAATAGGGACGCATTTGGTTGTGATCTACATACTTACATGAAGCAAGTACTAAGTACTCAAGTCAAGGAACTTATCATATCATAAGGTATTATTTCCCTTTTAATCATCATATCACATGATTCTCAATCACATTAGTAGGACTTCAATTAACAATGGGATATACGACCACAATTGAAATCATATATGGGTGATTTAAGTGCAGTGGGGACCATACCTCATATGGATACTTAGTATCCCACATATATTCAACAATATACAACTCTGGCTACCTTGTCAAAATCTTAAGATTGCAAAAGGATGTATGTATCACTATCCCAACTTTTAGACATGGGGATATTTATGTAGTCATATGAAACTATATGAATTAGGTTTCCATGATTAGTTAACCTAACTACTCATGTTCCATAGTTCAATAGGATGGAATCCAAACAATTGTACTGATATACATATAAGTAAAACATTAAAATCAATAAAATTCAAGTTCAAACTCAACTGAACATATATATGTTGGTAGTATGCCCTGAGAGACAATCACATGATGAACATCATGGCAGACTTTGTAACGGATTTGATTGTTAGTAAAATCAATTTCAATGATTATGGTTTCTTTAATATGAGATAATGAATGAATATGATAACAAACTAAAAATGTTTGACTCAATGACTTGTGATTTGGGGTTGAGGATATGAACATGAGATCATGTGTTTGTTAAGAGTATCGATTCTGATCTAGGTCCCTAGTCAGATATTATTGTGAAATTTAGGACAAAAATGATACAATAAGACTATGATGTTGTAGGATCAATGGGCTCTAGAGGGGGTGAATAGAGCTATAAAAACTTTAACCAAATTCAATAGACCTTCAAATTATATCACAAGATAAGGTTCCTAATATGGAATCTAAGTGAAACTAAGCATACATAGAAGGGATGAGAGAGATTGAACAAGCTCAACAACACAAGCTATGTATAGTGGTTCCAAACTCCAAACTAGGAGATGTACATCTACTACCTAGTGGGGCAAATATCTAGGATTTACAACCATTGCACACTTCTTATATTCAATTATCAGAGATACAATATGAACACTCTATTCCAAGGTCAAGGGTACCTAGCATTCCTTTTGAGGATCAAAGGAGCCAATAACATAACAAGGACTTACCCATCCTAGATCAAGAGTCTTCTACATTCACAAGGACTTACCCACTTTTGCAATGAGCTAGTTGCCTTCACAAAGGAGATCTACTCTTGCAAAAAGTCTTCTTCCTTGAAAGAATTACCCACTCTTCTCTTGGATCTTCATCATTCAACTTCACCTTCACCAAAGAGAAGCTTTCACCATCTTTTCTTTGAGAAAGGAGATTGAGACAGGGAAGTTGAGAGCTTTACAAGGTCTACATTGAAGCAACTCTCTCACAAGAAATCTATCTTGCTTAGATTGATGTAGATTAGTAGTAAGCTTGAGAGAGAAAGGGGCTTTTAGTAGACTAAATCACTCAACTATAGCAAGGAGCATAGGAAGGAAAACTTGGAATGAATTCCAAGGGTTGTTGTTTATAGTTGGGGTATCTACTACCCAGAAGATGCACTTGGGAATGAATTATATCTGTTTGGGGTGTTGCAATAGATATTTTTTCAAGTTCTACAACACTCAAATGGTTAGAAACACTTTCTCTGCACATTCCGTATAGTGTTGTTGATCGAGATTCCATAACGGTAATTTGACTTGTAGCACTAATGGACAAAGCAATTTTGAGTTGTCGGTCGAGTTTATTCTATATGAAACTCGACCTATGGGTTCAAATTTTTTTGTCTTCATAGGGTGTCGTTCGAGTTGTCATTGGGACAAACTCAACCAACCCAGGAAGTTATCAAGAGCCACATAGTTTGTCGGTTGAGTTTCATGAGAAGGAAACTCGATCGATAAAGGTACATGTGTTGAATTTTGGTAAGTTCCATAAAAGTGCTTATATATTCATTTTAAGTGCATTTTATTTATTTCTCAGCTTAGTTACAAGTCGTAGCATCAATACAAGTGATTTAAAAGATTGTTCTAAGTGATTTGAGGCATATTCTATCAAAGTACACTTGCATTGATTTTGGCTTTTTTTGGTCAAGCTAGGGCTTCTTTGAATTCATTCTTTTCATGTTCCTCATACCTAAAATTAATCTCAAATAGACATATTAGATGCATATGAATGGAATGGTTAAGTCATCACCAAAATATGGATAATGTATATTTGTTAGATCAACAGATGTGTGTTGACTAATGAATACGTCTTGTTAAACCTGGTATCGTCTCCTAAGTAAAACATATAGGCACTTATTATGAACAAGTGTATTATAGAGACCCAACTTGAGTGTGATAAAAGGAAGCCATAAATGGCATTTAGAATCATATATCATGTGATAATGGAGATTTTGGTCCTTAGACTTGAATCCACTACAATGATCATATGTTGTTCAGTGAATTTTAACACTACCCTACGTGACCTCGAATAAGGGTTGACATACAAGTAGTTCTTGGGTGTATTCTGATGCACCTGGATCATTGTTAGTAATGTAGATGGAATTTATCCCTCCTATTGGGGAGATATCCCAACCACTTGATGAGTCAGACTATGAAATGAGTGGACATGCCCATGTGGGTTGGTATATGATATTGAGCTTATACGTATCTCAAATAGTCCGCTCTAAATCAAGGAAAAAATATTGAACATTAAGAGGATGGAATTTCCATGCATCAGATTCAATCTAGATATCAGAGATAAAGGGTCTATAAGATCAGTTTAATATTGATCATAATACTAGGTTGAAGTTGTGTTCCAACTTCTCTGATTACTTGGGTGGTGTAACAAACTGAAATCTAGGCACATTCCTAATTTGGCCCTTTTGCTAACTTTTTCCTTTCTTTTTTGTTCTTTTTGGCATTAATTTGAAATTTTTGGAAATCATTAGTGTTTTGGTGTATATTTGAGCATTATTCATACCAATGTATGGGTTTGTGCACAAATATCTTAGTCAACGTTTCAATCAGGATCTATGATGAAAAAAAAATTACCACTTGATAAACCAATTGGGAATTGATTGGTATAGTTTTGTGACCAAAAGTTGAGGTTTTCCAAAAAAGGTCTAAATTTTGGGTTTCTTTACACTTATATGCAATACAAGTCCTAATACATGTGAATAACTTGAAATTAGGAAAAGGTATCTTAGAATCTTCTGAGTTGGTGAAAAGTGATAAACATGACTCTGAATTGAGGTATGTGCATCTTGCCCCTTAAAATGGAAATATTTTGATATCCAAAACCTAATTTCCCAATGAGGCATGGACTAAAACCAAAATTCCTATTATTGCTCTTTTTGGCACAATTACTTCATTACTTTCTTGGGTCTGGAACCCACCTGCCATATCACTATTATTTGTTGCTTAATCTTTCCATATGATTTCTTTAAGAATGATGATATGTTTGACTTATTAGCTAATGTAGTGGTACTTATGTACAACCACCTATAGTTGGTCATGTGTTATTTCACCCAAGGGAATGTGTTACTCTCCCCATATATAAATATTTTGTAGGTGAATGGGAATGTGTTTACTCTCCCCTCACCTAATGGTTGAGGTCTGGTAGGTGCCTCAATCCTGCTTAGTTAATTTAGTCTAACTTAATCATTCATGTGAATTTTCTTATTATTTGTTATGGAAAGAATCCTATTTGTTATGTGCCTCATATTTTTGACTCTCCAAATTCTTATTCAAATTTTTCCTTTGTTGTTCTAATCTTGATATTGTTCCTTATTTGACACATACCTTGTTTTCTCCTCTTGTTGGCTGATTCCAACCACCCTGGCCTAGGACAAGGAGTGGAACAAGACCAAGGATGACCTACCCAGGAGTAGATTCAAGGAGAGTTTGCTGATATGTCTAGGTTACTACTGCTAGATCCTATAGTTTTATTTTCCAGTTCTTTTCATCAACTTACATAGTGAATTGTGAAGCAATGCAATAACTTAGTCTTTTCTTTCCACTACTACTGTTGACATTTTTGTATCTGGATCGTGGTTATTTAAGTGGAATTATTATGCATGCAACCTTCATAATATAAATTTCTCATAAGGGATGGATGTTGTGTATTTTTCATTAAATTGTAGTAAGGGGTGATCTTGCCTCCTTACAGCATGGTATCAGGTCCTGATAGGTAGCTATTAGGGTATAAGTTGAAAGCAAGGGTGTCTTGGAGGATCAGGATTTGGGGGTTGGCATGATTTTCCATTGTGCCACTTGTTTGGTTTATGCGGACTCCTAGATCCATATGATACTTGCCTGGCTTGATCTAATACTGACTGTATAAAATATCATACCTATAGGAAATAGTAGCCTTCGACATCTATGTTGGATACTCTTGGTAATCTAATATGATGACCTTGTGACTTGTTTGAAGATGGATACCTGGTATAATTCCCTTATGTCCCGTAGGACCACATGTTTGGGCAATCGATCTCTAGAACCTAGACTTTGAGCTTTAGTGATATTAATCTAGTAATACATATTATACATGGTTTAGCTAGAATCACCTTTTTACCTCTAGTATTAGTTTGACTTGGTAGGTCAAACATTTTAAGGGGTGGAGGGGTAGTAGCAGTACCTTGATAAAACATGGATCTGCTTATTTCAAGGATGATATGCTTTTTAATGGGATGGAGTCATGTAACATACCAAAATCTAGTTGCTTAGACTCTAGAAACCCCGACTCCATTAATAGGATGATAGTATGCTTGGGTCATTAGAATTGACTAAACAATGTTAGAATTATCCCTTAACATGCTTATTTATATCCTAATGAATATATAATGATCATATGATGAATAGTTAAGATGTTTGAATCCTAATGAATATTTAATGTACATAATAGGAGTAACTCATAAATTAACCTAGTTGCAGATATGCATGATGTTGTCCATGTCATGGACCAATAAACCCTATTATTATGATGAGTGAGACAAATGGAACCTGACAACACCCAAAATAAGACATATGTACTAAGTATTTACTTATGGTTTTGTGTAATTATAGCCTTAATATGCCCAAAATAACCCTAGATTCTTATCTTTTAGTAATTTATATCTTTTCATAGATAGATTTGCTCAACTAGCCAATTTTGGACCTGCAGGTACCAAACTCAAGAAAACATCAATTCTCCATATTTTGCCCCACAAGCATCGCATTATATAAACCAGCTTAGGAGTGTTGTAATAAATTGAAATCCAGGCAAATTCTTAATTTGGCCCTTTTTCTAACTTTTTCCTTTCGTTTTAATTCTTTTTTGCTTTAATTTGAAATTTGTAGAGATTAGTAGTGGTTTGGTGTATATTTGATCACTATTCATGCCAATGTATAAGTTTCTTCACAAATACCTCAGTTAATGTTTCAATCAGGGTCTAAGATGCAAATTTATAAATTGAGCAGGATATTGATAAAATAATTTTGTTCTAGAACTTCCCTTAGCCTTATGGCTCAAGGAATAGAAAAAGGAATCAATAATAAAGCTTTAAATATAATAATGTGGCATGAAATAATTTAAGTTGACAAATAGTAGTAATAATGTATAATGGAGATAAAACTCATAAAAGAAAGACTCATTGGATTAAAATAACTCTAGATCCAAATTCCTTGGTTCTCAATTGACTTGAGTGCCATGTTTCACTTTATTTTCATTATAATAAATATCTTAATTCAGTTTGAAAAAAAAATAGGAAGAAAGCCCAAAATATGAAATAAAACATTAAATGACTTTAAAAGAGAAAACAAATCTCAAATTCGAAATATAAATGTTAAAACTTTCCTATGTGTGAATTTTCAACTAATTTGAATTATTTAATGTTCTAATGTGTTTAAGAGAGAGAAAGTGTAATTAAAGTCCAAAATATTAAATAATGTGTTAAATAGTTCCAAGATGGGAAATTAATGAAAATATATGTTCCATATGTTTGATTTTTCTTGAGGGTGAAGTTTCACATTAATTGGGTAATTCTACATGTCTCTAATGCATTAGAAAAGAGAAAATATGTTTTAAGTTACAATAATTTATAAAATACTTAGAATGTCCAAAACGAAAAACTAATGCCAAAATCCGATTCTACATGTCCAAATTGGATTGGTAATCAAATTAAATGTCATGCATTCATTTTGATTTTAGATGAATTATGGGTTATTATATCTCCATATGATGGTGGAGACTTTATCTCCTGCATCGGGTAGGAGGTGTTCACCCGTGTGAATAGTACCAGCGGCCCCAAGGCATGGTATTTTGCATGTATCTCTCTTAATTCTCATTTTTTAGATTTTTGGTGCGATGAATTCATGTGATAATTCTACATCTAATAACCCCTTACTCAAAACCTATGGTCGAGTAGTTAAGAAATACCCAAAGCCCCTCTCTAAGCTTATCAAACCTCCCTCTCTTAATGCCCTAGAACTCAACCCACACATATAAATATTGGTACCCTGATCAGCGCTAGCCTTAGTGCTATTGTTCTCTCGTATCAATTATTTCTCAATATTTGTGTGTTTCCACTGCAAGACCAGGCTTTGTATTGCGACACTAACATTTTGTTCTCCTCCTCTACTTCATCCCACTCAATTCCTTTGGGGGTAAGTTATTTGGGACCTTACTCATCATTTCCGTAGTTTCGAATAGTCTTGATTTTGCCTCATCATGATTTACCCAATTTTGGTCAAGGAAGTGAGTTGCTTCATGCAGTGATGGCTTGCATGAGTAGAGGGGAAGAATCCCCCTTGCCTTTTCTCTGGTCTACCCTCTGTTCTTCTTATTTCTTTACTTTTTTTACTGAGGACATAAAGGTCTTTTTGCCCCCCTTTCCTTAGCTTTGGTGTGAGCCTTGTTTGCCTCTAACTTAGTGGGTTGGTAGTCATTTATTGGGACAAGTCAGTTGGTTAGCCCCACTCCCTCTCTCTCTCTTGTGATTTCTCTGATTATTTGGCTTTTTTGAATTTTTTGATTGTTCAAACTTGTAAAAATCATATATTTTTCCCTGCTTGTCCAAAGATTCTATAAAAATATATCTTGGAAATGAAAAAATAGATCTTTTTAATAAAAATAATTCCAGAGTTTGATTTCAACATTTTCATAGGTTGGTTTTTGAGAATCCAATAAGATACATGAAAAGCCCTTAAAATTGTAACTAATTCATATAAACTCCAAATAAAGCAAATAAATATGCATTCTTGATCAGGAGAAGATATCGATTGATTTAGGTTTAGTGACCAAAATATGAGGTTTTCCAAATTAAAAAAAACTAAAATTAGGGTTTCTTTACACTTATATGCAATACAAACCCTAATTATATGTGAATAACTTGAAATTAGGCAAAGATGATCTTGGAATCTTCTGAGTTGGTGAAAAGTGATAAATATGACTCTGAATTGAGGTATGTGCATCTTACTCCTTAAGTTGAGCATATTTTGATATCCAAATCCTAATTTCCCAATGAGGCATGGACTAAAACCAAAGTTCTTATTATTTCTCTTTTTGGAACAATTTTTTTTTACTTGCTTAGGTCTTGAACCCACCTGCCATATCACTATTATTTGTTGCTTAATCTTGTCATATGATTTCTTTAAGAATGATGATATGTTTGACTTATTAGCTAATGTAGTGGTACTTATGTACAACCACCCATAGTTGGGCATGTGTTACTATGCCTAGGGGAATGTGTTACTCTCCCCATATATAAATATTTTGTAGGTGACTGTGAATGTGTTTACTCTCCCCTCACATAATGGTTGGGGTATGGTAAGTGCCTCAACCCTACTTAGTTAATTTAGTCTAACTTAATCATTCATGTGAATTTTCTTATTATTTGTTATGGAAAGCATCCTATTTGTTATGTGCCTCATACTTTTGACTCTCCATATTATTACCCAAATTTATCCTTTGTTGTTCTTATCTTGATCTTGTTCCTTATTTGACACATACCTTATTTTGTCCTCTTGTTGGGTGATTCCAACCACCCAGGCCTAGGATAAGGAGTGGAATAAGATCAAGGAGTACGTGCCTATGAGTACATTTAAAGAAACTTTACTGAGATGTCTAGGTTGCTACTGCCAGATCATGTAGTTTTCTTTTCTATTTCTTTTCATGAATTGGCATAGTGAACTGTGATCAAAGCAATGTAATAACCTAGTCTTTTCTTTCCACTGCTACTATCAAAATGTTGGTATCTAGATCATTCTTATTTAAATGGAATTATTATGCATTCATCCTTCATAAACTAAATTTCTCTTAAGACATGGATGTTGTGTATTTTCCATTAAATTTTAGTAAGAGGGGGTGATCTCGCCTCCTTACAGGTGACAATAAAGTCTTTCTTGATACCAATTGTTGTTTGTGAAGTCATACAATGATTCTAGACATCAGTACCAATATAATTTGGAGCATATAGGTTCACACACATAGGTTGCATAGGGAAGAAGAGTATAACTATTGACATATTATTAATTGGTTACTAAAAGGTTTTGTTAATAAATTAGATCATCAAAGGACTGACTGGAAGCCTGGTAAGGTAAATAGAGAGTCCAATTGATTGACCAGGCCCATATGGATAGACTATTCAATTACTAGAAGGTCCAACTGGTTGACTAGGCTAAGATCAGCCCAATTAGTCAATTGGTTAACCCAGTCAGCAAAATGGACAAGAAGAAAAAAATCCCTTCCTTCCCAATATATGATTGTTGACAAGATATGCTCGTGGGAACATGGATATACATTTTTTTTCACCCATTGAACTTTTCACCTCCATGATTCTCAATTATGGTATTAGATCCATGCCAATCAATAGTATGTTGATATTTACAACCTATATGATCATATTCAGTTATATGCCGCTTATTTGTTTCATGTGATGTGCATGATTAAATGTTAACATGTATATCTTGTTAATCCCATATGTGTCACAATATATATTTTCCTTTGATATGGCAGATGGGGTCGGTTATGAAAAATTGATTTTTCCTAGTGCATGAAAGCAAAATTATGTATACCTTTTTAGGGGACTTGTCCCTATGTATGCCACCTATTTTGTGTATATGTAAAAGCCTTTTTCATGGAATTGTCCTACATAAAAATATGCAATCTTTAATACATACATATATATGTATATATGTGCATATAAGAAATGATGTATCTATAAATGATACACGTTGCCTTCTAAATATGTTCTATTTGGTGTATATTTTCTTGTTATGGACAAAAACTACTTTTTTGTGTGCATAATGTGGATGTGAATTGAACCTTTCTGTTAACAATTATTTGGCTTAGATGCCAAGCCTCATATTTTATTCCATATGTAGTGATGTCTATTGCCTTTTACTCGTCTCTATTATAACTAAAGATTTCAACATATCGTATATAGAAGGAATAGAATAAGTTTTGGAGGACTTGTCATGATGAGGAAACCATGAAGATGTAACATCTCAGAATTTGAGGCCTCAAATAAAAAACCTTAAAAGGAATGATTCAAATACTCATATCACCAAGGTTTTTTAGGGATCCCATCACTAAGAATTTCAAGGTTAAGTGTGCTCAGCTTGGACTAGTACTAGGATGGGCGATCAGTTGGGATGTTGATCTAGACTTGTGCATGAGTGAGAAAAAATTTCATGGTCAAGACCAGTAGTGATCTATGGGGCCAGTCATCATTCATGAAACTCTACTAGAACCTTGGGTTGTGGGCCCCAACATTGCAAATGGTATTAGAGTCGTAATTCCACTAGTAGGTGGGGCTCACATGGGCATGTGGCATTGTAACATAATGAATCTTAGATGTAATCTCCATGTAAACCTTTTCCCAAGTTTCCCTCTCATTTCTATCCTTTATGTCATTTATGTTTAATTAGTGGAATTTATAGTGGTTTAGTGAACATTTATTCACTAATTGTACCAATATAAGGGTTTATGCACAAATACCTCAGTGAAAGCTAAATTACCATAATTAAGTGATATAAACCTTAATATAACTTTTTTATATGATTTGAAAACATAAAATGAGGCTAAGTTTCAAATTTGGTTTGATTTTGATGTTGTTTGTGCAAGTTATGCAATTTTAGGTACATTCTGGACTTGTATGCAATTTACCCAATTGGGAGGTTTTCTTTGCAAATTATCAGCTGAATTTTAATCCTTAGATATTCCCTTACCATTAAATAGATTTTAAACCATTTGAGAACCTAGTTTCACCTTGGTATGATGGTATTTCTTTCCAAGGGCATTATAGGGATTATCCTCTTTATAAAGATGCTTATCCTTAAAAGCTATCAACCAATGAGGTTATTTCTTTCTTGAAAAATGGTGGGGATGGCCTAGAATAATATATTGGCTCTTAGGACCGACTTTTGATATGCATGAAGCCTCTATGAGCTATCCTCTTGCATAGCCATCAATCCCTAGGCTAAAGACACATGGAAAGTCCCTTAAGACTCCTCATGCTTCACCTCTTTCTATATATAGCCATGTATACCCCTTCCCAACTCACAATTCGAAAACTCTTGCTCTCCTTTTATTTCCTCTAGATTAGATAATAGTTCCTTATGTATTTGGCCACGAAGTTTCTGCCGCAAGGTAATAGAGGGAGCCTACCTTGGTGAAGAAGGCTCCTAGGGCTTCCAAATTGCTCTATTAGGGTTTCTAAAGCTCCTCCTTGGTCATTTCGACCAAAACTAGTAAGTTTCCTACCTTAATTCCCTATTTTCATACTGATCGTCTTACTTACACCTTCTTTTAGGTCGGAACCATGACCATACATGGTAAAACTCCACCTAAAACCCTAAAACATATCATCTCCTTGCTCTTTTGCTAGGGTTTGCACCTCTAAAGTGGAGAAGGTGATCTTTTCTCAAGAAAGGAGCTTGTCTTGGAGCAACCAGACCTTCTAATCTCGGAATTCTTTCTGTTTGAACCTTATTACCTTCCTAGAGGCAAGTTTGGTTAACACCCTTCTCATATATTGCTTAGTACATGCTTAAAACTCATGCTTTTACGTTGAAAATCGATGATTTCCATCTCTTTTTACCATGCTCTTCTAAGGTTTTGATTTCTTGCCATTTTATCTTCTCTAGAATCTCTAGTTTTATTATATAAGCAACTTCAAACCTGATCTTGGGTCAAATGGTGTTTTCTCCCTCTCCCTCTCTCTTTAATTATCTCGATCGGTTAGATGATGTGGTAATTTCCTATTGGTCAGTATTGCAAAATTCATATCTTCTAAACCGCTTATCCAAATTTGACAAATAAATATGTTTTAGAATTTTAAAATTAATCTCTATCTAATAAAAATACTTTCAAGGTTTGATTTCATGGTTTGACGAAGGGTGATTTTTGTAAAACGAATTTAATGCATAAAATCCATAAAATTACATATTAATCATCATAACTCCAAAATTAACATAAATATATGTTTTCTTGATCAGGAAAACCTAATAAGTTTATTGGTGATGTTTTAAGAGTCTAAATCTGAATTTTTATAAAAAGCTCTAAAAATAGGGTTTCTATAAATTAATGTGCATTATGTACTCTAATACATGTTAATACATTGAAAATAGGCAAAGTGGAACTTGGACTCAATTAAAGGGTGAAAGTTAGTAATTGATATTGGTAAGAGAGGTATGTGAATTCCTTACACCCTATGTTGGGATAATTGTAGTTCAACCCTATGTTTCCCTAATGAGGCTTAAATGAACCCTAAATATTCTATTCTTGAATCCTAATGTTGTTCATGCCTCAAATTAGATTATAATTTCTTCTTGTTTGAATCTTATACCCCACTGCCATGCTTATTGAATATTATGACTACTCTTGCCATGACTACTTTTCTAGCATGTGGATTTATGTTCTATTTAATTTAAAGTAGCGGTACTTATGTACAACCACCCACAGAGGGCATGTATTTAATCGCCCTGGGGAATGTTTTTATTCTCTCCTATATAATTGTGTAGGTGACGGGGAATGTCTTATTCTCCCCTCATATAAGGTTAGAGGTCTGGTAGGTGCCTCAACTCTACTTATTTAGGTAGGCATAATTATCTTACATGCAAATCCTTTTTGATATAATGGTTAATGGAAAGTTTCTTTTGAATATAGCCTCATATTCGTGTTATCTTCATTATATGATGAACCCTAGCCTGTTTTTATTTGTTGTACTTATCTTGATATCCCAAATTAGTTTTGTGACACATACCTTGTTTTCTCTCCCCTTTTGTTGGGTGCTTTCCCAACCACCCAGGTGCTGGTGCTGAGCAAGGAGAAGGACAAGTTTGAAGAAATTCATCTCAGGAGTAGATCTCAAGCTATCTGAAAGGATGTCTAGGTTGCTATAGCTGGATCCTTTTCTCTTATCTTTTTCTTTTGGGAACAATCATGTAATGAACAATGAAAGCCATGTAATAGGCTTAGTACTTTTATTTCCACTGCTATTGGCATTTTGTAATGTATCTGGTGCATGCTTATTTACTTGGAATATTATACATGCATCCCTCAGTATCTTTTATCTTTCTAAAAAGATGGATGTTTTGTACTTCCTTTAAATTTTAGTAAGGAGGTGATCTCGCCTCTTTACAGGCATGGTAGTTTTAAGACATGTTGTCCAGGAATGTTGGAAAGGGATGTCTATTGTGATGTAGCCACCCTTATTTTGGTAGTCATGATCAAGAGTTGTGTCCATGGGCCACTCTATGTGTGCACTAAAATGGAGAAATTTATGAGGCCATATAGTTGAACCTTGATGAGGATATCAAGAGCCTTGATGTGGGAGATTATAACATCCCAACATTTGAGGCCTTAGATAAAATGATCCTAAAAGGAATTATTAGACTAACCATATCACCAAGGTGCACCTCCTTTTTTGGAAACCGTCACTAAGAGTCTATATTTATGCATGCTCAACTTAGAGTACTACTAGGATGGGTGAACAGTCGAGAAGTTGATCTTGACTTGTGTGTGAGTGAGTACAAAGCATGTATTTGAGGCTAGTTGTGGTTTATGGGGGCATTCGTCATTCCTGAAACTTTACTAGAGCCTTGGGCAATGGGTCTAAGCATTATAGAAGATCTAAGGAGCATCCATGGAGATATTGATCATTGTGTAAGATAGTTAGAGATTAGCAATGGGGTTCATAGGTCATTAATGAATATGATGCAAAGGACCTTAGGTGGATAGTACTCCTTTTGAGGATCCAAAGGATTACAATAATATGTCCCCAATGTTTCATGTTTGTGGATTCTATTAGTGTATTATTGATATAATGTGTATATGATACACATTATATGTGCTTGGTGTTTGGGTATATGTATGTGTATGTAAATAAAACTCCTCAAATAAAATATAAAGTCTAAGATGACTTTCAATGTACAAAACACATGAAAAATCCTAATCAACTAAGTGTGGATACGCCAACATGTGGTGCATAGTCTACCTTGGAGAAGTGACAGAATACATATGTGGTTCTAATTAAGCAGGGTGAATATTCTATTGCATTGCCCTTTGGTTTGGACTTAACTTGGTGATCTTATTAGAACTAACCACTAAGAGGCATATAGATGAATATGATAATGGGTTATGCATCCATCTATCAAGAGTTTTACTGGATGCACTTGGATAATGTTGCCTACCTAAATAGTCAAGTTGTGAGTGATCAGGCAAAGCTAACTCATGACTTGATAAAATATGGATCTTATCTCACTAGAAGATTATACATGTCAATTATCCAGAATAACAATGAGGGATATAATTTGAAATAAAATAGTGAGAGTGATATTTAACTAAAGACCAAATTAGCATTTGTTAAAAAATAAAATAAAATATTACTCTTAAAAATATTATTGTAGATCAAGTGGAAATAAAAAACAATAACTTTTCATTGTGATCAGTCTTTTAGAAGGAAAAACTTAATGAAAATAGCTTCCATGACTGGATCAGGACATTGACAATTATTTTCACATATGAGCATAAGCTTTAAATGAACAAGCATAGAATGTGGTTAGGGTTGAAAGAGAGGCGTATTGTAAGAATTTTGATGACACCATAGACATCAAGTTCCTTGTTATGTGCTCCATGAATAATGAGTTTTAGAAGCAACATGAGAACATGCAATTTGTTGAGATGATAACACATCTCAAGAACTTGTATCAAGAACAAGAAAGGCTAGAAAGGTGTGATGTCTTCAAGGAATTATTTAAGTGTAAAATGGTAGAAGGTGATCCACTTGGACCCCATGTACCTAAGTTAATTGGATATGTGTAAATTCTAGAGAGATTTGGATTTTGTTTCAGCCAAGATTCAACCATAGATGTGATCCTACTATCCCTGTTGGATTCATATAAACCATGAAATTTTTTGTTACACCACTAATAGAGCTACTTGGTAGGTTGAGAACAGATGAGAGGCAAATGAAATACAAGCCCAAATTAATTTTGATGTTCAATGAATGAAACGGAAAGTCCAAGGGCAAAGGCAAATTCAAGAAAGGTTCAAAGGCTATCCAAGTCTTCTACACTTAAGGCAAAAGGAGGAGTGGTAAAGAAGGTAATTTTCATGACTACCACTAGTCTAGACATTGGAAGAGAAATTATAATCTTTACCTAGAGGGACTAGAGTAACAAGAAGCAAAGGATAGACGTCTCCACTTCAAGTATATGTTATTGAGATAAACCTATCAACTTTTTTACCATCGGTATTAGATATCGGGTGTGGATATCACATATATTCAAATATGTAGAATTTGAAATGAAGTAGACCCTTGAAGAAAGGGGAGGTGGAGATACAATTGCAAATGGAGTAAGAGTTACTACCACTGATGTAGGTACCTACTATTTATCTATTCCCATTGTGCTCATAATAGAGTTGGAGAACTGCCATTATGTACCTGCCATAAATAGGAACATAACTTTTGTTTCATGTTTGGACAATAATGGTTTTTAATTTCATATCTGGAATGATCAATGTTCAAGTTCTAATATGAGATATTTTATGTTAGTGCCCCTACTTCTTATGGTCCTTATTTTTATAAATCTTGAAACAAATATGTATTATATAAATGGTAAGAACCTTAAACTCAATGATTCTAACAAATATTATATGTGGCATTGTCGTCTAGGTCACATCAATGAGTAGCACATTTCTAGACTCCATATATATATATATATATATATATATATATATATATATATATATATATATATATATATACACACACACACACATATATACACACACATATATATATATCCATTTGATTATGAATCAATTTATACATGCATATCTTCTTCACTGGCTAACATGAAAAAAGTACCCTTTATTGAAAATAGGGAAAGGAAGAGTGACTTATTGGCCTCACACATATTGATGTATGTGGACCTTTTATCACAAATTTTAAAGGTGGGAATCAATACTTCATTACATGTAAGGATGACCTCTATAGATATATGTTATGTATATCTAATGAAGCACAAGTCATTATCCCTTGAAAAGTTCAAGGAATTCATGAATGAAGTACAAAATCAACTTGTAAGAATATTAAAGCATTTCAGTCAGATTGAGGTGGTGCATACTTAAGACAAGAGTTTGAGGCCCTTTTGATGTATTGCGGTACTGCATCACAATGGAATCCACTTGGAACACCACAACATAATGGTGTATCATAAATGAGGAATCACTCCCTACTAAACATGGTATGACTTATGATGAGTTTTCTATTATTCCAACTTCCTTCTAAACATATGTTTTGGAAACTATAGTGTTCACAGTTAACCGCATCACTTTTAGATCTATTCCAATGGATCCATATGAGATATGGACTGTGAAACATAAAAACATGTCTTTTATGAATATTTGGGGTTGTGAAGCTTATGTCAGGAGACAATATTATGAAAATTGTATAATTTTCTTCTACTAAGAAAATTAACCCAATTAATTTCTTTAAATTCTCAAATAAGTGGGTTACTGATTAAAACATTATAATTATAGCTTTTTGGCATCCTAGTTTAATCTACGTAAAGATAAAGGGTACAAAATAAAAAGATCATAAAGTAAGGAAGAAAATTAGATACATACCTAGGATTGAGTACGTGAAAGTACTCCACCCCTGAATTCATCCTAAAATCTCAAACAGAAAGAGTACTTGATATCCCAAGTTGTCTCCTTAAATACATATATTTCTATAGAACTTACACTAGTTCAATCTATTTTTGTTTTAGTTGTTTCACTCAAAACTCAAGGACCTTCAAGGATACTCTCACAAGTTTGGTATTCATGTATCTCTATAGGCTCTATCGAAAGCACATGGGAAGGACCTTTCTTGTATTTATTCAACAATGATACGTAGAACACATTGTGGATTTTATTATAAGAAGGAAGTAGTACCAAACAGTAAGTGCATTCCCCAACCATATCTTAAACCCCAAATAGTCCCACGTGGTGAGGGCTAAGCTTGCCTTTTTATCTTATACCTAGCAATGTACCAAATGGGTTTTATCTATAAGAAAACATTATCACCAATCAAAAAGTTCACATTCATCCTTATTTTACTAGCATACATATTCTTAAATCTTTCTCTAATACCATCTTGTAAGGATAGGGATCTGACAGATGATTCATTCCTTACATAATTTTAGGAATATAAGACATACAACCCCATCCACACAAAATCATAGAATAAATAGTATGCAAGTAAAAGGGGTGCATGATATCTCCTCAAACATATCGGTAAAGAACACTGTATTGCAATGGTGTAAAGGTAAAACTAACTAACACAAAAAAATGTCAAAATTCAACATTGGTACCTTAAAGGGACAACTAAAAAAAGAAAACTAATTTAAAGGGATTAGTTGCAATGGGCAACATGTCATAGAAGATATTTTCTTGTAGCTAGTTTTGGGAAGTGACTCTTACCTACGGTTCCTTAGGATTCTCAACTCCTAGGCAGTTGAGGAAAACATCCAGAAGATTAGGTATTTATTAATAACTCAAATCATATATATTATTGTAAATAATTTGCATTTTTTTTCAATATGCAATTTGATAGATATTTTTTATCAAATTAATTTGAAATTTGGTAGATTTGGTAATTGAGGGGTGAGGAACCTGAATTTACTATTATTTTTAACTTTTAATACTCCTAAATTTATTAAAACATGATGTCATAGTTAAGCAAACTCTTAACATATTGATTAATTTCTTGAATGCTCTAATTTCAATTTTTACTCTTCCTCCCCATACCTAACCATAGGTAATTCTAGAAAATTAACTTTAAACATAAGCCTATTGACATGGTAAATTTGTATAATTAGCCCCTACTTAGGATATTACCTCAGTTACTTGCATTAGATTTAGGATGTTATCTCAATTACTTGCATCAGAGTCACAAATAAGTGGGTCATTGATTAAAACATCATAATTATATATTCCTAGCATCCTAATTTAATCTAAGTAAAAGAAGTCACAAAATTAAAAGATGATAAAGTAAGGAGGGAGGAGGGAAATTAGATATATACCTAGGATTGAGTATGTTACCTATTAATATTAGGTTGAATTTACTCTTCTAATTCTATAATTACTTGGGTGGCAATAAAGTAATGGTAGATACCAATCATCATATGTAGAGTCATGACATAATTATAGACAACACTACCAATATAATGTGGAGCCTATAGGGTCATGCACATACGATGCACAGGGAAGAGTAGTAGAATCATGAACATATGATTAATAGGTTATGAAAATGTCTAGATAATCAATTAGATGATTAAAGGACTGATTGAAAACCTAGTTGGCATACTAGATATACAATTCAATCAAATGGAAGGTCCAATTTATTGACCAAACTGAGATTAGCCCAACTTGTCGACTGGCTAGCACATTCACTTCCCTGTACAAGATCAATCGATCGATTGACTTGCTAGTCCAGTCATGTAACTAGATTCAATCATTGAATCATTTGATTAGATTGAAAATGTTTTAATGTGATCTAGTCACCCGATTGGATTGGCCAGCTATACAACTTTTTGTCCCAGGGCAACAAAAAAGTAGTTCAACGCAGCCCATTTGCCTAACTTGACTAAACCAGACACCCAACTAATTGCCCATGAGTGGACTTTTGAAAGAAGTTGTTGCCTTTTTATTTCTTAGGGTTTATTAGAAACCATGCTTCTGTGTGTCTCCTATAAAGGGGGTTGGTTTGTTATTACACACATTAGACACATGAACCCTAGAAATTATTACTTGTAAGGAGAAAGAGAAAGGAGCACTTGCGCAATGCTAACATGTTACCAACAAAATGATTTCTCCTTTCTTTCCAGCTCTATGAGCATGACATGGAGTTCCCTTTATTCGCATGGATGATATAGAGACATGGATGCTTTTGTGAGTGTGTTGGGAGAACATCATCAATATATTCTTGTGTCCTCTATTATTTGTACGAAATATCTGAAGATCCACTCAAAAACAAGGATTATCTTATCTCACTTCCTTCCCCATATATTTTTTGTTGATGAGCGATCTTCTTGTGGAAACATGGATATATATTTTTTGTTTCTTTCACAACACATGTCGCCTCCATGATTCCAAACAATATAGACATAAGTTTACTATTTAGGTCAACAAGGTCAATATGATCATGGGAACTCAAATGCCACTTATACTTTTTGGAATATCTTGTTATAGCATTAAGGGATCACCGTCATAAAATTCCACAATATGAGTTTTTTTTTGTGAAATAGGTGTGTCTTTATTGATTACCAAACTTTGGGTACAAAAAAAAGTTGTGCCCCCATAAATTAAGTTCTAGATCTTGACTCAGGATCCTAGTGCCATACAAGGAAACTAGCTACAACAAAATGAACTCCACACAGGGAGTGTAGAGAAACTCCTCAGAGGATACACTACAAATGGTGTGCAAGCCAAATAGACTAGTAACCCTATGTAGGGAAATATCACGACTGAACAAGCAACAGAAACAAAAACTAAAATTTCCATATTGCCCTTAGAATAGTTTATCACATTAATAACTATGTAATGAGAAGGATGGTTTGTGAGGTTATACTTGGTCCTGGAGCAAGTTTAGCGACAATCCCCTAATAGAAGTGTGTGCCTTTCTGCAGGTTGCACTCGAACAATGTCAGTGGCAGTCTCCTGGTTGATCACCATGGATAGTAGTTGACCTCATCCTCCTAAAGATAGGCAGGAACATCCTCACTTATGTAGTAGTTCACGTGGAACACATGGAACTCATATCATTTTAGAAGAACAAACAAGGAGTTTTCCCTTCTAGTCGATGTACTAGCACCAACTTGCACTCCCACAATTGTTCTCTCTTGCTATCCCTCCCTTTGACAGGTAGGACTTGCTTGGGTTCTCTCAGTTACTACAACCAGATAAGATAACAATTGTCAGACATAATTGATGTGTTTAAGAAGCCCCCAGTACCCCTCTATTTATAGGAGGGTCATGGTCAGAGTTCCCAGTCTGAGCAGGAGTCGAAGGGGATGGAATTTCATGAAGTTTCACAACCTGTAAGAGGATATCTCTTTTCTACAATAGAAAAATAATGGTGGAGAATATTTGACTCGGTAAAACTAAAAGATACATCCAATACTAATGATATGTGTCTAGAATGCGTTGCTAGATTTCTACTCTAGATATACAGGAAACAACAAATGTATTTTGACTTGGGGTTGGGCTTCCCTTTCATTACTTCTTTCATGATGAAGGAACCACATCCGCATAAGTAGAAGTGGTGGAATGCCCCCCTGAGTCAAAGGGAGAGCTTCTACACCTCTCTCTAAGAGATACAATTTGGTATCTGCATCGGTTGAAGGAGAGTGAACAGATGACTACTCTACTATAGAAAATTCTCTTCTTTCTAGTCTACATCAAGTGCATTGAATGCCCCAAATCTGAATCATCATTAGTGAACTGATCGGTTGGCATGTGAGACAATCGGTTCAACCCTTGAATCGGTCATTTCATCATGTTTCCCAATTCCAATTGTACTAGTAATTATTATCTAATTGATGTACCACATGACATCAACACTAATCCTTGATCCAATCAAACTAATCAACCAAACCTAATTGATGTACCACATGACGTCCACACTAATCCTTGATCTGATCGAAGTAATCAACCAAACGGTCAGTTCACAACCTAAACTGGTCTATTCATGGACCTGAGGTGATTAGTTCACTTTCTAAAGCAGTTGGTTCGTGGTCCACATTTCCAAAATTGGTTTAATTTCCCTGACACTTAGAAATGATCAATTCAACACTTGAATCGATCAGTTCATAGTCCAGTCAGTCAACATTCACCCATTGTTGTTTATATAGAATATCTAACTCCTTAGTAATCAAGTTTAAACCACATTCATGAATAAAATCCTATTCCAAGTGTATCCTAAGTGTGTGACCCTATAGGTTCCAAGTTACATTAGTAGTGAATGTCCATAACTAATCCATGACATCACAAGCAATGAGCAGTATCTAGCAACACATCATTGCCACCCAAGTAATTCAGAAAGTTTGTGAATAACTTCAACCTACAATATGTGATTGGTGTTACAATGATTGTATAAATCTTTTGTCACTGATATCCAGATTGAACTCAAGGCATGGAGTCATCATCCTTTCAACTTTCAATCCATGTTCCTTGAACTAGAGCTAACTGACTGAGATAAATGTGAACTCAATATCATATATTGATTCACATGTGCACAATCCTACTTTTCTCAGTCTCTCTTATCAAGCATCCTAGATATCAAACACATGTAGGAGGGACAAATCCCATCTACATCACTCACAGTCATCCCCATGTGTCACAGTGCACCTGAGCACCACCTTTATAGCAATCCTTATTTAAGGTCACGATAGATTATGGAGAAGTACACTGAATGACATGTGATGAGTGTAGTGATTTTAGGTCAAATAACCACAATCAACACCATCACTATGAGTGATAGTTTTGACTACCAATAATTGTTTCCATGTGTCAATCTCAAGGTGGGTTTGTCCGATACATTGTTCTCCAACAAGTTTCTATGTGTTGGGTTAGATATTACATATCACGTCTTAATGAGATTATGTCATCAACCAATACACACTCTAGTCTTATGTGCTATTTTTGTCTATCAGCCTTCCACAATAACATCCGACTAGGGACATAACATGGATGTACATACTCTTGACATCCGTATGATATCATTGTTTAGGTCCTCAACCCAAAGACAAACGTCATTGAGATGTCATTTCTTTAGACATTCATTATGTTTCATTATTATCTCATAACTTAATGAAGCAGAATAAATTAAAAGATTGCCTTTATTATTAATCAAATCGGTTAAGAGATATGCATTTGAAATCATCAATCACACTAACTATAACTTGTTTGGTTAAAACTAAGCATTCAAGCACACTAACTTCCTAATTAGGGAATTGGGGTTTCTGAAGTCAGAGTAGCTAGATTTTAGTATGTTGCATGACCCCATCCCCTTGGAAAAGATTTCATCCTCAAAATCTAACTACCCAACCATCATCAAACCAACTACTCCCCACCCCTTAAAATGTTTGACCTACCAAGACAAACTAATCTAGAGGTAAAAGGGTGAGTCTAAGTAGACCATATACAAGATCCATCACGCTTCACAGTGCACTCTGGTTGCTTACTAAACACCAAACTCCAGAGTCTAGGTTTGTAAGGACCCTGACCTTCGTTTTGGGCTTACCCGGTTTGCTTTGCCTAAACCTTGTGTTGAGATGCTTGCTATTCACCTGAGTTGTGATTAGGGTTTGTTTGTGCTTTGTTGAGAGGTTGAGGTGCAACTTGAAAATTACCCATGTTTTAGGGTTGGTGTGCAAGTTTTTCACCTTGAGAGATGTCCTTCTCTCTCCTTGCATCATCTAGGTCTGAGAGGATGGGTTGGGCTTGTTGCTTGAGTAGCTTTGGGCTTTGTTGAGCCTTGTTGGGCTTTGTTTTGCCTTGTTGAGGCTTGGTATCAGGCAAGGGTGAGCCTGGTGCCATGTATTAGCCATAGTGTATTGGCCAGGAAGGTGTATCATCCAGGGTAGTGGTGGGTGTGTTGGGTTACCATGATGGGCGACACACTCCCCACTTGACCTAGCCTCGTTTGTGTCACCATCTTGGGACAAGTGGTCGTTGCCTTACTAGTGGATGGCAAGTCATGGACAAGTGGGTTGGGATGCTAGCATGTGGCATAACCCTTGGACAAGTGGTGGATTGGGCGAGCACATGTGGAGCTATCCCTTAGTGTACGCCCACTTAACCCTCTTGCTTATATACCCCCCTTCTTTGCTAGCTTGGGATCCCTTTAGCTCTTTAGTTTCTTTCCTTCTTCCTTGGTGGTCGATACACTTCCCCTTGGTGGAGCTTGGTGGTCGATACTCTCTCCTTGGTGGGCGACATAGCTCCAGTCTCCTTCTTCCTCTAGTGGTGGCCGAACCATAGAGAGTGCCTTGCTCTTTCTCCTCTTATGGTGAGTATCTTTCCCTTCTCCCATGGCATCTTCATCTTTCTCTTCTTTCCTCTTCTTCCTTCTTCGGCCATGGTGGTTACATGTTGCTCTTCTTTGTGTTGGTCGAAGGTGGTGCCTTACAGCTTGGAAGCTTGATGCTAGGAGCTTGGAGCTTTCTTAAGGTGGGTTACATAACTCCTACCCTAGCTATATTACCTTCTCTTTATGTTGCTTGTTTATGTGCTATCTTGATCGACCATGCATCTTGTTAGATATGTTTCTTGCCCTAGTATGTACCCTTTTATCTTGTTATATATATAGTGGCCATGTTAGTGTTGTTGATGTGTTCTTAGACCTTGTGGCCGAACCTTGAGTTTAGGGTTCCTTGTGTAAAACCCCTTTCTCTCTCAATTGGTTTTGAGAAGTGAGTTCGAGCCCTAGTGGTGTAGGCAAAACCCCTCTCACTTGGTTGTTGAGAGGTGAGTCTATGTTCTAGTTGCTTGGTAAATACCCTTCTCTCACCATGGATTTAAAAGGTGAGCCTTGGTTGGACGTTGACCTAGTAAAGGTTGGAATATTGACCGATAAGGGGATGATCCACCTTGTTGCCTAATATGTGATGGAGATTGTGAAAAACCCCTCTCTCTTGGTTGTTGAAAGGTGAGCCAACCCTCTTAGTCTATTAGGGTTTGATGATGGTGATCTTGAGGTTAATGATGACCAAACTGATATGGTCCTTGTGCCTCGCACGATACCCCTCTTCTAGGGTTTTGTCTTGGGCGATATGATAAGTTGGGTTCTGTTGACCTTGTTGCCCGATATGACCCCTTCACATGTTAGTGTTGTTGGGCGATATGTCTTGTTACCCAAGAAGGTTTGGGGAGTGTTGAACCTTGGATGTCCCTTTGACCGACATGGTGCTTGGTAGGTATATCTTTTTTGTGCCTTGGGCGACATGGGTTGGTTTTGATGTTGCCCGATATGGTGCTTGGGTGGTGAAACCCTAGTTAGATGCCTTAGTAGTGACCGATATGTAGTGCTTAACTTAGTTGAATTATAGCCCTCCTTGAGCGCCATGATGTAATTGGATAGCGGTCAATAGTGTGCTTGTTGGGTGTTATGATCTTGTCCTTGGTTGATATGGCCTTGGGCGTTATAATGATGGTGGATTACTGACATAAAACCCTAACCACAATAGGCGATCGGGGGTCTTGGCCAATAGGGTTGTTGTGTTGCCTGATACACCCTTGCATTTGGGTGCACGATATACTTCTGGACCCAATAGCATGATACACCCCTTGCTCCTTGGTTGCACAACACAACTCTTGGATCGGGTTGCACGACACACATCAGGTCTGGTTGCCCGATATCCCTTGTGCATGGATGCACTCCATGGTTGGCCGATAGGTGTGGCTAAGTTCCCTATCCGATAGGTTTTTGGTGAGGGTTGTGATCCACCCTGATACCCCTATGGGTGAGGGATGCACTGCCCACCACACCTATAGTGAGGGTAGATGGTACCTTTGGTGAGGGTCATGCTTAGCCCGGAAACCCTAGTTTGGTGAGTTGTTATCTTGTAACCACACCTCTGTTGATGATGCGTTATGAATGATAGGTTGTAACCAATGATATGTTTGATAACTAAAGTCGGTGCTAAGTGAGACAATTAGATACATGATTATGTTCATAAGATATGGGGCATAGTGAATGCTCGTAGTTTGATTACAATAATGTAATTTGTTTACAAGATATAGCTTTGTGCTTCATGTAGTTATAATCATGGATGTTGATCCAATCATGTACCTTCAACCCTAATAGCATGATAATCATAAAGATCTATGTTTGGTGATTCAGTTATCTCTCCTGATATGCATACTAACCATGTAGGTGTATCAAATGAATTCATAGCCAGGTAAGAGCTATGAGGTGATCCTTGTTGATAAGATAACATGTATCATCAGTATGATGAGAAAGGTCTGTTGACCTGATAAAGGTTGAGTGCCTAGTTGAGGTGTTATACTCTGATGCTGAGATAAGGGATTGCTAGCCCATGATGATGATGTATGATGATGATGCCTTGAGAGGAAGTGGCATTCTGTGATGATGTAGTTTGCCCTGGCCCTGGTAATGCGATGATGAATGTGACATAATGTTGTTATGGTTTATAACTTGGTTGCCTCAACAATCCACATAAAATATACTAATTAACTACAGTGGAACATTTCATGTAGTTTGCCCTGGCCATAGATCCATCATCGTTGGTAGCTAGTGATGGTGAAACGGGTTTATCCTGCGAGATTACCTAGAGTGCATATTGTTGAATATGTGGGGTTTCTCCTAGCCGAAAGTAGGAGGATTAGAGTGAAACTACGGTTGTGGACTCAAGATGTGTATAAGAGCATGGTGAACAAGCCCATGGCTCAGTATGATAGAGCATGAATGTGTTCATGGATCAAGGAGCACGGTGAACTAGCCCGTGGCTCAAGTATACTAGCACCGTGACCTGTACAAAGGGCAGGCTAGCTAGAAAGGGTAGACTGTGTGAGGTAACCCTATGGCTGAGGCCACTCAAGCAAGAGACTACCGTCCTACTTTGGTTATCGTGCACTGACCACGAAGAGGTGAGGTCATGGAGTCTGGCTCTCCCAATGACCTTGTATGGCACTGGTTTTTGGGCTTCGCAACCGAAGGTTGGATTTGAGTGGGATGGATCACTTCCTCAGGGCATAATAAATCGTAATCCATCCATATAGAACATATTGCTAAAGGCAAAACACGGAACATTGGTTGAGGCCTTGCTTGTATAGTTTCTCTAGTTATATCTTACAGTTAATTGTACATTCCTCATATCTTGTGATAAGTTCTTATAAAGCTTATCTTGTCAATCATGTTCCATAAACAAATATCTGGTTATATGCCTCTTGGATATCTTAGTAAGCTAGTTCTATTTAGTATCCCATATATATGAGCTGCTTATATAATAGTTACTTGCTTTATCTATTCTAGCTCTCCTTTGAGGTTTTATAGTTTTGGCGGGGAGTTATGTTTCTCGCTGGGACTGTGTGTCTCATCCCACTGGTTTACAACCTTTTTAGGTGATCGTGCTAGACGTGGTGGTGGTCGTGAGGTTGCGACCGAGCAGCAAGAAGAGCAGTAGGAGGCAACAGATGGATATGTTGTTGTTTTGGGTAGTAGAGTCCTAGAATCATCCCTGTACTCTCAGGTCCTTGGAGGTGTTTTGACGATGTTTCACGATGTATAGCTGATGTAGCTTTGTATATCCTGATGCTGGCCTGATGTGACCCGTTATGTATGTATAAATAGGTGATGAACTCTGATGCTGATAGGATGGTTGGTTCCTATAGGTTGTGGATAAATATCAAGGCTTGTAAATATTTATATAACATCTTATCCTTGTAGGATAAGAATCCGGATGTAATAGTTCTCTTTTATCAGCTTTCCACAATCAGTTTTAATTAACCCGTGTTTTTGGTAATATGTGAGTTATGGTGGTTCTGTGTGTTTTCGTGTGGCATCTCGTTGTCTATGTGATGGCGGGATGTCACATTAGAATTCTGGTATCAGAGGTCTAGGTTCACTGAGTCTACAGGGATCTAGGACTAGGGTTGTGTCTATTCTTGTGAGTTTTCCAGATTTTCTCATAATAACCTTCTGCCCCCAGCCGAAGATAAAGCTTAAAGATGTCTGGAAGTCATGAAGAACATGCTGCCGAGAGAAGTGTTGCTGCATCTATTGATGGAACACGAGTGCAGGAACATGAAGATCGGGTGCCTGAGGTCCCCCAAATCGACCCAGCCATTCTTGAGAACCCTGCCTATCGGCACCTTATGGGATAGGTAATGGCAATGATGAATCACATGGTGGATAGATTGCCAGTGCCTCCGCCAAGAGCATAGGCTCCCCATGGTGAAACATTGGGTATTGGGAAGACCTTCGAGAAGCTTCGCCGAGTTGGAGCTTCGGATTATGCTGGAACGGTTGATCCAGTGGATGCAGATCTGTGGTTGATAGGTCTTGAAAAGGCCTTTTGGATCCTTGACATTCCCAAAGTAGACAAAGTCAAGCACACTATCTACCTTTTGAAAGATAGTGTTGGCCACTGGTGGGCCATCGAGGAGGAGAAGCGACCTCGTGAGGTGATCATTTGGGATATTTTTTGGTGGGAGTTCGTCAGCCAATACTTCCCAAAGACCTATCTGGATGAAAAGATCAACCAGTTTGAGCATCTGCGCCAAGGATCGATGAGCATCACCGAGTATGAAGCCAAGTTTATGGACATGTTGAGGTTTTGTCCTCACATGGCGACGACAGATGATGAGAGAATCAGACAGTTTGAGAAAGGTTTGAGTGCTGAGCTGTCAACACCTGCTGCTGCTATAGAAAATCGAGAGTGGTTTGCCACATTTGTGGAGTCTGTCTGAAGGATTAAATGATCAGTCTGAGAATAGAGAGAGGCTATGACCAAGAAAAGGCATGCTCAGTTTCTTTAAAAGAGGTTTGATAGCCACAATAAGTCGAGATTTTCTGCACCTTTTGTGAGGCAAGGTTCTAGTGCACCATCGCAGTGGTCACCAAGTAAAGGGAGAGGACATGGTTATTCACCATCCAAAGCTTACAAAACAGCTTTAGTAGTAGTGACAGGGCCATCTAGTCCATAGTTAGAGGACAGGTCATGCTATCTCTGTGGACAAACTGGGCATTTGAGGTCAAATTGCCCAAGGAAAGATGTCGAAGTGACGCAGCAGCCGAGACAGAATCAACAAGGTCTGGATAGACAACAGTTTAGTGGTGTCAGAGGGCAAGGACACAACCAAGCATTGCAAGCTGGATCATCTGCTCAAGGAATCAGAGGATGTGTACAACAAGCAATGACTCGATTCTATGCTATAAGTTAGCCGGAGGCAATAGTCAACCCGTGAGTGTGGCAGGTCAGATGGAGTTATTTCATTCTGATTCATCTTCTTCTTGTTTTATATCTATTTTGGTTGACATGGGTGCTACGCACTCTTTTATTGTCCGTAGTATGCTTGATAGCTGCCTTTTACCTGTTAGTTGTAAGAAGGATAGCTTGTTGTTAGAAAACCCTCTTGATGGTTCCTCGATGCTTCGATAGGTGTGTCCATCCTATGTTCGATCTTTTTCGGGACACAATATACAAGTGGACCTTATACCACTTGATATGCATGGATTCAATGTGATCCTTGGGATGGATACCTTAGAAAAGTATAAGGTTGTGTTGGATTGTGGTTCCAAGCAATGTTTGTTGATGATGGTGAGAAGTGGGTCTTCCAGGGAGATAGGAAGATTCTTCCGACGTGTTTAGTATCAGCTATGGTGGCAGAGAAGTTGTTGCGGCAAGGATGTAAGGCATTCTGAGCTCACGTTGTGGATACCAAGGCAAAAGGTCCTAGCCTTGAGGAGGTTCCTATTATCTGAGAGTTTGCGGATGTGTTTCTCGATGAGTTCCCTGGTGTTCCCCCACCTCGAGAGATTGACTTTGAGATCAATCTAGTGCCAGGAACACAGCCAGTTGCTCAGACACCGTACAAGATGGCTCCAACTGAGATGGCAGAGCAAAAGAAGTAGTTATAGGAGTTTCTGGATAAACGTTTTATCAGACCGAGTACATCATTGTGGGGTGCTCCAGTCCTGTTCGTAAAGAAGAAGGATGAATCAATGCGCCTGTGCATAGATTATAGGCAGCTGAACAAAGTTACGATCAAGAAAAAGTACCCTCTGTCGAGGATAGATGATCAAGTTGATCAGTTGTGTGGTGCTACAGTGTTCTTAAAGATTGATCTATGATCTGGATATCATCAGTTGAGGATCAAAGATGAGGACATACCAAAGTCAGCTTTTAGGACAAGGTATGGTCACTTTGAGTTTGTGGTTATGTCGTTCGGGCTAACCAATGCACTTGCTGCTTTCATGGATCTATTGAATAGGGTGTTCAGTCCGTTTCTAGATCAGTTTGTTGTGGTCTTCATAGACAACATCTTGATCTATATTCGAGGTAGTCAACAACATGAATAGCACCTTCGACAAGCGGTGACTCTCCTTCACCTGCATCAGTTGTATGTCAGGTTTAGTAAGTGCGAGTTCTGGTTGAAGGAAGTGACTTTCTTGGGTCATGTGATATCTGCAGAAGGAGTCAGAGTGGACCCCAAGAAGGTGGAGTCAATTGCATATTGGGAGCAACCAAAGACACCGACCGAAGTTTTTAGTTTCTGGGTTTAGCAGGATACTACTGGAAGTTTATAAGAAACTTCAGTATGATCGCATTGTCGTTGACAAAGTTGACCAGGAAGGATGTACCTTTTGTCTGGGATGATTGTTTTCAGCAAGCTTTCCAAAGTTTGAAAGAGAAGCTGACTAGTGCTCCGATGTTGGTGCTGCTAGAGACTGGGAAAGGCTATGTGGTATTCTGCGATGCTTCCAAGAAAGGCTTAGGATGTGTGCTGATGCAGGAAGATCATGTGGTTTCTTTTGCTTCGCGACAACTTAAGAAGCATGAGGAGAATTATCTGACACATGATTTGGAGCTGGCAGCAGTAGTCCATGCGCTAAAAATATGGAGACACTATCTTTATGGGGAAGTGTGTCAGATCTTTATAGATCATAAGAATTTGAAGTACATCTTCTCGCAGAGTGAGCTGAACATGCAGAGCGTCGCTGGATGGATCTGATCAATGATTATGATTGCACCATTGAGTATCATCCTGGTAAGGAGAACGTGGTAGCTGATGCACTTAGCAGGAAGTCTTCTTCTCTTCCTATAAAGAAGGCACAGTTGAGTTCCTTGGTATGCCATAGGTGGGATATGTTTGTCTCTTTGCGGAAGATGAACGTATAGTTGGAAGTCTCCTTATTGGTTGGACTGTTGGCACAGATGCAAGTAAAGCCTATGTTGAGGCAGCAGATCAAAGAAGCGCAACAGGCAGATGCTACAGTTCAGTTGATTAAATCAGAGTTTGGCAGCGAGAAGCGGGATGGCTTCCATGAGTCCGAGGATGAACTAGTTTCTTATCATGGCATGATGGTGGTCCCAGATGTTGATGATTTGAGGAAGTTAGTGCTCGAGGAAGCACACACATCAATGTATGCTATGCATCCAGGTGTCACCAAGATGTATCATAATCTAAAGGACCTGTATTGGTGGCCTGGCTTGAAGAGAGATGTAGCTGCGTTTGTGACTAGGTGTGCGGTAAGCCAACAAGTCAAGGCTGAGCATCAGAATTTGCCAGGTACGCTGCAATCCATGCTGATACCACAGTGGAAATGGGATCATATAACCATGGATTTCGTAGTTGGTCTGTCGAGGACAACTAAGAATCATGATTCCATCTGGGTGATAGTGGACAAATTGATAAAGTCTGCTCATTTCATACCTATGAAGACAACGTATATAGTAGAAAAGCTTGCTCAGGTGTATGTGGATGAGATAGTGCGTCTGTACGGTGTGCCCGCAATGATAGTTTCTGACAGAGGTCCCCAATTCACAAGTCATTTTTGGGAACAACTGCACAAAGCGCTGGGAACGCAGTTGAGGTTCAGTACCGTTTTCCACCCGCAGACAGATGGACAGTCTGAAAGGACTATTCAGTCCTTGGAGGATCTTCTCCGAGCTTGTGTTTTGTAGTTCCTAGGAAATTGGGACGTGCATCCCAGTTTGATAGAATTCTCCTACAACAATAGTTACCAACGGCGTATCGACATGGCACCTTATGAGGCTTTATATGGCAGGAAGTGCAGATCTCCTTTGTGCTGGTATGAGTCGGGCGAGTATCAGCTTTTGGGTCTTGAGTTAGTGCAGCAGACAACAGAGAAGATCAAAGTGATACAACAAAAGTTGAAAGAGGCATAGGACAGACAGAAGTCATATGCATATAATCGCCGATGACCTTTAGAGTTCCAGGTGGGAGACAAGGTGTATCTCAAGGTCTCACCATGGAAAGACATGTTGAGGTTTGGCCTGAAAGGCAAGTTGGCACCCAGGTATATGGGGCCATATTCGGTAATAGCATGTGTTGGCAATGTAGCTTACAAGCTAGAACTACCGCTAGAGTTTCACATGCTACATCTGGTATTCCATGTTAGTATGCTGAAGAAAAGTCATCCAGACACATGGACAGTGATATATCCAGTTGAGGTTGAGCTTGATGAAGATGTGACCTACGAGGAAGGTCCAGTGATGATTCTTGACAGAAGAGTAAAGAAGTTGAAACAGAAGGACATGGTTCCTGTGAAGGTTCTTTGGCATCATCGTGGCGTTTAGGAATCCACGAGGGAGCTTGAGAAAGAGATGAGGAGGAAGTATACCTCACTTTTCTCTTCGGATTTCAAGGGCGAAATTCCTTTGTGGAGGTTTATGGCTTGTAAGGACCCTGACCTTTGTTTTTGTCTTACCCTATTTGCTTTGCCTAAACCTTGTGTAGAGATTCTTGCTAATCACCTGAGTTGTAATTAGGGTTTGTTTCTTCTTTATTGAGAGGTTGAGGTGCAACTTGCAAATTACCCAAGTTTTAGGGTTGGTGTGCAAGTTTGTCACCTTGGGAGATGTCCTTCTCTCTCCTTGCATCCTCTAGGTCTGAGAGGATGGGTTGGGCTCATTGCTTGAGTAGCTTTGGGCTTTGTTGAGCCTTATTGGGCTTTGTTTTGCCTTGTTGAGCCTTGTTGAGGCTTGGTATCGGGCAAGGGTGAGCCTGGTGCCTTGTATCGGCCATAGTGTATCGGCCAGGAAGGTGTATCGTCCAGGGTGGTGGTAGGTGTGTCGGGTTACCATGATGGGTGACACACACCCCACTTGACCTAGCCTCATTTGTGTCACCATCTTGAGACAAGTGGTCGTTGCCTTGCTAGTGGATGGCAAGTCATGGACAAGTGGGTTGGTATGCTAGCATGTGGCATAACCCTTGGACAATTGGTGGTTTGGGCGAGCACATGTGGATCTATCCCTTAGTGGACGTGCACCCACTTAACCCTCTTGCTTATATACCCCCTTCTTTGCTAGATTGGGATCCCTTTAGCTCTTTAGTTGCTTTCCTTCTTCCTTGGTGGTCGATACACTTCCCCTTGGTGGAGCTTGGTGGCCGATACTCTCTCATTGGTGGGCGACATATCTCTAGTCTCCTTCTTCCTCTAGTGGTGACTGAACCCTAGAGAGTGTCTTGCTCTTTCTCCTATTATGGTGAGTATCTTTCTCTTATTCCATGGCATCTTCATCTTTCTCTTCTTTCTTCTTCTTCCTTCTTCTTCGGCCATGGTGGTTACATGTTGCTCTTCTTTGTGTTGGCCGAAGGTGGTGCCTTGGAGCTTGGAAGGTTGGTGCTAGGAGCTTGGAGCTTACTTAAGGCGGGTTACATAACTCCTACCCTAGCTATATTACCTTCTCTTTATGTTGCTTGTTTATGTGCTATCTTGATCGGCCATGCATCTTGTTAGATATGTTTTTTCCCTAGTATGTACCCTTTTATCTTGTTATATACATAGTGGCCATGTTAGTGTTGTTGATGTGTTCTTACACCTAATGGCCGAACCTTGAGTTTAGGGTTCCTTGGGCAAAACCCCTTTCTCTCCCAATTGGTTTTGAGAAGTGAGTTCGAGCCCTAGTGGTCTAGGCAAAACCCCTCTCACTTGGTTGTTGAGAGGTGAGTCTATGCTCTAGTTGCTTGGGCAATACCCTTCTCTCACCATGGATTTGAAAGGTGAGCCTTGGTTTGACGTTGACCTAGTGAAGGTTGGAATCTGGACCGATAAGGTGATGATCCACCTTTTCGCCTGATATGTGGTGGAGGTTGTGCAAAACCCCTCTCTCTTGGTTGTTGAGAGGTGAGCTAACTCTCTTGATCTATTAGGGTTTGATGATGGTGATCTTGAGGTTGATGATGGCCAAACCGATATGGTCCTTGTGCCTTGCACGATACCCTTTTGTGGTTATTTGCACAATACCCCTCTTCTAGGGTTTTGTCTTGGGCGATAGGATAAGTTGGGCTCTGTTGACCTTGTTGCCTGATATGACCCCTTCACCATGTTAGTGTTGTTGGGAGATATGCCTTGTTACCCAAGAAGGTTTGGGGAGTGTTGAACCATGGATGTCCCTTTGACCGAAATGGTGCTTGGTAGATATCTCTGTTTTGTGCCTTGGGCGACATGGGTTGGTTTTGATGTTGTCCGATATGGTGCTTGGGTGGTGAAACGCTAGATAGATTCCTTAGTGGTGACCGATATGTAGTGCTTAACTTAGTTGAACAATAGCCCTCCTTGAGCGCAATGATGTAATTGGATAGAGGTCAATAGTGTGCTTGTTGGGCATTATGATCTTGGCCTTGGTTGATATGGCCTTGGGCGTTATGATGATGGTGGATGCCTGACGTAAAACCCTAAGCCTAATGGGCGATAGGGGGTCTTGGCCGATAGGGATGTTGTGCTGCCCGATACACCCTTGCACTTGGGTGCATGATACACTTCTGGACCCAGTTGCACCATACACCCCTTGCTCCTTGGTTGTATGACACAACTCTTGGATCAGGTTGCATGACACACATCAGGTCTGGTTGCCCGATATCCCTTGTGCATGGATGCACTCCATGGTTGGCCGATAGATGTGACTAGGTGCCCTAGCCGATAGGTTTTTGGTGAGGGATGTGATCTTGCCCAATACCCCTTTGTGTGAGGGATGCGTTGCCCGCCACACCTATAGTGAGGGTAGATGGTACCTTTGGTGAGGGTTATGCTTAACCCGGAAACCCTAGTTTGGTGAGTTGTTATCTTGTAACCACACCTCTGTTCATGATGCGATATGAATGATAGGTTGTAACCAATGATATGTTTGATACCTAAAGTCGGTGCTAAGTGAGACGATTAGATACATGATTATGTTCATAAGATATAGGGCATAGTGAATGCTCGTGGTTTGATTACAATAATGTAATTTGTTTACAAGATACAAATTTGTGCTTCATGTAGTTATAATCATGGATGCTGATCCAATCATGTACCTTCAACCCTAATAGCATGATAATCATCAAGATCTTTGTTTGGAGATTCAGTTATCCCTCCTGATATGCATACTAACTATGCAGGTGTATCAAATGAATTCATATCTAGGTAAGAGCTATGAGGTGTATGTGTTTTGTATAACACTAAATAATGATAATCCTTGTTGATAAGATAACATGTATCACCAGTATGACGAGAAAGGTTTGTTGACCTGATAAAGGATGAGTGCCTAGTTGAGGTGTTATACTCTGATGCTAAGATAAGGGATTGCTATCCCAGGATGATGATGCCTTGAGAGGCAGTGGCATTCTGTGATGAGGGATTGAGATCCCATGGTAATGTGATGACAACTGTAATGATGTGACATAATGTTGTTATGGTTTATAACTTGGTTGCCTCAACAATCCACATAAAATATATTAATTAACTGCAGTGGAACATTTCATGTAGTTTGCCCTGGCCATAGATCCATCATCGTCAGTAGCTGGTGATGGTGAAACAGGTTTATCCTACGGGATTACCTGGAGCACATATTGTTGAATATGTGGGGTTTCTCCTAGCCAAAAGTAGGAGGACTAGAGTGCAACTGTGGTTGTGGACTCAAGATGTGTATAAGAGCATGGTGAACAAGCCCATGGCTCAATATGATAGAGCATGAATGCGTTCATGGCTCAAGAAGCATGGTGAACTGGCCCATGGCTCAAGTATACTAGCACCGTGACTAGTACAAAGGGCGGGCTAGCTAAAAAGGGTAGACTGCATGAGCTGACCCTGTGGCTGAGGCCACTCAAGCAAGAGACTGCGTTCCTGCTTTGGTTATCGTGCATTGACCATGAAGAGGTGAGGTCATGGAGTCTGACTCTCCCAATGACCTTGTATGACACCGGTTTTTGGGCTTCGCAATCGAAGGTTGGATTTGAGCGGGATGACTCACTTCCTCAGGGCATAATAAATCATAATCCAGCTGTATAGAACATATTGCTTAAGGCAAAATAGAGAACATTGGTTGAGGCCTTGCTTGTATAGTTCCTCTAATTATATCTTACAGTTAATTGTACGTTCCTCATATCTTGTGATAAGTTCTTATAAAGTTTATCTTGTCAATCATGTTCCATAAAGAAATATCTGGTTATATGCCTCCTAGATATCTTGGTAAGCTAGTTCTATTCAGTACGCCATATATATGAGCTGCTTATATATCAGTTACCTGCTTTATCTGTTCTAGCTCTCCTTTGAGATTTTATAGTTTCGGCGGGGAGTTATGTTTCTCACTGGGACTGTGTGTCTGACCCCATTGGTTTACAAACTTTTTAGGTGATCGTTCTAGATGTGGTGGTGGTCATGAGGTTGCGGCCGAGCAGCAAGAAGAGTAGTAGGAGGCAAGAGATGGATATGCTGCTATTTTGGTTATTTTGTAGTAGAGTCCTAGAGTCATCCCTATACTCTTAGGTCCTTGGAGGTGTTTTGATGATGTTTCACGATGTATAGATGATGTAGCTTTGTATATCCTGATGCTGGCTTGATGTGACCCGTTATGTATGTATAAATAGGTGATGAACTTTGGTGCTGACTTGACAGCTGGTTCCTATAGGATGTGGACAAATATCGAGGCTTGTAAATATTTATATAACATCTTTTCCTTGTAGAATAAGAATCTGGATGTAATAGTTCTCTTTTATTAGCTTTCCGCAATCAGTTTTAATTAACCTGTGTTTTTAGTAATATGTGAGTTATGGTGGTTCCGCGTGTTTTCGTGTGGCATCTCGTTGTCTATGTGATGGCGGGATGTCACATTAGAAGTTTGATATCAGAGCTCTAGGTTTGCTGAGTCTACAGGGATCTAGGACTAGGGTTGTGTATTTTCTTGTGAGTTTAGATTTTCTCATAATAACCTTCTGCCCCCAACAGAAGATAAAGCTTAAAGATGTCTGGAAGTCACGAAGAACATGCTGCTGAGAGTAGTGCTACTGCATCTGTTGATTGAGCATGAGTGTAGGCACATGATGATCGGTTGCCTGAGGTCCCCCAAATCGACCCAGCCATTCTTGAGAACCCTGCCTATTAGCACCTTATGGGAAATGTAATGGCAACGATGAATCACATGGTGGATAGATTGTCAATTCCTCCGCCAAGAGCACAGGCTCCCCATGGTGAAACATTGGGTATTGGGAAGACCTTCGAGCGGCTTCGCCGAGTCAGAGCTTCGGATTATGCTGGAACGGCTGATCCAGCGGATGCAGATATGTGGCTGACAGGTCTTGAATAGGCCTTCCAGATCCTTGACATCCCCGAAGCAGACAAAGTCAAGCACGTTGTCTACCTTTTGAAAGGTAGTGTTGTCCACTGGTGGGCCATCGAGGAGGAGAAGTGACCCAGTGAGGTGATCTATTGGGATGTTTTCTGGCGGGAGTTTGTCAACCGATACTTCCCGAAACCCTATCTGGACGAGAAGATCAACCAGTTTGAGCATCTGCACCAAGGATCAATGAGAATCACCGAGTATGAAGCCAAGTTTATGGACCTGTTGAGGTTTTGTCCTCACATGACGAAAACAGATGCTGAGAGAATCAGACAGTTTGAGAAAGGTTTGAGTGCAGAGCTGTCAACACTTGCTACTGCTTTAGAAAATCGAGAGTGGTTTGCCACGTTTGTTGAGTCTGTCCAAAGGATTGAATGATCAGTCTGAGAAAAGAGAGAGGCTATGACCAAGAAAAGGCCTGCTCAGTTTTAGAAATAGAGGTTTGATAGCCACAAGAAGCTGATGTTTTCTACACCTTCTGTGAGGCAAGGTTCTAGTGCACCATCATAGTGGTCACCAAGTAAAGGGAGAGGGTGTGGTTATTCGCCATCCGAAGCTTACAACACAGCTTCAGTAGTAGTGACAGGGCCATCTAGGCCATAGTTAGAGGACAGGTGAATCTATCTCTGTGGATAGACCGGGCATTTGAGGTCAAATTGCCCAACGAAAGATGTCGAAGTGACGCAGCACCCGAGACAGAATCAACAAGGTCCAGATAGACAGCAGTTTAGTGGTGTCAGAGGGCGAGGATGCGGCCAAGCATCGCAAGCTGGATTGTTTGCTCAAGGAAGCAGAGGATGTGGACAGCAAGAAACGACTCGATTCAATGCTATGAATCAGTCGGAGGCGATAGTCAACCCACGAGTGGTGGCAGGTCAGATGGAGTTATTTCATTCTGATTCATCTTCTTCTTGCTTTATATCTGTTTTGGTTGACCCTGGTGCTACACACTCTTTTATCACCTGTAGTATGCTTGATAGCTGTCTTTTACCTGTTAGTTGTAAGAAGGATAGCTTGCTGTTAGAAAACCCTCTTGATGGTTCCTCGATGCTTCGAGAGGTGTGTCCATCCTGTGTTCTATCTTTTTCAGGACACAAGATACAAGTGGATCTTATACCACTTGATATGCATGAATTCGATGTGACACTTGGGATGGATACCTTAGAAAAGTATAAGGTTGTGCTGGACTGTGGTTCCAAGCAAGTGGTGTTTCCTGATGATGGTGAGAAGTGGGTCTTCCAGGGAGATAGGAAGATTCTTCCGACGTGTTTAGTATCAGCTATGGTGGCAGATAAGTTGTTGCGGCAAGGATGTAAGGCGTTCTTAGCTCACGTTGTGGATACCAAGGCAAAAGGTCCTAGCCTTTAGGAGGTGCATGTTATCTGATAGTTTGCGGATGTGTTTCCCGATGAGTTCCCCAGTGTTCCCCCACCTCGAGAGATTTACTTTGAGATCAATTTGGTGTCAAGAACACAGCCAGTTGCTCAGACACCGTACAGAATGGCTCCAGCTAAGATGGCAGAGCTAAAGAAGTAGTTACAGGCGTTGCTGGATAAAGGTTTCATCAGACTGAGCACATCGCCGTGGGGTGCTCCAGTCCTGTTCATAAAGAAGAAGGATGGATCAATGTGTCTGTGCATAGATTATAGGCAGTTGAAAAAAGTTACGATCAAGAACAATTACCCTCTACTGAGGATAGATGATCTGATTGATCAGTTGTGTGGTGCTACAGTGTTCTCAAAGATTGATCTACGATCTGTAAGGAGACAGGATCACCCCCTTACTAAAAATTGAAATAGTTAGATTCCAACTACCATGGGATCTAATACCATTATGTAAGGAGGCGGGATCACCCCCTTACTAAAAAAAATGAAGAATTAACAATCATTCCAAACACACTCAAAGGTATGTTGGAATAGGTATAAATTTTCCAAATTTATTATAATGGTATGCAAAAGACCAAAGTGTATCAGCAGAATAAAAATAACTAACTATATTCAACTTTCACAAAAGATTACACAAGTACATCAAAATCTCCCATTAGGGTTTACAACAAGATACAACAAAAAGTATCTAGATAGAGGGAAGTCTAAACTACTTCAAATCTTATCTCCAGAGAAACATCTCCAAGTGCTAGGTCCATGCCCAAATCTATGTTCTCTTCATTCAACTCAACAACTTGTCCTAACCTGGGTGGTTGGGAAAAACACCCAGCAAAAGGGAAAGGAAAACAAAGTATGTGTCAACAAATATGAATAAGATATCAAGGTAAAGAAAACATGTAAACAAAGGCTAGTTTTCATCATAAGATGAAGATTTCAAGAGTATGAGGCTATTTTTAAATAGATGCTTGCCATAAAAAAAATATAATAAAAGGTTGCATGTATGATAATTATGACTACCTTAACTAAGTAGGGTTGAGGCACCTATCGGACCTCAACCTATAGGTGAGGGGAGAATTAATACATTCCCAATCACCGACACATATTTTATGGGGGAGAATAAGACATTCCCCAGTGCAAATTGATACATGCCCTATCTATGGGTGGTTGTACATAAGCATCACTACTATAGCTAAATAGTCCATAAAATCAACATGCTAGAAAATAATTCATGGCAAGTAAAAGCATCATATCAATTAAAACATGACAGTGGGGTACAAAACCCAAGAAAAAAATATCATTACTAATTTTGAGACAATTTAATAAAAGAATCATGAATAGAGTAAATAGGGTTCATATAGTGCCTCGTTAGGGAATATAGGGTTTGGTTTGCAAATATCCCAACTTAAGGTGTAAGAAATGTGCATACCTCTCTTATTGATATCAATTACTAAGTTTCACCACTTTAATTGGGTCCAAGTTCCACTTTGCCTATTTTTAATTGTATTATCATGTATTAGAGTACATAATGCACATTAATGTATAGAAACCCTAAATTTAGAACTTTTTTAGAAAAACTCATATTTAGATTCTGAAAATATCACCAATGAACTTATTAGGTTCTCCTGATTAAGAAAATATATTTTTATTTTAATTTTAGATTTATGGTGATTAAGGTGTAGTTTTTATGGTTTTTATGCATTAAATTCATTTTACAAAAATCACCCTTTGTCAAACTATGCAATATAACCTTGAAAATATTTTTATTAGATAGAGATTGATTTTTGAATTCCAAAACATATTTATTCGTCAAATTTGGATAAGCGGATTAAAAGATATGAAATTTTCAATTTGAACCGATAGGAAATTGCCACATCATCAAACTGATTGAGACAATTGAAGAGAAAGGAAGAGGGAGAAAACACCATTTGACCCAAGATCAGGTTTTAAGTTGCATAGGTAACCAAACTAGAGCTTCTAGAGAAGGTAAAACAGCAAGAAACCAAAACCCTACAAGAACATGGTGAATAGAAATGGAGATCATCGATTTTAAACATAGAAGCATGAGTTTTAAGCATGTAGTAAGCAATATATGAGAAGGGGGTTAACAAAACTCACCTCTAGGAAGGTAAGAAGGTCCAAACAGAAAGGATCCTGAGTTTAGAAGGTCTGATTGCTCCAATCCAAGCTCCTTTCTTGAGCAAAGATCACCTTTTCCACTTTAGAGGTGCTAATCCTAGTAAAAGAGCATGGAGATGAGATGTTTTAGGGCTCTAGGTGTAGTTTTACCATGGAAGGTCATGGTTATGACTTGGAAGAAGGTGGGAGGAAAACTAATAGTATGAAAGCAAGGAAGGAAAGGAGGATACTTACTAGTTTTGGATGAAATCACCAAGGAGGAGCTTAACAAATCATAAATAGAGAAATTTGGAACCCTACATGCCTTCTTCACCAAGGTAGGAACCCTCTTTTACCTTGGGATAGCAACTTCATGGCCAAACATAGAAGGAATGATGCTCTAATCTGGGGGAAAGAGAAGGAGAGGATTACTTCATAGAATGGGAGGTGGGAAGGGGTAGGCATGACTTTATAAAGAAGGGGGCAAGCATGAGGTGTCTATGGGACTTTCCATGCATCCTTAGGCTAAGGCTTCATGTCCATGCAAGAGGACAGCTCATATAAACTTCTTGTATATCCAAGGTCGGTCCTAAAAGCCCCTAGAGACTTCTAGGCCATCCCCACTATCCTTCAAATAAATAAATAACCCTATTGGTTGATAGCTTTTAAAGTTAAGCTCATTTATAAAGAGGGTATTCCTTATAATGCCCTTGGAGAGAAACACCTTCAAACCAAGGTGCAACCAGGTGACCATGGTTCAAAAGCTCTAGAATGGTAAGGGAATATATAAATATTATAATGAATGTGACAATTTACAAAGAAAACCTCCCAATTGGGTACATTGCATAAAAGTTCCAAATGTGCATATAATTGCATAACTTGCACAAACAACATCCAAATTGGACCAAACTTGAAACTTAATCTTGTATCATGATTTCAAAACACCTCACAAGGTTATATTAAGTTTTATAGTACTTAATTATGGTATTTAATCTTGTTCAATACATTAAGTAAGGTTTGGAGCCTTACACTTCTAACATGGATTTACTAGTGTTCCACTTAAGCGGTGATTTTACATTTTAGATCCTTAATAAGATTTCACTTAGGTATTTGTGCATAAACCCTTCCATTGGTATAACTATTGAACAAATGTTCACCAAACCACTATGAATAGGAATGAGCATTGGGTTGGGTCGGCCCGATCTGACCCGCGACCCAGCCTGCATAACCTGATCCAGACCCGAACTCGATTTATAATATGGGTGGGCCATGCCTAAAATTTAAACCCGTATTTTTATTTGGGATAGGTATGGGTGGAGGTAAACCCAGGACTAAAAACCTGAATGCCCATATTAGATTTTATGTAGATTATATACGTATACATCTATCTTTGTCCTGAAAGAAACATTCAAAATTCTTGATGCAATATGTAGTATGTACCTAACCAATGGCAACATGGATACTATGTAATCAATCAACATGATTAGTGAATTCATACTAGTAAGATAATCATCTTTGACATGAATATATGTACTTGATTTCTTTGTTTTGATCTCATTGTGTCCACATGTAGGAGACAAATGATCTTTTTCTCAGTGCATAGTAGATTATGCTCATCTTTTTTCTCATATGCACACATGTAGGAGACAAATGATGTTTTACCCTTCCAAAATTCAATTCATTGTATATACATATAGGATGCGAAAGTAAAAAGGCACAACATTGTGGACTCGATTGATTTTTTAAGTCTCATACATTCACATGTACGAGAAAATGATTTGTTACTCTTTCAATATCCTTTTCGTTGTTGTACGGGATCACACAACTAAGGTATACATATTCTGACTAGATATCACAAAGTGTATATACATCCTTTTGAAGATTTATCACAAAATACATATCATACTAATTTAGTTTTCATGTTAGCAAGTTAGATCTAGCAAACTTTGGTATGCTCATTTGATGTTATATGGGAAAACCCAAATCCGGCCCGAAACCCAGCATTCTTATATGGGCTAGATACGAGCTGACATTTTTCAATTTTATCTGGGCCCAAACTTGACCTGTGGCCCACTTTAAAATGTGGGTTCGGGTTTGGGACAGGAAAAACCCAGTATAACCCAACCTAGTGCTCTTCCCTAACTATGAATCCCACAATTTAAGCATCAAGGCCAAAATGGATAGAAATGATAGGAAAATATTGGGAAAGGACCAAAAAGAGAATATGTCGAAGTTTCGATATGTTACAGCACTCCACCCCTTAAAGAGGATTTTTTCCTTGAAATCTAAAGCAAATTTAGAAGGGTGAGTATGCAACATCCCAACACTAAACTCCCAGGTTGTTTCTATTAAACTTCCACTAAAACTTTTACCAACTTAAACTCCTTATTTTTCAACTACTTAACTTGGGAGTTTAGAATCTTCTCAAGCAACTCCACATAGGTCAGGTTCTCATAGATCACCTAAAGGTTCCACTTTTATGATTTCTTTTAAAAAAATTGTCTTATTAGAATTATATTCATTAGGATATCACATTATCATTAATATTCTTTTAATTGTGTCATGACATATTTACTTTCTTTCCAAAAGAGTTATATTTCATTATTATGCACAAACCAAGTATAATTCTTATTTATTGCATTAGGAACTTTATCACAACTAGAGTTATACTAAATTATCTTAATATGC
Organism: Alisma plantago-aquatica; assembly: GCA_963693085.1. NCBI lineage: Eukaryota > Viridiplantae > Streptophyta > Magnoliopsida > Alismatales > Alismataceae > Alisma > Alisma plantago-aquatica. Next base: position 27,752,641 of record OY856412.1, read on the forward strand.
ATTATTATATTGGATCATTATCTTTAATAATTTGGATTTAGACTCCATTATCAATTGTATCATATTATTTTATATGAAATAGGACACTTTATCCAATTTGTTACAACTAATCCAAATAATGTCACATTAATTACTTATATGTATATTAGACATTGTTATTTTACCGTTCTTGCTCACACTAATGTCATCATTAATCATTCTATCATATTTATTCACTTCTAATTATTGATTATGAACATTTGTGTGAATCAGTTACTTATTATCAATATTAAAGTCATTATATATATTTTAATGATCAAGGTGGTACATATTACATATTAATGATTTGATTCACATACTAAGTCATTAGGTGATTAATTAGGTGTGTATTAGATAACAAGGTGATATGCATTTCATATTGATGACCTGATTAATCTATGATTTATGTGTATTAAAGTATGTTATCTGATTATGACACCTAGTCACACTAATGTATCATGAATGTCATTAAGGATGTATAGGTTAAGGTTAGATTATTAAAACTTAGGGTTTAGGTTAATGTGATCATTATTCTTCACCTATACCTTCTTAGGGTGCATTAAGTCCAAGGTTAGATTACAATTATCTTTCCCATCATATCATTAGGGTTTATTGGTTTATGACATGGTCAACATCATGCTTATCCACTGTTAGTATTAAAATGTGAGTTACCCTTATTATGTGCATTAGATATTCATTAGGGTTCCAACATATGAACTATTCATTAGATAATTGTTATATGTTATTTTGGATACCAAGAAACATGTGGTTACAACTATAACTTGTTTGGTCAAAACTAAGCATTCAAGCACACTAACTTCCTAATTAGGGAGTTAGGGTTTCTAAAGTCAGAGTAGCTAGATTTTAGTATGTTGCATGACTCCATCCCCTTGGAAAGGATTTCATCCTCAAAATGTAACTACCTAAACATCATCAAACCAACTACTCTTCACCCCTTAAAAGGTTTGACCTACCAAGCCAAACTAATCTAGAGGTAAAAGGGTGAGTCTAACTAGACCATATACAAAATCCATCACGCTTCACTATGCACTCTGATTGCTTACTAAACACCAAACTCCAAAGTCTAGGTTCTCGGGATAACTATCCAAACATGTGGTTTTATGGGTCATAAGGGAACTATAATGGGTATCCATCTTCAAACAAGTCATTACACCTAGAAGACTAGTTCAACATATTAGGGTCCCTAAAGATAAATCATATAGATGTCTAAGGCTACTATTGCCTAAAAGCATGCTATTTCAGACAATTCATATCAGCTCAAGTCATGCTGATATCATATGGATTAGGGAGTCCTCATAAACCAAGCTAGTGGTGCGGAGGAAAATCTTTCCAGCCTCCGAACCCTGATCCTTTCTAGACACCTTTGATTACAACTTCATGTCCTAGTAGTTGCCTAACAGCCAAGCTAAACAACCTCAAGTTACTATGGTTACTTATGAATCTTTTAGTCGTAAGTATTTTAGGGATCTATTCATCATTATTCAAATGTGAAACTATAGGATCCTAAATCAACCCTTCAACATCTTTGATCAACTATAGGTCAAACATGTCACTTAAAGGTTAGGAAAGTATTCTAACTAGGGAGACAAATTGAAATAGTCAGATTCCAAATACCATGGGCTCTGATACCATTATGTAAGGAGGCGGGATCACCCCCTTACTAAAAAATTGAAGAATTAACATCCATTGTGAACACACTCAAAGGTATGTTGGAATAGGTATAAATTTTCTAAAATTATTATAATGGTATGAAAAAGACCAAAGTGTAGCAGCGGAATAAAAATAATTGACTATATTCAACTTTCATAAAAGATTACACAAGTACATCAAAATCTCCCATTAGGGTTTACAACAAAAAGGATCTAGATAGAGGGAAGTCTAAACTACTTCAAATCTCTTCTCCATAGTAACATCTCCAAGTGCTAGGTCCATGCCCAAATCTATGTTCTCCTTATTCAACTCAAAAACTTGTCCTAACCTGGGTGGTTGGGAAAAACACCCAGCAAAAGGGAAAGGAAAACAAAGTATGTGTCAACAAATATGAATAGGATGTCAAGGTAAAGAAAACATGTAAATAAAGGCTAGTTTTCATCATAAGATGAAGATTTCAAGAGTATGAGGCTATTTTTAAATAGATGCTTGCCATACACAAAATATAATAAAAGGTTGCATGTATGATAATTATGACTGCCTTAACCAAGTAGGGTTGAGGCACCTACTAGACCTCAACCTATAGGTAAGGGGAGAATTAATACATTCCCAGTCACCTACACATATTTTTATGGGGGAGAATAAGACATTCCCAGGGCGAATTAATATATTCCCTATCTATGGGTGGTTGTACATAAGTACCACTACTATAGCTAAATAGTCCATAAAATCAACATGCTAGAAAAGAATTCATAGAAAGTAAAAGCATCATATCAATTAAAACATGGCAGTGGGGTACAAAACCCAAGAAAAAGAATATCATTACTGATTTTGAGGTAATTTAACAAAAGAATCATGAATAGAGTAAATAGGGTTTATATAGTGCCTCATTAGGGAATATATGGTTTGGTTTGCAAATATCCCATCTTAAGGTGTAAGAAATGTGCATACCTCTCTTACTGATATCAATTACTAAGTTTCACCACTTTAATTGGGTCCATGTTCCACTTTGCCTATTTTCAATTATTATCATGTATTAGAGTACATAATGCACATTAATGTATAGAAACCCTAATTTTAGAACTTTTTTAAAAAAAACTCAGATTTAGATTTTGAAAATATCACCAATGAACTTATTAGGTTCTCCTAGTTAAGAAAACATATTTTTATTTTTGTTTTGGAGTTACGATGATTAAGGTGTAGTTTTTACGGTTTTATGCATTAAATTCATTTTACAAAAATCACCCTTCGTCAAACCATGAAATCAGACCTTGAAAATATTTTTATTATCTATAGATTGATTTTTTAATTCCAAAACATATTTATTTGTCAAATTTGGATAAGTAGATTAAAAGATATGAATTTTTCAATTTGAACCAATAGGAAATTGCCACATCATCAAACTGATTGAGATATTTGAAGAGAGAGGCAGATGGATAAAAGACCATTTGACCCAAGATCAGGTTTTAAGTTGCATTGGTAACCAAACTAGAGCTTCTAGAGAAGGTAAAACAACAAGAAACCAAAACCCTAGAAGAATATGGTAAATAAAGATGGAGATCATTAGGTGGCGGATGAGGGGGAAGAGGAAGTCTCGATGGGTGAGGGTAAGGGTGGCTCAACCGCCCCCCAGAGGAATAGACCATCGACACGGTGGTGGAATTCATGCACTCAGTCGAGGATATGAACACTACCCAACATGAAGCGGCCGCCGACAGACAAAACTCACAATCTCTAAAGCATTCTTTTAAGGAAGCGGCAACCATGGGATTCAACCCTAACCTACCAAACTATGTGTCCCCAAACACTCTGAAGAAGGAGGACATCAAGATCGAAAGTGTGGGGATCCTCCCCTAATTCATAGTGAACCCGGACATCCTTCCACCGCTGATAGTGCCCTGGAAAAATGTTGTGATCGTCAAAGCTTTAGGTCTGAACCTGGGGTATCACGCCCTAGTAAACCGAATCCAAATTCTCTAGAACTTATCTGATGAATACCGTGTCATCGACCTAGAACACGGTTACTACATCATCCAACTAGAAAGCAAAGCCGGTTTCATAAGCGGACCTTATACGATATTCGGCAACTACATCTCTATTCAATCTTGGTTCCCGGAGTTCAGACCCCCTAATCAAATTCCTCGACGGCTCGTAGTTAGGATCAGATTATCGTAACTTTCGATACATCTGTTTTAGAACAAGCTACTGGAGAGCATAGGCAATGCCATAGGCAGGATGATAAGAATCAATGAGAACACGATCCAAGCAAACCGAGGGAAGTTTGTGCAGATGGAAGTGGAAGTGGACACATCCAAACCTTTTCTTCCTGGCGTCCTTCTCAATGGCGAACAACTTCACCTTGAGTATGAGAATCTTCCTCAAATATGTATGTGTTGCGGATGTATGGGTCATGTTTATGAGGATTGTCGTTGCATTGAGGTGGGGGCACCTACGTGCGAGAAGACGCCAGTGTATTCCCCTTCGATCCATGCTAAGAAACTAGAGAAGAAACAATCTGCCCCTCCAAAAAAAGATGGTGGCAACATCCCACCGGCCCCTCATAAGGAGGCCTCAACAGAGAGTTTCAATCCTGAGAACCCAACGGTCGAGGAAGGCGAGTGGTTACCGGGAGGTAGTAGACGTCAGTGGAAGAGGGCGGAGAAGAAGAAGCAATTTGTTCCCAATCCGTCCATAAACTTGGACCTCTCCAACAATGCCTTGACCCTTACTGACTATGAGATAGTTCAAGGTAGACAGGTTGTTATCAACTCCCCTACCCCGTTTCAATGTGGATCTGGGGACACAAGCAACCTTACCCTGTTCCACCTGGGGTCCTAGACATCTGGGAGTCATACGGTGGTCCTGCGGAATAGACAAATTGTCATTCAAGCACCATCTAAGACACCAGAACGAATTCATAAAAAAGGTCGAGTTTCTCAACAAGTAGCAAGTTCATCTTCATCTACTAAGAAGGTGATCAACTTAAATCTCCTAAATAAGGAGGATAAGGAGCCTACAGACATGACAGATAAGGATGATGAGGTTGGGTTGCTAGCAACTATCACTTGAGGTCCTTCCGCTTTTCACCATACTCATGAATATCATCAGTCTAAACATCCAAGGGGCTTTCTCTGACGATAAATCCATTATTTAAAAGAACTTCGACGCAACTATAGGCTCCACATCATGGTTTTTATCAAACCTCGTTGTAGTGAGGATGTCACAAATAGCATCATCAAGAAGATTGGGTTTCCTTCTTCTCTCTGTGTTGAAGCACTCGGGTTCTCTGGTGGCATCTGGCTCCTATGGGATGATACCAGATGTAATGTTGAGATCCTACTCAACCACCGCCAATTCATCCACTGCCATCTCAATGGCAGCCTCTACTTTACAGCAGTCTATGGTAGCCCTAATCCAGGGAGGAGGAAGCTGCTCTGGCAACGGTTCCCTTCCCTCTTACCGCCAGAAGGTGATCCCTGGTTGGCCGCTGGTGATTTTAACATGATGCTTAGTAGGATGGAGAAATGCGGAAGTGATTTCTTCAACTCCGTCTCCTCGTCCCAGTTCCATGATTGTTTGCTTAAAACTATCCTTGGGGACATAGGCACCTCTGGCCAACCTTTCACCTTTCAACGAGGTTTGGTCAGAGAAAAATTGGACAGAGCCATCACAAATGAACATTTGCTAGCCGCGCACCTGAAAACCAACATCCAAATACTCCCAAGGGTTACTTATGATCACAACCAAGTTTTCATCACCATTGGGCCCAAGAACCGCTCGGGTCGCGTTCCATTCAAAACGAGAGTGAGATGGAACCTTGAGGCGGGGTTTACCTCTTGCTTAGCAGCTAGTTGGGATGTGTTTGCATCATTTAAAGATGCATTGCCGGCTTTTCAATTGGTAGCAGGCCGTTGGGATCGAGACACCAAAAGGAATGGACACAAAGACAAGGTTGTAACTCTTCACAAGCTAGACAACATCCAAAAGATACCTGACTACACCGAGCATGTTGTCATCGCCACCTGAGTAGTAGAACTCCAAGAAAACTACCACCACATACTCCTAGCAGAAGAGGTTGATTGGAAGGCGAAGGCCCATATAGAGTGGTTGTGCCATGGTGGCCGGAATATGAATTTCTTCTAGTCGCTTGTTCGAGCCAGGAGACACCATAACAAGATTACAAGGTGATGTGTGCTATTTCAGCACATCTTTTCTGTGAATTATTAAGCTTGTCACATAGAATACTCCATTCATCTCTTGAAATTGCATAAATTTATATTTTCTCATTTTTATCATAAATCTGACAATCATGTGCATTTTATTGCAGTTTCAGGACCTGAACCGATCGAATGGTGTTGTCAACCGATCGTCTCACATTATCGACCCCATCGTCTGACCAAGTGAAACGCTCGATTTGCTGTCAAGCATCAATCATTACTCTCATCAGACGACTGACTGAGACCACCCGATTCGTAAACCAAATGCTCGACTGATGACTTATTGATGAGAAGAAATGACACTGAGAAGTTTGAACTGCGCCGCCACCCTAATTAGGGTTGGCAGTCGACCGATTGGCTGCCGCACTCCAGAACCTTCCATCTGATCGGTTCGTTGCTGAACTGGTCGGTTGGAGGTGCACCGTGTTGGGTTTTAGGGGAGACAGAGAAGGCAGCGGAAACAAAAAAAATACTCCCCAACCCAAACCGAGGAAACGCGTCAACGTCTATATAATAGGAAAGGATGGTTTGTGGAATCATACCTTGTCCCGAGGCTTGCTCGGCGACAATATCTCGCGCAATGTGCGGTCTTCAACTCTGGTCTTGGACGGCGTCTGTGCAGCTCCTGGTCGCACCGGGACTGACGACTCCTCCTCCTACCGGACTGTCGGATGACAGTTGTCCTCCTGAGCGGAAGTGTCCTCCCGCCTCTGTAGTAATCCACACGGACCACCTGGAACTCGACTCTCCTTGTCCCACAAGGAAGTGGAAGGAGTCGCACCCTCCTGTTGACGTACTAGTCGCCAACACACTCTCCTGCTACCAGTTGCAACTGCAGTTGTCCTTCCCTTGATGCACCTCCCTTTTACGGGAAGCACTTGCTCGGGATCTCTCACGGTTACCAAAACCAGAGAGAACGACAACTTCGCAAAGCAACCAGCTTGCATTGAGTTGTACTTTGAGAAGCCCCCAATACCCCTATATATATAGGCGGGTCATGGGACAGGGTTCTCTGTGTCCGGCAGTATGGGACTAAAGCAGGAGTAGAAGGGTCTGAGAATTTTCCACAAAAAGCAACCGGTTCGCAACTTGAAATGATCGGTTCACAACTGAACCGATCGGTTCGGCCATTGAGCCGATCGGTTGGACCTGAGACGATCGTTTGGGGCACTCCAACTGATCGGTTGGTTCCCTGAACTGATCGGTTCATGGTCCTAATCCGGCTCAAAAAGACTTTCCTTGTTTCGTTCTCAATTGGTATCGAATACCAATGTTATTCCCAATCGAATTGGGAAATTTGAAACCAAAGGAAAATTCTTGCCGACATGACTTTTCCCAACTGGTCGGTTGCACCAGTTGAGTCGATCGGTTCAACCCTTGAACCGGTCGTTTCAACCTAGGCATGAGCCGATCGGCCTGGACACTCCAGCCGACCGGTTCAGCAACCTCAGCCGACCGGTTCATCACATGAGCCGATCGGTTGGGAGCACAGGTTGGGCAAAATCAGTCAATTGCAATTTCAATCAATCCGATACTCCAATCAATGTGTCCAACACCTTGAACCATACGATATTGAGCCATCAACTGATTGAGTGTTTAATTGAACTACTAAACTCCTTTAGTAATCAATCTAAACGTTGCTTGTGGACAAAACTCCTCTTCCAGGTTAAATCCTATGTGTGTGACCCTGCAGGTCCATTTCACGTTGGCAGTGAAAGTCCATAACACTTATGACTTCACAAGAAAAGAGCGGTGTCTAGTCACACATCAGTGCTACCCAAGTGAAAGTAGAAAGTTGGAGAACAACTTTCATCCTACAATCCGTGAATGGTGTTACAGTGAATGTATAATTCCTTTGTCACTGATATCCCGAATGAACTCAAGGCATGGAACAGTCATCCTGTCAACGTTCATTCACTTTCTTGATCTCAGAGTAGATTGAAGGAGATATGTATGACATCAATATCACATACTGATTCACACATGCGTGCGCACACCTATCTCAATCCTACTCATCAAGTGGCCTTGGATATCAAACTCCCTTAGGAGGGACAAATCCCATATCTATCACTCACCCCTCAAAAGCCCCATGTGTCAAAGCCACCCAATCATCACCTTTATAACAACCCATGTTTCAGGACTGCGTTTGATGATGTCAAAGTGTGCCCAACGACATGTGTTGAGTGCAATGATTTCAGTTCTAAGAATCACACTCACCACCATGACTGTGAGTACTGATTGTGACTACCATCTTATGGTTCCATGTGTCAAACTCACGGTGGGTCTGTCCGGTACACTTGTTCTCTAACAAGTACCTATGTGTTTGGTTTGATATCTCTATATCATGACTAATGAGATTCTGTCATCAACCAACACCACAATCCAGTCTTGTGTGTCATTGCTGTCTATCTACCTTCCACAATGACATCCGACTAGGGACATAATAAGAATGTACAAACTCTTAGCATCCGTATGGTCTCATCGTTCAGGTCCTTAACCTGAAAGCATACATGATTGAGTACTGTCATTCTCTAGACATTCAATCTGTTCTATCACTATCTCATATTACTGAACCAGAAAGAATTGGAAGCTTGCCTTTGATGTTTATCAAATCAATCTTAATGTATCCCACCAATCATCCCATGATTGGCTCTCAGGGCATACATACCAACAGACTCCCACTTGCACTGCGAGCCAATCACTCTTGAATCATATTCATAGTGATATTCAAACATGTCCCACATGTTACTGTGCTCTAGTGCCAACATAGTAAGTAATGGCAACACCTTGCCAAAGTCAGTATAAATTGCATATCTCTCATCTATTCGCTGTACGTCACATGTATGAGATGGAGTTGCCGTAATATGCAATCTAGTATTCCTTTGCTAACATTTAGCCACATTGCATGATCAAGGATTCCAGACTTGTCATCAATGAGTGGAATATAAGTTCATCTCATGATCTATCAGATCCATATAGTATCCACTGTTGTTCTCTAACACACGGATACTCGGCATTTCCCTTTTAAATGGTTTTATTGGAACACTTCCAATTATCAACAAAATTTCACTTTTATACATCCTATGTATATTTTGCGATTAATTTTCTGTCCTTTCGGAAGTTCGCATCAATGTAACTCTTTACATCGAACTCTTCCTTATCTCCATAGAACTAGTACTTCCCAAGTACTTATCAAGTTCTTATGGTATTCCAGTAACCCTTACTGGAAGTAGACAGACATCCACTCGTCATGTCCTACATACAAGTTATCAGGATGAGCACATCATATTGCCATGTCCTACATACAAGATGATGAATACATTTTATTCTTGCCATGTCACACATGCAAGACAATGGGATGATGATAGATCCATATCTATTCTTAGTGTTCCCATTCTTCATAAGAATTGGACACTTGGCCTTGGGATACTAATATCCATATAACATGGACAAGTTTTCTCCCACTGAATCTGTGCATACTGAACACTTCAGTACAGATTGCCAATGTATGCTTTCTCTTTCCAGGTCAAGAGATTTTTCGAGAACTATCTCTATAGATCTCTATTCCTATCACATAGGAAACATCTCTATCTTCCTTAAAGATAATTTTCACTTTTGGATTTCCATTCAAGAACATTTCCATTTCACATCAATATGTGGAATGTGAACACGCTCCCACTAAATCACAGATCCTTCTTTATCTTTGACATATCAGTCAAACCCTTTGACTATATCATCAAAGTAAAGATCCAATTTTGAGTTTCTTGTACTCAATCAATCACATTGATTAGTCCATTGTAACTTATAGACTTCATTTGCACTAGTGGATTCATAAACCTTATAGGTTGTGTCACGTACACATCCTTGTTTTATTCCTCATAGGAATGCAGTTTTAGTATCCATATGCCAAACGTCTTAGTCATTAAGTTGCAATTAACAAGCATCATCCTTTTTCAAAATGTTATCCATGTGTCTTAACACTTAAGACTTATTTGCACTTATGGACATGATCCAATGAATGCTACCATCAAGGTCATACCTTATGGCTCACATGGAAGTCATTTAGGATGTAATGGTTTTATACCATAACTCAAAATATGATTCATCTAGATAGTTGACTCATCACATGAACTACTCATCACATAGATAATTGAGGTGTATCTGTTAAGGATATAAGAACTCACAACCCTTGTGATTCTTAATTTCCTTTATTAGTGTGGGGTATTCTTTTATTAAGAAGAATTCAGTTATTTGATAATCATTCTCTAACTCCTTAGAGTATGATTCCTTCTTGATTTAGACATCACCATGCCTTAATCATGAGTTCACTATGATACACTATCATAATCACTCATAAGGATCTCAAACATTTGGTCCAAGTATTTCATTCTTTGATCTCATCAAGAATTAATACTTTACCAAATTTTCACTTCGTCTATGAAAATCTTGAACACTTCAAGATATTCATATTGGTATTTCTCTAAACACCATTAGAAGGATTAGCATTTGTTCCAATAGGTATGTAAATACATCACATGTATTATACCTAATAGGATAATCATTCTCCCACTACCATTAGTGAAGATTGATTAATCATGTCCAAGATATTCATGTCTCTTACTGGTTCTCTAACCAAAAGAGTCTAGATTTATCCATCATATGGAAACTAGAAATGAATTTCTTATGATATATGCTAATTGTTTGAGTTATCAATAACTTTTAGGTATCATTTTATCTTATGCATATCAAATACCACAAGATAAGCAAGGCATTGCCACAAAGATCATATCTTTAAGATTGAAACATCAACTTTATTAATTGCCAGCATTGTCATACAATATGCAATAATAAAGTGTTTCTATCTTTTGGCAATATATGAAATAGCAGTTCTCAACTCTATTTCGTGCCCTTTTAGGCTGAAATAAACTGAAAGATACTCCTATCTATGGCAGCAACACTTTCTCCAATGATGGGTACTTCTTTCTTGGTCCTTTCAAAAAGGCCATCACTTCTTGGCGGATATTGCATATCATATATGACATATCCATATCTTGGTATCATATACTTCGGATAAAGAAGCGGTTCATTTCCTGATACCTTAGGTGGAGGTCTCTATCCCCTCCTTCATCTTCTTTTGTTCTTCCAGATATAGAGGGCAATCCCTCATACACCCTTTCCCCATGTGCCTTGAGGCTGAAGACGGCTTGGATTTCTGGCTAGAATCAGAACACTTCTTAGCTTTGCCCTTGTCCTTGCCCTTAAGAATTACCTTTTCTTTGATCACATCAAAGACTATGGTTTGTCTTTCTTAATCTTTGCCTCTACTATCCTCAACATGTCCAACAACTCTGTCAACACTTGTCAAAGTTGTTCATGTTGTAGCTTATCATGAATTGTATGATTCTCACAACATTTGCAGTATCATACCAATAGCCAACTCTTGGCTCAGAGGGAATCCTTCTTAATCAAGTTTTCCACATACCCAATCACATTGAGTGTGTGAATACCTTACTGGATCTCCTTCTGTCATGACATACTAGGACAGTATCTTGGAGACATCATATGTCTCATGTTGTCTCTGCAACTCATAGTTCAGAGAACACAACATCAAGCACTCCTCATCAATGTCATCCTCAGTAAGCTTCCATAAGCATACTTTCAGCCATTGATGTGGTGGGATCGATTTCATATGTTCTGGTATAACTAGGACTTAGAGCTTTCACTCTTTGATTGAGAACACTTCTCATCGTCCTAACCAATCGTGGAATTATTCCCATTTAATTTGTTGGTCTCAAAGACCCATCGCAAATAGAGTGATTTGTTGATTAACCATTTAACAAAAGGAAATATGTGCAATTTTAGTCCAAAACTTTTTTTTACTTATTTGATTGATTTGAAAGGTTGACGATAAAATTAGGCCTTTAATTAATTATCGCTCCCACTATTTTAGTTCAAATTGAAGCCCTCACCATCAATTCGGAAGATTGCAATGTACAACCTTCTAGTGGGCAAGATCCTGAAATCCTCTAAGCCATGGACCAGCTAGGGCTGTCACCCACAACATAGATCTCTCAGGTAGGCAACTTTTGCCAATTGCATCATATGCAACTCTTGATAAGATGTCATATACAACTCTTTGCAATGATCATCTCCATGCCTCAAGGTACTAGATCCCATCTAGATCACCTTGTTAAGTCCGACCCAAAGCAAACACGATGAACATGCACCCTGCTAGGGTAGACCCACACATTCATCCTTCACGCTTCCACGAGGTAGACGGTGCACCACGCTAGGGCATGCCCACACTTGGTCGAATAAGCTTTTCACATGTATCGCATTTGGAAGGCATCTAAAACTTAATATTTTAATGAGGGATTTGGTTTTATATACATATACATATCCAATCACCACAATACATAGTATGTATCATATACATGCTATATCCCACAGAAAACATGCACAAATGATAAAAAGTGATGATTATGGCCATCCTAATGTGATTCCTCGAGCCAAGAGGAATCACAGTCATCTAGGTCTACATCACATGCAACCTGTACAAGATGAACATATGTGCCTTGCCATCCGAGTTGATCAACTCATCACATGAATGATCTGTACTCTCCAGCCGGTCGTCTGGGTGCCACCAGCCGATCAGTTGGCTCCTCCAATCGATCGGTTTGCCTGGTCGTCGTGCATCTCGTCATGTCCGCCACCCACTCGTCTCGCTCCTCGAATCGGTCATCAACCGATCGGTTCACTCCTTGAACCGACCGTCTGGAACGTCAACCGATCGGTTCACTCCTTGAACCGATCGTTTCAGCTGTCGTCTTGATGTCCTCCGGTCTTTGACATAACAGGAAATAAAAAATCTATCCTATTTATTACATTGCTTTAAAAAGGGAAACCCCAAGTTACATTCGGGGGGAGAAAAGGTAGGAAAGAATCTCGAATTATTTCGAGTTACATCAGGAATAGGAGAAAGGGAAGATCGGTGCACAGACCGAGATGCAAGCAACCACAAACAACCACACACAGATAGGGGTTTATAGGCCATAATCACGCTACACACATCCACCACAAAACTCGTTTAAGGGCGACGCGTATCGAGTGCATTAATAATACATATCATATATGTAATTAGGGATTTGTGGATTTAGGATTGGACATGCATAAAGCCGATATTATTCGCATCGCATGCAATAAATAAAGGCAAAAAACCAAAATCGATCATATCGATATTCCTAAAATATAGAGCAGTTGGCGTGGCTCTGATACCACTGTTGGGTTTTAGGGGAGACAGAGAAGGCAGCGGAAACAAAACATTTTCTCCCCAACCCATACCGAGGAAACGTGTCAACGTCTATATAATAGGAAAGGATGGTTTGTGGAATCATACCTTGTCCCGAGGCTTGCTCGGCGACAATACCTCGCGCAATGCGCGGTCTTCAACTCCGGTCTTGGACGGCGTCTGTGCAGCTCCTGGTCGCACCGGGACTGACGACTCCTCCTCCTACCAGACTGTCGGATGACAGTTGTCCTCCTGAGCGGCAGTGTCCTCCCGCCTCTGTAGTAGTCCACACGGACCACCTGGAACTCCACTCTCCTTGTCCCACAAGGAAGTGGAAGGAGTCACACCCTCCTGTTGACGTACTAGTCGCCAACACACTCTCCTGCTACCAGTTGCAACTGCAGTTGTCCTTCCCTTGCTGCACCTCCCTTTTGCGGGAAGCACTTGCTCGGGCTCTCTCACGGTTACCAAAACCAGAGAGAACGACAACTTCGCATAGCAACCGGCTTGCATTGAGTTGTACTTTGAGAAGCCCCCAATACCCCTATATATATAAGCGGGTCATGGGACAGGGTTCTCTGTGTCCGGCAATATGGGACTAAAGCAGGAGTAGAAGGGTTCGAGAATTTTCCACAAAAAGCAACCGGTTCGCAACTTGAAATGATCGGTTCACAACTGAACTGATCGGTTCGGCCATTGAGCCGATCGGTTAGACCTGAGCCGATCGTTTGGGGCACTCCAACCGATCGGTTGGTTCCCTGAACCGATCGGTTCATGGTCCTAATCCGGCTCAAAAAGACTTTCCTTGTTTTGTTCTCAATTGGTATCGAATACCAATGTTATTCCCAATCGAATTGGGCAATTTGAAACCAAAGGAAAATTCTTGCCGACATGACTTTTCCCAACTGGTCGGTTGCACCAGTTGAGCCGATCGGTTCAACCCTTGAACCGGTCGTTTCAACCTGGGCATGAGATGATCGGCCTGGACACTCCAGCCGACCGGTTCAGCAACCTCAGCCGACCGGTTCATCACATGAGCCGGTCGGTTGGGAGCACAGGTTGGGCAAAATCAGTCAATTGCGATTTCAATCAATCTGATACTCCAATCAATGCGTCCAACACCTTGAACCATACGATATTGAGCCATCAACTGATTGAGTGTTTAATTGAACTACTAAACTCCTTTAGTAATCAATCTAAATGTTGCTTGTGGACAAAACTCCTCTTCCAGGTTAAATCCTATGTGTTTGACCCTGCAGGTCCATTTCACGTTGGCAGTGAAAGTCCATAACACTTATGACTTCACAAGCAAAGAGCGGTGCCTAGTCACACATCAGTGCTACCCAAGTGAAAGTAGAAAGTTGGAGAACAACTTTCATCCTACAATCCGTGAATGGTGTTACAGTGAATGTATAATTCCTTTGTCACTGATATCCCGAATGAACTCAAGGCATGGAACAGTCATCCTGTCAACGTTCATTCACTTTCTTGATCTCAGAGTAGATTGAAGGAGATATGTATGACATCAATATCACATACTGATTCACACATGTGTGCGCACGCCTATCTCAATCCTACTCATCAAGTGGCCTTGGATATCAAACTCCCTTAGGAGGGACAAATCCCATATCTATCACTCACCCCTCAAAAGCCCCATGTGTCAAAGCCACCCAATCATCACCTTTATAACAACCCATGTTTCAGGACTGCGTTTGATGATGTCAAAGTGTGCCCAACGATATGTGTTGAGTGCAGTGATTTCAGGTCTAAGAATCACACTCACCACCATCACTGTGAGTACTGACTGTGACTACCATCTTATGGTTCCATGTGTCAAACTCACGGTGGGTCTGTCCGATACACTTGTTCTCTAACAAGTACCTATGTGTTTGGTTTGATATCTCTATATCATGACTAATGAGATTCTATCATCAACCAACACCACAATCCAGTCTTGTGTGTCATTGCTGTCTATCTACCTTCCACAATGACATCCGACTAGGGACATAACAAGAATGTACAAACTCTTAGCATCCGTATGATCTCATCGTTCAAGTCCTTAACCTGAAAGCATACGTCATTGAGTACTGTCATTCTCTAGACATTCAATCTGTTCTATCACTATCTCATATGACTGAACCAGAAAGAATTGGAAGCTTGCTTTTGATGTTTATCAAATCAATCTTAATGTATCCCACCAATCATCCCATGATTGGCTCTTAGGGCATACATACCAACACACCGACAGCCCAAAATCTCAGCCGCCAGCCTCAAGAACCCACAACCTAATTGTAAAAGTGCCTCCTTCTCCGGTGAAAGGAGGGGCATTTCCTCCTCCAGGGGCATCTTGGATTTCTCTTGGATTGGAATTCGGAAACAGTATTTCTTGTGATCATCTTCTTATTATGCAATAAAGTAGATTTTAGTTCAAGCATTGTTCTTTCATACTTGTTCTTGTCTCTTCATTCCGCCTTAGTCTTAATCTTCTTTTCTCTGTTCTTTAATTCTGGAGCAAGGAACAAAGAACTAAGCCATTTTATTGTCTCTAGCATAAGGATTAACCTCCTGATTTTGGGCTAGACTATGGCTTCAGTACATTCTTCCTCTATCTCCCCCCTCTCCATGAGTGAGTAGTTTTCTATCGAGGCAAGGGGAATAACCCCTTAGCCATGGTTTTAACGACTTCTTCTTAAACGACTAGATGGTAATCAATTTTAATTAACGGTTTATCTTCGGATCCCACGTTAATCCGGATGGAAATGACCATGGAAATCCGGATTTAGAACAATAAAATCGATTACATAGACATTTTGATATGACCGTGGATTTATGTCTTTTAGGTTGATAAACTAGGAAGCATGAGCACCAAGACCAATGGGCTCATGTGGAGTTTATCTCTTGTGAGTTTTTAAATTCGCAAACCTTCATCGAATCGTCCTTTAAGAATTAACAATTGTTTCTTTTCCTTGTGATAGAGGCAAAATAAATTCTTGTTATTACATTGTTCCTTTGTGTTTATTTATTATTTTAGTATAATCAATCAAACCCCTAAACCTGACTTTTACTTTCCATTCTAAATCTGAAAATACAAAAAAAAACAAAATAGTTCTTTAAAATAATTGGGATAAAAGAAACAATCTCTAAAAAGTTGTCCTATGGGATCGACCCTTCTATACTACCCTTGAAACCGGAAGTAAAAAAGGTTTAAACTCTAGGATTAACCATCTTAGTGATTGATATTGCAAAGTGACGCTTATCAATTTGGCGCTATTGCCGGGGACAACGGATTGTTTTCTCGAACCCCCAAAAATCTTTTGAAAAACTTTTTTTTTTATGCCTTCCGAGTAACATTCCGGAAGTGTACTCCTCTTTCTGCCGACTTTCCATTCCGACAGTACATTTTTTCTGCACACGAATAACTACTTTAATTATGCATGCGACGCCCGAACGACGATTTTCAACCGTTTGATCCGGAAATAGAAAGGACCTTTCATCGTCTAAACCATCAAAATCTAGTGAGAATGAATGAAGAAGAAGTCGCCCGTAGGATCGACCAAGCTCTCGCAACTCAAAGAGAGCTCATCCAAGCCGAACAAGCGGAAAGAGAAGTCGCTTTGCGAGCAGCCTTTAGGGCCGAACAAGAAACCATAGAAGATGATAGGAGGGAAGCCAAAAGGCAAAAACAATTAAAAGACTTTTCTGTTCCCAAAACGGCCTATGCACAACATCCGGTTATACCCCCCGATATTATTGCTCCACAATTCGAAATCTGAACACAATGGATCACCATGATGCAAGCCAACCCCTTCTCAGGCAACAATGGGGAAAGTTGCCAAGATCATCTTCAAAGGTTCATTGACCTTTGCTCTTTGAATAAACTTCCGGGTGTCTCTGAAGATGCCATCCGCCTTAGGTTGTTTAAGTATTCCCTCTCCGGCCAAGCTAGTAGCTGGTACAACACCATGGAGAGTGAAGAACATGTCACAACTTGGGAAGTTCTACAAAGTAAGTTCCTTGAGAAATTTTACCCCCCGTCTCTCACCTATGAACTTAGGGGTCAAATAATTCATTTTTCTATGTCCCCAGGAGAATCTTTAGGTGAAGCTTGGAAAAGGTTCAAAGACTTACTTAGGAAGTGCCCCCACCATAATATCTCTCAAGCCCAACTCATAGAGATTTTCTATCGTGGTGTTGATGATGATACCAAGTTCTTTCTCGATTCCTCATCTGGAGGAAACTTCATGCATCAAAGTTTGACTAGCGCATGGGAGGTAGTCAAACGGGCTTCCGAAACAAGGGCTAGAAGAGGGATTGGCGGAATCCTTAAGGTAGCCAAGGCATAAGTCAATAATGATATCCAAAGCATAGCGGAAAGCCTAAAATTAATTTCCTTAAAACAAGTTCGGTTAGAGTCATCCTTGGTCACCCTTAGGGAGTCACCCCAACAACTAAAAGCCATGGATTCCCTTTGTGGTATTTGCCAAGGATACGACCATACCACCCTCCACTGTCAATATCTCTACAACATGTCCATGCAACCTGAAGTAGGACAACAACCAGAAGATCTCAATTCGATCCATACAATACCAGACCAAGGTTACTACAATCCCAACCAACCTAGAAACCACCCTGGTTTTCAATATGGTAACCCTTCAGGTGCCGAGAACTCTAACCAACTTCCAAAAAGGCATCCCTACCCTCAAAGTAACAATCGACCACCACTTGTATTCCCATACAACAATCAAAGAAATTTTGGAAAACACCAAAATCGAGGACACTACCACCAATTCCAAAACCTAAACCTTCCACCCCAAAATCTAAACCAACCTCAACCTCCCCAGCCACCTCAAAATGCCCCCCTCCTCCTGCCTCAAGTCATCCTAGCCTGGCAACCATTGAGCAAACCCTCATGGCCATACAAGCCCATCAAAAGGCAACTCAAGGTTGTCTCTACTCGTTCGGGAAATGTGCACGCCCTTCCCCCTACAGAAAAATCTTCAGACCCACCTCTAGAATTCGAGGATGAGGACATGGTAGTTGTAGAACCTGAAGCCACACCCAAACCATCCGTCCCCGAAACCCCTCAAGTGGAAGATGAAGAACCAGTTTACAAACCCCGACCTCCCTATCAAGCCCGCCTCAAACAAACAAGACTTGATGCCCGCTTCATGAAATTTAGGGATGCTATGAAAAAAAAATACATGTCGACATTCCCTTCCTTGATGCTTTGGCAGACATGCCTGCCTGGTCCAAGTACATGAAATGTCTCTTGACTAGGAAGTATGTTACTAAAGAATACGAGACTGTTAAACTTTCTAGGACCACATCAGACATTATCCTAAGTAAGATGCCTAAAAAATAGAAGGATCCAGGTTCTTTTGGAATAGGATGCTACTTGGGTGACAATGCTTGTAGAAAAGGCCTAGCAGATTTAGGAGCCAGTATATCCATCATGCCATATAGTCTTTGCAAAAGATTAGGATTCCATGACATGTTACCCACAACCATGACTATCCAACTGGCAGACTCATCCACAACCAAACCCATGGTAATCATCGAAGACATACCGGTTAAAGTTGGAAAAGATGCACATGTCCCATGTGACTTTGTGATCATGGACATCAAGGAAGATTTACGCTACCCTCTCATTTTTGGACGTCCCTTCTTAGCCACTGCCCGTGCCTTAATTGATGTTGAGGCTGGTACCATTTTGTTGAGGCTAGGGAAGAAAACCCTAGAGTTTAGGGTGTTTGAAAGCATGAGGGGACCTAGTCTTGAGGAAGAAGTCTACCTCCTTGATTGCATTGATGAATTAAACCATCTAAGGCAAGAATGGGAATTAGTTGACGACCCCCTATGCACTACTCTCACCATCCCCACCTAATGTGATTTTGATAATGAACCATCAAATCAACTCAAGATTCAGCTGGATAACTTTGAGGAAATCCCATGTGCTGAGGTTGAAGACCTTAAAATGATCTCCACCATAGAAAAACCTGAACCACCAAAGGCCCCAGAATTGAAGACTCTCCCCCTAGGTCTGAAATATGTTTTTCTTGATGAGCTAGAACTATGCCCTGTCATCATAAACTCTTCCCTTCCCCTTGAACAAGAAACCAAACTTATGGGTGAACTTAGAAAAAAAGAGTTGCCTTGGGGTACAAAATGACAGACTTAGTTGGAATAGATCAATCCATTTGCATCCAAAAAATTCCTATGACAGAAGACCACAAACCTTCTCATGATCCACAATGAAAACTCAACCCAAATATGAAGGAAGTAGTCTGTCTAGAGGTGATCAAACTTTTGACTGCAGGAATCCTCTATCCCATCTCTGACTCCCCGTGGGTCATCCCAGTTCAAGTTGTTCTCAAAAAGGGAGGGACTACTATCATTCGTAATGAGAAGAATGAACTCATTCCCACTCGCACAGTCACAGGATGGTGAATGTGCATTGACTACAGGAATCTCAACAAAGCAACTAGAAAAGATCACTTCCCCCTTCCCTTCCTAGATCAAGTTCTTGAACGTTTAGCCCATCAACAATACTTTTGTTATCTAGATGGCTACTCCAGTTTTTATCATATTCCCATTCATCCTGAAGATCAAGGGAAAACCACTTTCATATGCCCCTTTGGTACATACGCTTTTAGATGAATGCCCTTTGGCCTGTGCAATGCACCAGCCACTTTTCAAAGATGTATGTCTGCCATTTTTTTAGGGTTAACTTAGACTGTCATGGAAGTTTTCATGGACGATTTCTCTGTCTATGGAGACAGTTTTGATTCCTTCCTTCAAAACCTCTCCCTTGTCCTTGATAGATGTATTGAATCACACTTAGTCCTTAATTGGGAGAAGTGTCACTTCATGGTCAAGGAGGGTATTGTTCTAGGCCATAAGGTAAGCAACCAAGGCATTGAAGTAGACCAAGCTAAGATTGAGGTCATCACCAAGCTGCCTCCCCCAACCTCAGTCAAAGACATTCGAGCCTTCTTAGGACATGTCGGTTTCTATCGGCGATTCATCCGTGATTTTTCCAAAATCACAAAACCTCTCACCAATCTTCTTCAAAAGGAGGTGCCTTTCCATTTCAATAAGGCATGCATGGAGAGATTTCTATGTTTGAAAAAGGCTCTCACCACCACTCCTATCATCCGTGCTCCTGACTTGGAATTACCTTTTGAAATCATGTGTGATGCTAGTGATTTTGCTGTAGGTGACATTTTAGGACAACGAATTGACAAAAAACACCATGTCATTTATTATGCATCCAAGACCTTAGATGAGGCTCAGTGAAATTACACCGTAACTGAAAAAGAAATTCTAGCCATTGTCTATGCTTTCGATAAATTTCACTCATATCTTGTTGGTTCAAAGGTAGTTGTTTACACTGATCATGCAGCCATTTGCTACCTCATGACCAAGAAAGATGCCAAGCCTAGACTTATAAGATGGATTTTGTTATTGCAGGAATTTGATCTAGAAATCCTAGACAAAAAGGGATATGAAAATGTCATGGCTGACCACCTCAGTAGACTTAGCTATAACCCCATTGATGAAAATACAATAAATGAATCCTTACCCGATGACCAATTGCTCAAGGTCGACTCCCAATTTCCTTGTTTTGCTGATTTTGTAAACTATTTAGTTGCAGGTGTATTGCACCCCGAGTATACAAGACACTCTAAAGCTAAATTTTTACATGATGTGAAAAATTATTATTGGGATGAACCTTATTTGTTTCGATTTTGTGCCAATGGTTTATATCGTCATTGTGTATCCCACGAAGAAAGCATCGCCATTTTGGAACAATGTCACTCTGGCCCCTATGGTGGTCACATGAGTTCCCAAAAAACGGCTAGAAAAGTCCTACAAGCAGATTCTTTTGGCCCACCATCTTCAAAGACTCATATGATTATGTGCTTTCATGTGACCAATGTCAAAGGACGGGTAATATCTCCAAGAGCGACCAAATTCCTCTCACCTCTTGGTAGGAATTAGATATTTTTGATGTCTGGGTAATCGACTATATGGGCCCATTTCCTTCTTCCTATGGGTTTGCTTACATTTTAGTCACAGTCGATTACGTGTCGAAGTGGGTTGAGGCCATACCCACTAAAACGTGTGACTCTAAACCTATTAAGAAACTTTTTAAAGATATCATTTTTCCTCGATTTGGAGTCCCTCACACCGTCATTTCTGACGGGGGATCCCATTTTTTGGAAAAAACGTTTTGAGGCTCTTTTGAAAAAATATGGGGTTTATCACAAAGTCGCCACTCCTTACCATCCTCAGACCAGTGGGCAGGTGGAAGTATCCAACAGACAAATAAAATCAATTTTAGGAAAAACTGTTGGATGAACTAGGAAAGATTGGGCGTTAAAAATCAATAACGCCATGTGGGCATATCGTACTGCCTACAAAACACCCATTGGTACCACCCCTTTCAGACTGATCTACGGTAAGTCATGTCACTTACCAATAGAACTAGAGTACAAAGCTAGTTGGGCCATAAAAACTTTGAATTTTGACCTTTCCATGGCTGGAGACAAATGTTTTCTCCAAATAAATGAGCTTGATGAACTTACAATGAGTGCCTACGAAAACGCAAAAATCTACAAAGACCGAACCAAAATGTGGCATGATGGTCATATTAAGTGCAAAGATATTAGAGAAGGGGATCAAGTTTTAGTTTTTAATTCAAGATTACAACTTTTTCCTGGAAAACTCAAGTCGAGGTGGTATGGTCCCTACATTGTAAAGTGTGCTTACCCACATGGTACCTTTCTCCTATGGGATAAAGTTCTGGGTGAGTTTAAGGTCAATGGGCACTGTCTTAAAAGATATATCACCACTGAAGATGTTGTCGCTTCAGACTCAACCAAATTTCCACCCTTACATGACCTGAACCTCACTGACCCTTCAAATTCCCCGGATTCCAATTCATCTGATCTTTGTCGAGCCACGACGTAAAATAAGGTGCTAGTTTGGAGGCAGCCAAACACTATCTTCCTTTCTCGTTTATTTTCTTGTTTTTGTTCTTCCGTTCTATTTTTCTTTCTTACTGCTATCGAGCCAATTAGTTACCTTCCCCAGACACTCGGTTCAATAAGTAAAATGACCGGTTGGATATCCAGACGCTCGACTCGACCGCCGACCTTTCCACAAAACTTTAATGCAGCCTCTGTCCTTTTTTTTTCTCGTGTCTGGCACCCAAGGAAGACCATTCGATCGTCTGGATGTCCAGCCGATCGGCTCATTGATCCTTTTTTATAGAATGCACCAGACACCCGATTGCTCTCCCCCTCGCTTTACCCTAGCTCCCTCCCTCACTGTTCACTCGATCGCTTGAGCTCGCCACCTTTCCGATCATAGTTCTGCTTGGCTCGACCGCCGCCCACCTGAATCGACCGCCGCCCGGCTGGCTGGGCCGCTGCCCGTCTGGCAATTCCGCACCATCAGTTTTCAGCCGCCGCTTATCCTGGATTTAGCCGCTCGCCTGGCTCGACCGCCGCCTGCCTGAATTGACCGCCGCCCGGCTGGCCGAACGCCGTCCGGCTCGATCGACAGACGACCGACGGGGCCTCCATCGCAACCTCCTCAACAAGACGGCCGAAGCAAGATCCGTCGGTTGCTCAGGTCACCTCAGTCGACCGTGGTGTTTCAGCCGCCTGCCTGGTTTGGACGCCGCTTGTCTTGATCTCCCGATGACCGACGGAAGCCTGCGTCCCCACCATCCCATCTCCTCAATGAGACAGTCGTCAGCCAGATCGGCTGACCGCTCAGATCTAGACTCATCCGACCGTTGGTGTCCCCAGTCGCCCGTCTCAGACATTGAAACGCCCGTTTCAGATACCAGACGATTGGTTGGCTTCTCCAGACAATCGGTTGGCTTCTCCAGACGAACATTTTCTCTCTACAGCAGTGATGTTCAGCCGCTTTCGCAAGGGCAAAGGCAAGGCCCCTGCATCCTCTTCTAGGGATCCTCCTTGCCATTCCAGTTCTCATCCCGGAATCCATTTCCGCACGCCCTCTCCTACGGGTGAGTCTTCTCCTGAGTTAGCCGAGGAGATGCTTCGGGACATCAACGAGGCAGATGAGCTTCTCCGCGAGATGGAGGGAACTCAGAAGGCAGCCAATGATCCAGATTCGACCACCCCCTATTCACCCCGTATAGCACCTATTCCGAGTAGCTATGACCAGTTCACTAGCGTTGAACACTGCCGGCGTTATGAGGATATGTTTGCAATTGGCGTTTCTTTTCCTCGTTGGGCGTGCGGCTCAACCCTTGATGCTTTGGGCATCTGCGACGCCGTCGACCATATCCTCTGCAGAAACCACATCCTTAGCTTTCCCTACCATGTAACCTCCGTCTACTGTGATCTTACCCTCGAGTTTTTGAGTACTTTCCGCAGGTTACACGGTTCTTTCGGAAACTCAAGTTGAAAATACTGGATTTTTGGAGAAAATCTGGAATCATCTGCCAAGCAAATCACTTCTTTTATCCTCGACGGTAGGGATGACTATTGGCTTGAACAATGTATGGCGCGATCTCATGACTCCTACCCAGACCATTACGACAAAGATAAGTTTTGGGCAGAGATCACTGGGCTTCTTCCCCGTCTTCCTAGTGGGCCCAAGGCCTCCTGCATTCACAACTCGGTGGTCCGTTACCTTCACTGTATTTTGGCTTGCACCATTTTCAGTCGAGAAGGTACTCAGGGCGTAATCACCCAGGTAGAGCTTTATGCCCTTTGGTGTCTTTTACATGAAGAACCTTTTAACGGGGGAAATGCTATCATTGAGCATTTTGGTACCCAAGCTAGCCGAGCCACTTCCTCTTCTTTTAGCATTGGCCACTATGTTACCCAACTCGCCATCTTTTTGGGCTACACCCACATCTCCTTTCCTCCACTTGAGCTCAAAAATCACCTCATCAACACTCACTATTTGAAGAATAGTATGTTTATCCGTTTGGGCACCGAGAGCATTTATTACCTTTTGTTCAAAGACACTCCGGTGGTCCTCCAGCTCCCGTTACATTCGCGGTTTGCAGCAGAAAACTACGTCTATGAGTTGACTGATTTACCAGGCCATATCCAGAGATTCTACCTGGAGCATCCAGATCCACACATCTTCCCCGAGCCACAGCCGCATAGGAGGAGCCTCTCTTTAGAGGCATACGACGATGACACTGGAACGCCACCGCCACCTTCCATACATCGCACCAGGCGGCGACCAGATGATGACTCCGGTCCTTACGGCTTCTACGAGATCCAGACTCAGCTGGATGAGATTCAGCAAGAACAGCAGAGACAGGGCCACCATCTCAATCACATGTACCTGATGCAGCATTCGCAGGATTCTTGGCATGAGGATTGCGGTCACTATGCCCCTAGTCGACCAGCTTCTGACAAGTATGGAGCACACCAAAGTTATCCAGGCCCTGATTCTTCTTATTGGGCAAACTACTACTCCTCCCACCAGCAACAACCTCCACCGCAGTGACTCTTCCCTCCATCTCTCTCTTAGAGTTTGCTCGGGTCGAGAAAATTTCTAAGTCCGGGGTGGGGGTGGGTGGTACATGATCCACCTTTTATCTTCCATTTTCAACATTTCTTTCTGCATTTTTATTTGTTTGCTTTGTTTACTTTCAAACATAAGGCCTTTATCTAGTCGGCCGAATGTGGTACTTTATCTTCAAAATCAATTGCATTATCAAATTTATTTCAAAAAAACTTTGCAATATCAAGTCCTCTATGATCATGATAGCAATTATTGGAAACGGTGGCAAACCTTAGAGTATCAAATAGAATCAAATGTAGATTTTCTTAATTTTAGCATTAGATTAACTTATTTGTTTTTACTCTTATATAATGTAGCTACATGTCTCTTCTATCTTATGCAACGACAACTAAAAAAAAGGTTTTTTGTTGCACGGCAAAAATAAATCGCACGCCAAACCCTAAGTCCTGGGTGGCATGCCCTTCTTACATACCCCACAAAGGGGCGTACCATTAAAAGATGCCAAAAAGAGCACACACAAAAAATTGTGGTCAATGTAATCACAAGTCCATGAAAAAAATTATATCCCAAGTCAAATAGAGGAGGGATTTTTCCATCACACCTCATATTCTCTATTCCCGTGCAACAATCAACCCAATGAAAAGAAAAAAAATGATGAGTGTCGAAGTGCAAGTTAGATCAAGACTGTCTTTACAAAGTATAAGTTTTAAAAAAATTGAAGTTATGAAAAATGTTCTCTTCAGAAACATAGTGCTTGCAATTTGTGGTTCTAGGAGATGGGTCGCTTGGCCATGAAAAGGGTAGAAGAATCACTAATCTAGGGAGGATAAACTTGTTATTCCAAAATTTTTGAATCATTTTGATTTTTCAATTGCTTGAGGACAAGCAAAACTTTAAGTCCGCGGTATTTTGATGCGTGCTATTTAAGCACATCTTTTCTGTGAATTATTAAGCTTGCCACATAGAAATACTCTATTCATCTCTTGAAATTGCACAAATTTATATTTTCTCATTTTTATCATAAATCTGACAATCATGTGCATTTTATTACAGTTTCAGGACCTGAGTCGATCGACTGGTGTTGTCAACCGATCGTCTCACATTATCGACCTGATCGTCTGACCAAGTGAAACGCTCGATTTTCTATCAAGCGTCGATCATTACTCTCATCAGACGACTGACCGAGACCGCCCGATTCATAAACCGAACGCTCGGCTGATGACTTATTGATGAGAAGAAACGACACCGAGCAGTTTGGATTGCGCCGCCACCCTAATTAGGGTTGGCAGCCGATCGATTGGCTGCCGCACTCCAGAACCTTCCAGTCGATCGGTTCATTGTTGAACCGGTCGGTTGGCGACGCGTAGACAACCCAAAATCCCAGCCGCCAGCCTCAAGAACCCTCAACCTAATTGTAAAAGTGCCTCCTTCTTCTCCTATAAAAGGAGGGGCATTTCCTCCTCCAGGGGCATCTTGGATTTCTCTTGGATTGGAATTCTGAAACATTATTTCTTGTAATCATCTTCTTATTATGCAATAAAGTAGATTTTAGTTCAAGCATTGTTCTTTCATACTTGTTCTTGTCTCTTCATTCCGCCTTAGTCTTAATCTTCTTTTCTCCGTTCTTTAATTCTGGAGCAAGGAACAAAGAACTAAGCCATTTTATTGTCTCTAGCATAAGGATTAACCTCCTGATTTTGGGCTAGACTATGGTTTCAGTACTTTCTTCCTCCGTCTCCCCCTCTCCATGAGTGAGTAGTTTTCTATTGAGGCAAGGGAATAACCCCTTAGCCATGGTTTTAACGACTTCTTCTTAAACGATTAGATGGTAATCGATTTTAATTAACGGTTGATCTTCAGATCCCACGTTAATCCGGATGGAAATGACCATGGAAATCCAGATTTAGAACAATAAAATCGATTACATAGACGTTTTGATATGACTGTGGATTTTCATCTTTTAGGTTGATAAACTAGGAAGCATGAGCACCAAGACCAATGGGCTCATGTGGAGTTTATCTCTTGTGAGTTTTTAAATTCACAAACCTTCATCGAATCGTCATTTAAGAATTAGTTTTTATCACCTAGGCTAAGGTGGTGAAAACCCCTATGAGCCTCGATTCTCTCTTTTTGATTTTGACCTCCATTGATTTGCTTTCTTTACTTCTAGTCTTTTTCCGTTCACAATAGTCTACTTGTTCTAACAATTGTTTCTTTTCCTTGTGACAGATGCAAAATAAATTCTTGTTATTACATTGTTCCTTTGTGTTTATTTCTTATTTTAGTATAATCAATCAAACCCCTAAACCCGACTTTTACTTTCCGTTCTAAATATGAAAATACAAAAAAACAACAAAATAGTTCTTTAAAATAATTGGGATAAAAGAAACAATCTCTAAAACGTTTTCCTATGGGATCGACCCTTCTATACTACCCTTAAAACCGGAAGTAAAAAAGGTTTAAACTCTAGGATTAACCATCTTAGTGATTGATATTGCAAAGCGACGCTTATCACAAGGCTTAAAGACCAGGAAGGAAGGTGGATATCGAACCCGGAAGAGATTCGTACCCATGTTCATTCCTATTTCCTTAATTTACTGACATCTCCATCTCTTGTATCTACTACGTCTACTAACACCTTGGCAGGTAGATTCCTAGGCTTACCAGAGTCATTAAGTAGGTCCATGGCAGCAATTCCTTTGGCTGACGAGATCTGTGGTGTGATCTTTACCATGGCCCCATCAAAGGCACCTGGGCTAGATGGATTCACAGCTAATTTCTTGCAACACCACTGGACTCATGTTGGCCCATCTGTGGTCAAGACAATCCAGAAGGCCTTCCACTCGGCGATAGTTGAGCCACTAATGGTGAGCTCACATATGTTGTTGCTCCCAAAGATGAAGGTCCCACAAAGCTGTAGCGATCTCCACCCAATATCACTCAACAATTTCGTCTTCAAATCCATATCGAAGACCATTGTCAAATGCATCAAACCTTTCCTGCATGAGTGGATCTCTCTGTTCCAGTCCAGCTTTATACTGGGGTGCAAAATCATTGATAATATCCTCTTGATTCAAGAGGTAATCCACCGCATGAGAATCAAGACGGGCAACAAAAAGTGGATGGCCATTAAGCTAGATCTCTCAAAAGTGTTCGACAGAATGAACTGGAGTTTTATTCGAGGTACCCTTACTGCGGTGGGCCTACCAGACCACTTGATAAACCTAATCATGTCCATTATATAATCCGGAAAGACCTCCATTCTATGGGAAGGCATACCCTTGGCTCTTTTCAAAGCGATCCAGGGAGTGAGGCAACATGACCCACTAAGCCCTTATGTCTTCGTCCTCTGCCTGGAACGGCTTAGTCAAATGATACAGCTCTCCACCTCTAATGGTGATTGGAAATCAATGGTGCTAACAAGGGGAGGTACTCCACTCACACATGTTTGCTTTGTTGATGATATTGTGCTGCTGACGGAAGCCTCTATATCACAAGCAAGAAACATCAAGAAGATCTTACGGGCCCTCTCTCAAGCTTTGGGTCAAGTGGTGTCCACTACTAAATCGATATGTTTCTTCTCCACGAACACTCCCAACTCAGACAAGCGAAGTATCAGCAGGAAGCTAGGCTTACAGATTACCAACAATCTGGGGAAGTACCTTGGTGTCCCAATTCTACACAAACGTATCAACAATTCCATGCATTCCAGTCTCCTTGACTCGATTCAAGGGAGGATGAAAAGTTGGACGGTCGGGAATCTATCCCTTGTAGGGAGAATCACCCTGGAAAAAGCCACCCTACAAGAAATTCTGACTTACACGATGCAATCAGCTTTGATCTCACCGGCCCTATGTGATGACATCAATAGTCACATACATAGATTCATTTGGCAAGGCCCCGGTCCTCAGAAGAAAATGTCCCAGCTGTCTTGGAAGAAGGTCACTATGAACAAAAGACCGTGGTGGCTTGAGCGTCAAAGATGCCAGGGACCAAAATGAGACATTGATGCTGAAGAACGAATGGGTGTTCTTAAATGAACAAGACAAGCTTTGGGTGAAGATCATGCATGAGAAGTACCAAAACAAAAATGCCAGCTCCAAGGCATCCTGCTCCATGACTTGGAGGTTCATTTCTAATAACTTAATGAAGATCACAGCTACGTGCTCCAAAGCCATTGGCAACGGTAGGGATACTAAGGTCTGGGTCGATAAGTGGCTAACAGGGTCAGATGTCCTTACCCTGGCTCCCAATCATAACATACCTGCTGACCTTGCTGAATTGAAAGTGAGTTCCATGTGCCTCGACAATGGCAAATGGGACTGGGATTTCATCACAACATATTTTCCAGAATGTATTTGGAACATTCTCAAGACAACATCGCCTCCAGACGTGGACGTGGGCCCGGACGTACTCATCTGGCCACATGATCCTATTGGGAACCTCGCTGCCAGATCGGCCTACCATTGGATAAGGCAAGACAAAGAACTAACTTTCCCTGGTGACTGGGCATTAATCTGGAATAAGCAAGTCCCTGAAAGAATTAAAGTTTTCATGTGGCTGCTCCAGCACCGTGCACTCCTCGCCAATGTAGAGAAACATCAGCGACACCTTGCGGTCATAAGAACATGCCCGAGATGTAATCTACACGACAAGACCATACTACAGTTTCTAAGATACTGTCCCAAGAGCATTGCAATATGGCATGCTTTGTCCTCACCACCTAATTTCTATCAAGAAGATGAAGACACCTGGATAGAATGGGTAGTGAAGTCCATGAACACAAACTCCACCCGATATGGCTTGTAGTGATGACTTGGCACCTATGAACAATCTGCAAAGAAGAGGCCCATGGAGGGAAGGTCATTCCAACCTTGACCTCCTATCGATTCATACAATTACAATCAGAAATGATCATGAGACACCCAAGCTGATCTCATCCCACCATCCAGCAGAGTCAGAATGGATTTAGGTGGTGGGGCGTGAATACGCTGCCCAAGTATATTATTTTGACGGATGTCGCCCATGTGTAAGCTTCCACGAGGTCCAGTTATGGCTGCATTGCCCTAAACCATACGGGTGAACTACTGACGGGAGAGGGATGCCAAACGATGACTGACAGCATGTTGGAAGCTGATATTATTGTTATACTTCAAGCTGCAATCCTAGGTCAAAGACACAATTGGAAAGAAACACCGATAGTTACTGATTCAACCTTGGTGTTTCAAACGGTCACAAAGTAGATATGTCCCCATATCAAATTATGTGCCTACCGCTTCCAATAGAGGAAATTAATCATCAACAATCCGTCGCTCTGTGTTCTGCGCAGTCCCTGGGATCACACCTCCATAGCTGATTCAACTACCAAATTTGTTTTGGGAAACAACTCTAATGTAGCCTTTAGCTATTGGCCTCCTTGGCTACCTTGTACCAGTGATATTAATTTATCATTTATCCATGTAAATTCATCTAAATAATCTATAAAGTGCTATTTTTTGTCAAAAAAAAGATGGAGATCATCAATTTTAAACATAGAAGCATGAGTTTTAAGCATGTAGTAAGAAATATATGAGAAGGGTGTTAACAAAACTCACCTATAGGAAGGTAAGAAGGTCCAAACAAAAAGGATAATGAGATTAGAAGGTCTGGTTGCTCCAAGCCAAGCTCCTTTCTTGAGAAAAGATCACCTTCTCCACTTTAGAGGAGCAAACCCTAGCAAATGAGCATGGAGATGAGATGTTTTAGGGCTCTAGTTGGAGTTTTACCATGAAAGGTCATGGTTTTGACCTAGAAGAAGGTGGGAGGAATACTAACAGTATGAAAACAAGGAAGGAAAGGAGGGTACTTACTAGTTTTGGTCAAAATCACCAAGGAGGAGCTTAAGAAATCCTAAATAGAGAAATTTGGAACCCTAGGAGCCTTCTTCACCAAGGTAGGCACCCTCTTTTACCTTGGGACAGAAACTTCATGGAAAAACATAGAAGGAACTATACTATAAGATAGAGGAAATAGAAGGAGAGGATTGATTCTTAGATTGGGAGGTGGGAAGGGGTAGGCATGACTTTATAAAGAAGGGGGCAAGCATGAGGTGTCTATGGGACTTTCCATGTATCCTTCGACTAAGGCTTCATGTCCATGCAAGAGGACAGCTCATAGAGACTTCTTGTATATACAAGGTCGGTCCTAAAATCCCTTCGATACTTCTAGGCCATCCCCACCATCCTTCAAACAAATAAATAACCCTATTGGTTGATAGCATTTAAAGATAAGCTCATTTATAAAGAGGATAATCCCTATAATGCCCTTAGAGAGAAACACCTTCAAACCAAGATGCAACCAGGTGCCCCATGGTTCAAAAGCTTGATAATGGTAAGGGAATATCTAAATATTATAATGCATGTGACAATTTGCAAGGAAAACCTCCTAATTGGGTACATTGCATAAAAGTCCAAAATGTGCATATAATTGCATAACTTGCACAAACAACACCCAAATTGGACCAAACTTGAAACTTAATCTTGTATCGGGATTTAAAAATACTCAAAAGGTTAAATTAAGGTTTAGAGTACTTAATTATGGTATTTAAGCTTGTTTAATACATTAAGTAAGGTTTGGGGCCTTACACTTCTAACATGGATTTACCATTGTTCCACTTAAGCGGTGATTTTTCATTTTAGATCCTTAAATAAGATTTCACCAAGGTATTTATGCATAAACCCTTTCATTGATATAATTATTGAATAAATGTTCACCAAACCACTATAAATTCCACAGTTTAAGCATCAAGGCCAAAAAGGATAGAAATGATAGGAAAATATTGGGAAAGGGCCAGAAAGAGAATGTCAAAGTTTCGGTATATTACATAACCCTTTGCACCCAAATATTCCTCTAACATAAATTAGGAACTAATCCTTAGTGCTTCTTAAGTATTTTTGGACGTTCTTTAAGGTAGTCCAATGACCCTCATTGGAATCAGACTGATATCATCCTATCATGTCCAATACATACAAGATCATGGGATGAGTACATTGCATTGCATACATGATAGATTCAATTGTGAATTCATAGGTTCTTGAGAGACTAATCCCATCTAACATGGACATATTTTCTCTTATTGAATCCTTCATGTTAAACCATTTCAGAATTTTGTCAAAATATGTGCTCTTGCTTAGGTCATGAAGCTTTCTTGATTTATCTCTATAGATCTCAATTCCTATCACATATGATTCTTTCACCTAAATCCTTCTTAGAGAAGGTTCTTTCCATGCCATGTTTATATACTCATAGTATTGGGATGTTATTCCCCATCAATGTGGAATATAAATATGCTCCCACTAAATCTTTTGCAACACATATTTCATCCTCAATTGAATAAAGTCAAACTATTTGACTATCTTGTGAAATTGAAGATTCCATCTTTGAGATGCATGCTTCAATCACTTTGATTGACCTATGTAACTTATAGACTTTATTTTCTTAATGGATTTATAAAAACCTTCAGGTTGTGTCATGTACACTTCCTCTTAATTATTCCTATTAAGGAATGTGGTTTTAATATCCATATGCCAAATCTCATAGTCTCGACAAGCTGCATTGGCAAGCATGATCCTAATGGACTTAACCGTGGAAATTAGTAAACATATTTCATCATGTTCAACACCTTGAACTTGTTTGAAAAACCCTTTGCAACTAATATCCTCTCACAGGTTATCCATGTCAGTCTTCTTCCTGAAGACCCAATTTCACCCTATGGGTTTTACCCTTTTAGATGGTACCACCAAGGTCATACCTTGTTGGTGTGCATGGACTCCATTTTTGGATACAATGTCTTCAAGCCTTTTCTCAAACTCTAGTCCCTCAATAGCTTCTAGATAGGTTGTTGGCTCATCATCTTATGACCAACTCACTGCCCTTTTGAGCTATAAAATATCATAATCTTTAATTATCAAGGCATGTTCTACTAGACTTATGAGGTTTTGTGTTACATATGGAACTTGAGATTCTACAATGACTTGTCATTCTCCTTGTTCCTATTGTACCTCTTTAGGTTCAATGTTTCATTGTCGATCTCTAACTTTTTGAGTTCTACTTTACTCCCACCGATTCCTTTGGAAGTAGATTCCTCTTAAGGAATTCAGCCATCCTAGTAACAAATACTTTTTTGTCAAATTGGGATAAAAGTAGTGTTCAACAAACTTACATTTATATTTTATTTGCATATAAGTCTTTTTAAGAAACCATTTACTTATACAAGCTTTCAATATTAATCCTCATAAAGACATATCGAGACACCTCCATGCCATATCTCATATGGTGTCTTTTAAACCATTTTAGAGGATACATTGTTTTAGTGTAAAGCATGTGCCCAAAAGGAAATTAGACGATATGCTAGATTCATTGATAACCGTACCATGATTCATCAGGGTGTGATTCCTTCTTTCTGATACATCATTATATTTCAGGTAGAGTTCATTGTGATACACTACCAAAGTCTCCAAGAGGTCATCTGACCTCTTGGTCTAAAATCTTTCAACATCAACCATATCAAAGTATCTTAACATTTGAATCAAGTTGGTTACATACTTCATTCATGATCCTCTTAAATATTTCATGATAGTCATGTTTGTATTTCACTAAATATAAATTACTATATCTACTGAGATCATCAGTAAATATAATTAGGTACTAGTAACTACCTCTAGAATTTATTATAAAAGGTTTATGTACATGAATATGTATAAGCCCTAATAAAATACCCATTCTTCCACTACATCTAGTGAAAGGTGCTTTTGTCATTTTTCCCAATAGATAAGATTTGCATGTCTCTATTGGTTTCAATAACCAAAAGTCTATACAAACATCACCATGGATTCTAGAAATGCATTTCTCATTTATGTGCTCTAGATGACATTGTTATAGGTAATTATTATAAGGCCCCTAACCTAGCTTAGTGCTTGAGTATGCTTGATTTTCCTAATAAGATGCTTAGAATCTTAATCTAATCCCTTGAGATGATTTTTTAACCTGTGACAATCTTATGTTTCCAATTTGGTCATGTTTTGATGATGTTTGAGCTTTGTATGCTTATTTTGGATTAAGTTGCAATTTACCCATGTTGAGGGGTTATCTTGCAATTTGTCACATTTTGAGTGTGCCCTTAGTGCTTTAGTATCATTAGAGAGAGAACGATTCTATGGGGTGCCTTGTTGGACCTTGGTTGATGAGGTGGCATCTTGTGGTGATGCTAGGGTTTCTAGGGTTTTCTTGGTGTTGACCATATTGAGCTTGGTTGAGTGTTACAACCTTTGTCGAGACCTTGTTGGTGTGCTTTGGGTGTGTCTTAGCCAAAACACAATCCTTAAGTGGCTTGTTTCGACAATGATGGTCTTGATGTGTTTTTGGTCGAGATGGTTGCCTTCTTGTGGTATGTCTCGACTAGGCTTGTTTGGTGACCTTTTGTTGTGGTCGAGACAAGGTATCTTGAGGTTTGTTTTGACCTTTAGGGTGTTGTGAACCAAGTGGTTGAGACCCCACCTAGGTTTTATCACCATGTGTTGCATGCATGCATATAGTGGTTGCATGTTAATTTCTTTTATAGACAAGTGTCCCTTTGGTGCTCTCTTATGTTGACACCTCACCCCTACCTTACTTCCCTCCTCCTTTGAGTATATAACCTATCTCTTCTTCATGCAAGTATATTTTTCGGCCCTCCTTCTTCTCCCTTCTCTTGTTCTCATCCTTAGAGCTTTGTGGATCAAGAAGGGATGATCTTGGGTGCTTTGGGGGTCGACCAACCTTGCATGTGGTGCTTTGGAGCTTGATCACCTTCCTTGTGGTGATTCTTGGTGGTTTTTCTCCTTGGTAAGTGGTTCTTTTCCCTTGATCACATTTTTCCTTTGGAACCCTACCTTCTGTCTTCTCCTTTTTTGCCACTAAGACCATGTTTTGACATGGTTGCTTCCTTGAAAATCTTCCCCTCACAAAGGGGTCATAGAGTATGTTTTGACATGGTGACACATGCGTGAGAAGGAGCTCTCTTCTTCCTTCTTTGTTCTTGGTTCAGCTTATGGTTTTTCACCCTCTTTTCATGATCATCCTTTTGATCATGGTGTTCTTCTCTTTGGAGGTGATCTTGTGGCCAAAGTGTAGACCATGGTTGGAGCTTCATTTTCTTCTTTGGAGCCTTTGATCTTGGAGCTTGGTTCTCTCATTAAGGCAGGTTATATAACTCCCTACCTTCTTCTATTACTTGCACCATAACATTTCTTGCATGATACGGTTTTGATCTCTAGACTTAATGCTAATATGTTAGATGATGTTATCATAACCTAGGTTTTAATCCTTGTTAATAATCTCTTGACAGTTGCTTCATGCCCTAAACCCTAAATTCTTATACCCGGTGTGTTAAGTGACGGTTGAGGTGATTATGATACATGCAACATGATTCTTGGTTTCTTCACCATGCTTTGGATTGGACTTTGTGCTTTGTTGAGGTTTTGAGTTGGCTTTCTTGAGGTTGAATCTTGGTCTTCGTCCACCTAGATGGTTCTTGAAGGTGTTCATGTTGAAGTTCAATTTTCAAGGTTTTGATGTCCATCTTTCATGGAGTTTATACACCTTGTTGATGGTGACCTTCCTTGATGTTGACCTTCTATTTTGAATGAGGTTTATCTCTCTTTTGATTTTGTCTAAGTGTTTTTAGGGTAACTTGACCTTGGTGGTCACTACACCTTGATCTTATCTTAGTCGAAACATTTGTGTCGTTCATGGTCGAGACGTATGTTTTACTTTTGGTCAAGATTCTTTGCCTTTGTTTTGGTCGAGACTCATGACCTAGTATCATGATCGTGACCCTAAACATAATAGGTTGAGGGTCGTAACACTTAAGAGTCGAGAGACTTGTTTTATGGATGGTCTAGGCATGTGTTTTGGGCATGTTTGAAATGCTTATTTTGTGCTTGTTCGATACACCTACATTTCTGGTGGTCGAGACACATGTTCTTGTCTTGATCGAGACACCTAGTTGGCTTGAGGTTGAGACACTTGGATGGTTTATGGTGTGGCACATGTTTTCTTGGGTGGTCAATACGCTCACTTGAGTGCATGATCGTAACACATGTATAACATAATTAGATGATACAGATGCACATGTGAATGATGTTAATACTTAGTGTTATTGACATAATGCTCTAATGATGTTTAATTAATGATTTTCTAATCCTAGTATACTCCAATAAAGTGGGAGGTGGTGAGATTAGAGTCTAGCTCTTTAATTATGATATGAAACCCTAATCAGATATACATGTAACCCTAACCCTTATGTTGGGAAATCTTATGTGTTTACTTATCTCACTTGAAGTGGTTACCACATTATGACATTTTCTCTCTCTTGTTTATGAACCCTTAACCTTGAAGGTGAAATGAGTGTCATAGCTTGTGTATGCTATAGTGGTGATCATATGACACAGAGTGATGGCTCTGAATCTTTATGAGACATAAACGGATCATATTGATTGTATGGGTCCTATGACCTGGTGAAGGCTTAATGCCTATTGTGAGGTGAAATCTTCTAGTGATATGATTGAGGGATTCATATCCCATAGTGATGTGACATTGGTGGTAGCCTTGTATGGCTATGTGACATTGATGATGGCCTTGTGAATGGTAGTGCTACAAGTATCATGTGGTGATGTGACAAGTTCACACCTTATACGTTTTATATCTTCTGGAGTTGCACTATTCCCTTATCCTTGTAGATTTTGTTTTGGATTTATATGTTGTAACTTGATTGATGCTAAAAGACACCCAATTGGCTTAACTAATAAAGTGAAATCCTAATCATGTAGGTGCCCTATGCCATAGATCCATTCCAGTGCCAGTCTTAGTGTTAGATGGTAAAATGGGTCATTCCTATGAGAAACTCAAAGCACATATTTTTGAATATGTGGGGGTGCAAGTTGAGTATCTCCTTGCATCCACAATTACAGGTTGTGTGAGATGGCCATTTGTGAGTTGTTGTAACATCCTCAAAATCATAAACCTATCATTGGTCCTTAATGGGAAACCCTAATTTGCAATTTCAAGATTTTATCAAACAAATAGAACGTAATGTGACCTCTAAGTACCATATATAATGAAATATTCTCATAACCTCAATTTTGGCTCAAATAACTCATTAAATAAAGGATAATTTCATCCATGTCACCTTTTAATAATACTTGCATTAAATAGCAACCTATATGAGGTTGATGAACACAAGTTAATGAAAATATAAAACTGATTAGATAAGGAGATTTTATAGGTCCTAATTAACTTGTGGTTCAATTTTGAAGTCATTTGGACTTCGTTTGACCCTTCAAATCCATTAGGGAAGTTAATATATAGTTTGGGTTAATTATTCTTTGATAATTTGATTTATCTGCCTAAGTTTCCATTTATCTAAGTGTCACGTGCGCCACTTGATGTGCCGTCCATCCAGATCGTCAGATGTTGATCCTATGGCTGGGGACCCATCTCCTACCTCGAGTAGGAGACCGACAGCAGCAAGTCTCTGGTGCGATATTCACGGGCCCAGTTCTCTCGCCACAATGGTCTGTTTTAGGTGATTTCTTCACCAATGGAACCGGGAGCAAGCTGCGGTTCCATTGATCCCTAGTTCGATGGGTTTTGGTGCCCTATTGAGAAATGCCCAATCGGGCTTGGACTCCTTCGCCGCCCTTGCTTCGTAGAGGTCTCTCCAGTGCACGAAACCTTTATAAAGTTGGTCCTAAACGATCATCAACCCTAGAAAGACCCCCCTCTCCACTCAATTTTGCCTCCTGCCCTCCAAGACACCGCCGCCTACTCGATTTGTATCTCCGGCGAACTCCATCATGACTCAGCTTCCTCTGCCATCTCTGATCAATTGGAAAGTAGGCCAGAATCTATGCACGCCCAGCTTCCTTCTCACTTTGTCAGTTTGTCCTATGGTGGCTCCAATCGCCATATCGTGTAGACAAGTTTGATCTCATCGTCGACGCTTTCTGTTGTGGACCTCTGGTTGTCCTCCGCTCATGGAAATATCTACTTTGACATCACCTCGCCTTCATCAGTATTTTGGAGACCCTTGTAAGACTTCTTTCTGTGGTTTCAACACTCGAGCCCTTTCCCCTGTTCTTCTTCTATTGAGCCATGATGGCAGGCTGAAGTTGGAGCTTCACCACACGCCGGAGCCTAAGTCATGGCTCTGTGAGTTTGTTGTGGTACAATTAAGCTATCTATGCTTCACGTTTTAGCTGCTTGATGGAGATCCTCATCTTTGGACCTAGGTTCTGTGCTCCCAGGGTCGGGAGTTTGACGCCATGGCACAAGGCAAGATGCCAGGCGTGTGTTTTATCCTAACGTCCTTCGCAGGGTGATGGCACGATTGATGTTATAGGGGTGTTTTGGGATTTTTACTTTTATTTTATCAAGTGGCAGCACCTTTGATTGAGATGTGAGTTTTACAACTTTGCCCCCATATGTTTAATCGAATGTAACACTTTCCATGGATTTCTCGATCATCTTAG
The DNA here is from genome assembly GCA_963693085.1 of Alisma plantago-aquatica. Classification (NCBI taxonomy): domain Eukaryota; kingdom Viridiplantae; phylum Streptophyta; class Magnoliopsida; order Alismatales; family Alismataceae; genus Alisma; species Alisma plantago-aquatica. The sequence goes on from OY856412.1 coordinate 27,790,908, forward strand.
TTTCATTTAAATCGATTTTGTTTTCATTTCACGTATATATTTCCTAGATTTTTTATTAGTCGATGCATGAAAATTCATAACCTTTGATTGGTAGATCGTATAGGGACAAGTTATATATGGATTTTGCTCAATTTTTTGAGATATATCCAATGGTTAGTGTTTTGAGACATGTTTTAGTTTGGTTTTCAAGAAGAGTCAGGTTTGAGTCAATTAGGGTTTAGGCTGTAATTAAATTAATAATGATGCAAACCATGATTAATTTCAGGAACCTAGGACTCAACTCAGGATCAGGGAGACTAAAATTAGGTTTTGCTCCAATAAGGTAAGCGGGTCATGTCATTATGCATATGTATTTTGGATGAGTTTATTTCTATGTATGATCTAAGATTATGCTTTAGAATTCAATGTTAATGAATGAAATCAAGATAATGATTATGCCTTTGATTATATGCTTGTTGTTATGTCCATAAAGTCATATGCTTATCACTGATGTTAATTAGTTTAATGCTATGCTTATGCAATGATTAAGAAATTGAATAAAGAATCATGGAAATCATGTAATGTTAATGTCAAGATTAAGAGGGAGAAATCCCAGGATGATTATGATAATGCAATTAAGTTGTAAATTGTTTCTCTTTATGTTATTTTGTCTTTATGACATTGATGAGCACTTTGGTGCAACTAAGGTGAGCCTTAACTGGCCTGATGAGCACTTTGGTGCAATTATTGGATGAGGACAATTTACATTGTTGGCAAGATAAGAACAATGATGTAAAGTTTAAGTTAAGAGAATTAAGTAACTTATTATATGTTTCTCAAAATGATGGACCTTTATGGTCTTTATGGGCTTCCTAGCAATGATGGGCTTTCCGAGCATGATGTGCCCCATGTGGGCAGTGAGGACAGAACACATACAATAATGTTCTTAATTCATTGATGTAATGAAGGTTAATGCGTAATGAGAATTCGTAATGTCAAATTATGTCAAGTTTATTTCAGTTCAAGTATATGTTTATTTTCAGTCTTTATAATAAGCATAATGTCGCTTACTGATGTTGATGTTTTCTTTCGCATGGCCGTGGGATGAGATGTCCCTAGATCAAGGAGCAAGAGGGTTTTGATGTGATCTTCAAGGGTAGCTGATCGAGGAAACTTTAGCTTGGTGGGGTGCCATCTACCACTTAGTAGATCCTTTAGTTTAGTATATCTTTCCATGTTTTAGCTTTGCTTAGTTTACATGTATTAGGCTTGAGATCAAGATGTGACAACTTATGTTTCCCTTTTTATGAACAATGTATGAATCTATTTTGAGTTAATGCATGGTGTTTCATTTATCTTATTATTTTTTAGTATCATGTTTTGTGACGTTCCTTCAAGCCAAATGACCCATGTTATGGACAACATCGGGTTTACTTCCACTGACTTATATAAATGCTTGGAGGGGCGTTACAATATGGTATTAGAGCAATGAGTAGATGGCCACTAAGCTGAAGATTCACATGTTCTAACCCTAGGTATATCTTGTTTTTCTAGATGGCTCCTAAGAAGTCTGACAAGGGAAAGGATAGGGAAGATGGTTCTAGCTCTTCTAGTGAGGGAAGTGGATCAAGAAGGAACCCTAAGGCAACCCTAGAGGAATTTGTTCAACTACTCACTAATGCCCTAGGATAAGGACAACGTCAAACCAGACACCACGAGATGACCTTGGTGGATTTCTTGAAGATCAGGCCTGACTCCTTTGCTGGAGAAGGAGAGGATGATGTTGTCACCAAGGGAGAAGAATGGAGTATGAGCATGGAGCACTACTTTCGTGACTTGGACTACCCTCTGCAGTCTAGGGTTCGCTTTGCCACCCACATGCTGAAGGGAGCAGCATGTACATGGTGGGAGAACTTCCTCAACTCCAGAGTTGTTGATGCACCTGCACTCACATGGGAAGGTTTTGTGGAAGCCTTCTAGGAGCACTACGTGTCTGAAGCCATGATAGAGAAGAAGGGGATGGAGTTTGCCAATCTAGCTCAGGTTGGCGACATGATGGTGACCCAGTACGCCATGAAGTTTAGGGTTCTACAGAAGTAAGGATATGACTATGATGAGTGACGCATGACAAAGAAGTTCATCCGAGGACTTAAGCCAGACTTAGGCTTTGCCCTATCAGGAAGAGGCCATGGGACCCTTCAAGCTGCGTTAGATGCTTCCCTAGAGCTAGAAGACCACCTCGGAAGGTCCTACAAGAAGGAGGCTACTCAGAAGAACAACCAACATCAACATCAACCTCCCAACAACAAGAGGAAGGCTCCTGAGGTTGAAGCCCCTACTGCCCAAGAGAAAACACAGTGCCCTACTTGTAAGAGGGTCCACGGAGGGTTGTACAGGTTTGGCATTGGTTTATGCTATTATTGTAGAGAGCCTAGACACATAAAGTCAGATTTCCCTAAGATACATAGAAAGGAAGCCAAGAACCAGAACCTGGCCCCTAAGAGACAGGCAAGAGTCTTTGCTATGGACATGGAGGAGGAAAGTGATCAAGGTATGGTTTAGATTATCACTTTTAGATTTTGACTTTATCCTTAGACCATATATGTGTTTAGTCTTGAGCTTTTAAATAATAAGTTATGATGTTATATGAATATGGAAAACCCTAAGGTGGGTAGTGGTCTAAGAAAATTTTGAGGACGAAATTTATTTAAGGTGGGTAGAATTGTAACATCCTCAAAATCATAAACCTATCATTTGTCCTTAATGGGAAACCCTAATTTGCAAGTTTAAGATTTTATCAAACAAATAGAACATAATGTGACCTCTAAGTACCATATATAATAAAATATTCTCATAACCTCAATTTTGGCTCAAATAACTCATTAAATAAAGGATAATTTCATCCATGTCACCTTTTAATAATGTGTGCTTTAAATAGCAACCTATATGATGTTGATGAATAAAAGTTAATAAAAATCTAAATCTGAATGGATAGGGAGATTCTAGAGGTCCTAATTAAATTGTGGTTCAATTTTGAAGTCATTTGGACTTCATTTGACCCTTCAAATCCATTAGGGAAGTTAATATATAGTTTGGGTTAATTATTCTTTGATAATTTGATTTATCTGCCTATGTTTCCATTTATCTAGTGTCACACGTGCCACTTGATGTGTCGTCCATCCATATCGTAAGATGTCGATCTGATGGCTGCGGACCCATCTCCTACCTCGGGTAGGAGACTAAGAGCACCAAGTTTCTAGTGTGATATTCACAGGTCTGGTTCTCTCACCAGATGGTCCGTTTTAGGTGATTTCTTCACCAATGGAACCGGGAGTAAGCCGCGGTTCCATTGATCCCTGGTTCGATGGGTTTTGGTGCCCTATTGAGAAATGTCCAATCGGGATTGGACTCCTTCACCGCCCTTACTTCGCAGAGGTCTCTCCAGCGCACAAAACCTTTATAAAGTTGGTCCTAAATGATCGCCAAACCTATAAATACCCCCCTCTCCGTTCAATTTCACCTCCTACCCTCTAAGACACCGCCGCCTACTCAATTTGTATCTCCAGCAAACTCCTTTGCAGCTCAACCTCCTCCACCGTCTCTGATCAATTGGCAAGTAGGTAAGAATCTATGCACGCCCAGCTTCCTTCTTGCTTTTTCGGTTTGTCCTGCAGTGGCTCTAGTCACCATATCATGTAGACAAGTTTGAGCTCATCGTCGGCGCTTGCCATTGTGGACCTCTGGTTGTCCTCCGCTCATGGAAATACCCGATTTGACATCACCTCGCCTTCATCAGTATTTTGGAGACCCTTGTAAGACTTCTTTCTGTGGTTTCAACACTCAAGCCATTTCCCTTGTTCTTCTTCTGTTGAGCCATGGTGGCAGGCTAAAGTTGGAGCTTCACCACACGCTGAAGCCTAAGTCATGGCTCTGTGAGTTTGTTGTGGTACAATGAAGCTATTTGTGCTTCACATTTTAGTTGCTTGATGGATATCCTCTTCTTTGGACCTGGGTTCTGTGCTCCCAGGGTCGGGAGTTCGACACCATGGCACAAGGCAAGATGACAGGCGTGTGTTTTATCCTAATGCCCTTCGCATGGTGATGGCACGATTGATGTTGCAGGGGTGTTTTGGGATTTTTACTTTTATTTTATCAAGTGACAGCGCCTTTGATTGAGATGTGAGTTTTACAACCTTGCCCCCATATGTTTAATCGAATGTAACACTTTCCATGGATTTCTCGGTCATCTTAGTTTCATTTAAATCGATTTTGTTTTCATTTCACGTATATATTTCCTAGATTTTTGATTGGTCGATGCATGAAAATTCTTAACTTTTGATTGGTAGATCGTATAGGGACAAGTTATATATGGATTTTGCTCAATTTTTTGAGATCTATCCAATGGTCAGTGTTTTGAGACATGTTTTGGTTTGGTTTTCAAGAAGAGTCAGGTTTGAGTCAATTAGGATTTAGGCTGTAATTAAATTAATAATGATGCAAACCATGATTAATTTTAGGAACCTAGGACTCGACTTAGGATCAGGGAGACTAAAATTAGGTTTTGCTCCAATAAGGTAAGTGGGTCATGTCATTATGCATATGTATTTTGGATGAGTTGATTGCTATGTATGATCTAAGATTATGCTTTAGAATTCAATGTTAATGAATGAAATCAAGATAATGATTATGCCTTTGATTATATGCTTGTTGTTATGTCCATAAAGTCATATGCTTATCACTGATGTTAATTAGTTTAATGCTATGCTTATGCAATGATTAAGAAATTGAATAAAGAATCATGGAAATCATGTAATGTTAATGTCAAGATTAAGAGGGAGAAATCCCATGATGATTACGATAATGCACTTAAGTTGTAAATTGTTCCTCTTTATGTTATTTTGTCTTTATGACATTGATGAGCACTTTGGTGAAACTAAGGTGAACCTTAACTGGCTTGATGAGCACTTTGGTGCAATTATTGGATGGGACAATTTACATTGATGGCAAGATAAGAACAATGATGTAAAGGTTAAGTTAAGAGAATTAAGTAACTTATTATATGTATCTTGATGATGGACCTTTATGGTCGTTATGGGCTTCCTAGCAATGATGGACTTTCCCAGCATGATGTGCCCCATGTGGGTAGTGAGGAGAGAACATATATAATAATGTTCCTAATCCATTGATGTAATGAAGGTTAATGCGTAATGAGAATTAGTAATGTCAAATTATGTCAAGTTTATTTTAGTTCAAGTATATGTTTATTTTGAGTCTTTATAATACACATAATGTCGCATACTGATGTTGATGTTTTCTTTCGCATGGCCATGGGATGAGATGTCCCTAGATCAAGGAGCAAGAGGTTTTTGACGTGAGCTTCACAGGTAGCTGATCGAGGAGACTTTAGCTTGGTGGGGTGCCATCTACCACTTAGTAGATCCTTTAGTTTAGTTTATCTTTCCATGTTTTAGCTTTGCTTAGTTTACATGTATTAGGCTTGAGATCAAGATGTGACAACTTATGTTTCCCTTTTTATGAACAATGTATGAATCTATTTTGAGTTAATACATGGTGTTTTATTTATCTTATTGCTTTTGCGTATCATGTTTTGTGACGTTCCTCCAAGCCAAGTGACCCATCTTATGGACAACATTGGGTTTGCTTCCGCTGACTTATATAAGTGCTTGGAGGGGCATTACAGTTGTTCTCCATATTATATGGATGGCTATCCGTGAGCCAATCCTTTCTTTTTAGAATTGCCATGTGTGCGTCTATTTTTCTAGCACCATGACCTGTACCAAGGAAGGTAGGTGTTTATATATGGATGGCCATGTGTGAGCCAATCCTTTAGCTAGATTATATATCATTGTTTTGTAGTTGACTGATATGTCTCTCTGGTGTTTCTCTTGTACTGACCAGGAGGTGTTGGAGAGGCCACGGATTGCAGCTCTTCCATTGACCTTGTATGACATTGATTTTAACTTCACATTGGTTGGTTGGATTTGAGTTGTACGACTCAAATCCTCAGGGCAATAATAAAAGACATAATATAGTCATGTAGTATATTTTTCTTAGGGTCAAATATGCTTCATATTGGTTGAACCCCTTATCTTTTTACTAATTTCTTGAATTATAATGTGGTAAGAGAAATCAACTATTATACATGTTCTTCATATTCCTTCTTAAAATATTAATTGTTCTATTGCTTAGTGGTAACTGCCTAATTTGTTTAATCTGCAGTATCTGCTGGATGCATATCATTTAGCTGAATCTGCTCAACCTGCTAAGTATGTTATCTACCTGTTTAGTTACATGTACTTTTAATAGATGTGGCGGAGAGTTATATCTATCATGGGTACATTTGATATCACCCTATGGGTTTCCACATATTTTAGGTGGTCGAGCATGAGAAAGTAGAGATCATGTTGTTGAGGTCAAGCAGTAAGAGGGGCAGTAGCTGAGTAAAGGTTGAATGAGCTGCATGTGTTTTGCAGTAGAGTCCTATGTGTCATCCCTATACTCTTAGGTCCTTGGGAGATTTTTGTAGATGTTGTATATTGAGATGATGTTTTGTCTCTATGCCTTTGTTGTACAAATATGACATTTATGTATATGAATCAGTTATCACATGTACAGGTTGTGGCCAGTGAGCCAGTGAACAATGCTATGTAATAATCTTTTGGAAGGTGTTATATATATATATATATATATATATATAGAGAGAGAGAGAGAGAGAGAGAGAGAGTCAGGCTAGAATACACTCAAGTGTATTCGGAGCATAATACACTCAAGTAGTTTTTCATGCTGCAATATTTTTTTCAAAAATCTAATATGTTGATCTTCTTAAACATCTTGTGAATAGCTCGTATTTAAAAATTTGAGCACATTTGGACATTTATAGATCATGTTATAAAGACCGCAAAAATTATGCATTTCAAATTAGTTTCGCACGTCGATTTTTTTGCCCTTGGATGAATGGCTTACACTCATCCAAATGGGCTCAAATTTTGTATGTAGCCTAGTTATAGTACGATGGTGAAGATCAATGGTTTACATTTTGCAAAAAATATTCTTGATATGCAAACACACTTGAGTGTATTCGTACGATCTGTACACTTGAGTGTATTCTAGCCTGACTCTCTCTCTCTCTCTCTCTCTCTCTCTCTCTCTATATATATATATATATATATATATATATATATATATATATGGCTTACACTCATGTAAATGGTCTCAAAATTTGTATGTAGCCTAGTTATAGTACGGCGGTGAAGATCAATGGTTTACATTTTGCAAAAAATATTCTTGATATACAAACACACTTGAGTGTATTCGTGCGATATGTACACTCGAGTGTATTCTAGCATGACTATATATATATATATATATACATGTGGATTTTGTGGACTCTTATGTAATATGTTTCCACTTGAGGTGGATATATGAAATGGTTTTAATTTCTTGTGATTTCTGGTAACGTGGTTGATTAGTTTTAATTCAACATTTTGTTTTGAGTAATCTCACTCTGTGGCGCGTCGGGGTATCACAATTATTGTTTGACTTATCATGTTTTAAACTTTTGGTATTTACATTATAATCATTTATCCTTGGATCCAGCAAACAAATACCATAATATATTTGGGGCACTATCATAAAAAATCACATCCTTTTCAAATAAAATATTGACTGTACTTTATATGATTTCCATATTCATCCTTGTCCATACAATATGCAGAAAATAAAATGTTTCTACTATTTGGTAGATATGAAATAGCAGTTTGTTAACTCTATTACATTTCTTCTGGGTTGAGATAAATTATAGGCTCTGAATGTAGTGGCAACAACTCTTGCCCCATTTGTAACAAATAGTCTGACCTCACCCTTTTGTAAAGGCTTACTTCTTTTAGATTATGTATATTCAAACATATGTGTGATCTACATCTGATATCATATACCCAAGATGAACAGGTAATTAAACTTATATCATAATGTATATACCTAAATTGGATATCGCTATCCCCTCCTTCTTCTTCTTTAGTTTCTCCAGGTAGAGAAGTTGATTCCTCTTCCAATGTCTAGGTTGGTGATAGTAGTGAAAATTGCCTGGATTTTTGGCCAGCTTTAGAACTCTTTTTGGCTTTGACTTTGCCCTTAGACTTCCTATTTGAATTGTTGATCATCATCACAGACTTGGGTTTCTCTTTGTTCATTTGTGCCTCATCTATTTTCAACATGCCAAGTAACTCTATCAACATATTGTCAAAGTCATTCATGTTGTAGTTCATGACAAACTAACTGTATGACTCTAGCAGTGACTGTAGAATCACATCAGTGGCCAACTCTTGACCCAAGGAAAATCCCAATATAGGAAGGTTCTCCACATACATAATGATCTTGAGCACGTGAGGACCTACTAGATCTCTTTCTACCTTGTTACATTTGAATAGCGCCTTGGAGACATCATATCTCTCCTATCTTGCCTGATCTTCAAACATGTTCTTAAGATGTGTTACCATCTAAATAACATTCATGTTCTCATGTTTTCCCTGTAACTCATAGTTCATGGATCATAGCATTAGCCTTTTGATATTAAAGAAATCTTCAGTATGCTTCTTGTAAGAATCCTTGTCAGTCTTAGGTGCAGTGGGAGCAAGATCATCTAACTTTGGTGTCTCCAGGACATAGAACTTGTTCTCCTGTGTGAGAACAATTCTTAGCATCCTGAACCAGTCATGGAAATTATTCCCATTTAACTTGTCTTTCTTAAGGATGAATCACAATGAGAATGTGTTACTTGTTGCCATTTGATTCTACAAAAGAAATTTGCATTTGAAAAACATATTTTATTTTATTTCATTAACATAAAATTTGACTATGTTTAATTAGCCTTTAATGAATTAGCACTCTCACTATGTTGTTCAAACTAATAGACCACACACATCAATTTGGAAGATTGCAGAAGACAACCTTCTAGAGAACTAAGATCCAAAACAATTGAGTTATTACCTGGCCAATGCCAGTATCCATAATCAATCAGTAAGGTAGGCAACTTTTATCAATTGCACCTTATACAATTCTTGGATAGTTGGTATGTGCAATCCTTTTCCGTAATCATCTACATGCTTCTAAGTGCTTAATCTCATTAAGATCCCTTAATTAAGACTGAGCCAAAAGCCAACACGTTAGTAATGCACCCTTCTTGGTAGGCTCATGTAACTACCATCATGCTTCCACAAGATGGACAGCACACAATGCTTGGTGTGCCCACGCATAGTCGATCAAGCTTTTCATGTGTTGCTAATGGAAAGAATCTTAGACTTAATATTTTTAAGTAAGGAATTTTATTTGTTTATAATATATATACATATCCAATCACCATGTACTATAGTGCATATCAAATACATGCTATATCCCACAAACGAAAACATGCAATTAACACATAAATGATGGTTATGACCATACTATAGTAATTCCTTGGAGCCACAAGGAATTAGTACCACCTAAGGTCAACATCTCATGCAACAACCTATTTTTGTTTAAGAACTATGCTTGAACCATTCTGGGTTGATCGATTCAACCCTTGAACCAATCGTCTTGCCTCTTACCCAATCGAGTTTTTGTCAGAATGGTCGTATGGTCTCAGGCCTAAACGATGTGTGAACTTGTCCACACACTCGGTTGAGCCACTAGTCTATCAATTTGGCTCCTCCTGTCCTTTGTCCTCCTCAATCCTCCAACCAATCGGCTCGTCTTCTAACAAAGGGTGGCTTGTATGGTATTGAACATCTTCTTCGTTGTAACAAGAATTAAACTATCCTAATGCTATTACATTGTAATAGAGAAGCCTTGAGAAACATTCAAGGGGAGCATAGGATGGAGAGAATAATACTTCTACAAGTGGAAGAGAAGATAGAAGCTCGATATGCAAACCGAGAAACAAGAATAAACATACATAACCAACCAAGCACAGACTACTAGGGTTATTGGCCATAACCATGCTACACATCCACTAAAACCAACTTTTAGGGTGACATGTGTAAATTGCATATATATATATATATACACCATTCCAACTAATATATATATATATATATAATAGTATGTGGCATTTAATCAAATATGCATATTGAATCATTTTAAGTATTCACATCGTACGCAATAAATATAAGATGAAAACCAAAATCCAATTATATCAATTAAATCCCAAAGCATAGTAAGTTGACCTGGCTCTGATACTACTATAAGGAAATATGGTAATAGAATAGGCACCAGAAATAAAAAATTTAACTGCCATATTCTCCTTAGAACAGTTGATCGCGTCAATAACTATGTAATGAAAAGGATAGTTTGTGAGGTTATACCTGGTCCTAGAGCAAGTCTAGCAATGATCCCCTTATGGAAGGTTGCACCTTTCTTCAAGTTACATTCAGAAAGTGTCAGCAGCAGCCTCGTGGTTGATCACCACATATAGCAATTGACCTCATCCTCCTAGAGGTAGGAAACAACCTCCTCACCTCTACAGTAGTCCATGACGGACCAATTGAAACTCCTGTCATTCTAGAAGAACAGACAATAAGGAGTTGTCCCTTCTAGTCGGTGTACTAGCACCAACGTGCACTCCCACAATTGTTCTCCCTTGATATCCCTCCCTTTGACAAATAGGACTTATTTGGATTCTCTCAATTACCACAATAAAAGAAGACAGCAATTGTCAGAGCTAATTGATGTGTCTAAGAAGCCCTTAGTACCCTTCTATTTATAGGAGGGTCAGGGTCAGAGTTCCTAGTCTGAGTGGGAGTCGAAGGGGGTGGAATTTCACAAATTTTCATGACCTGCAAGTGGCAAAATAGGCGGTCCACTGGTGAACCAATCGCATGTGATTCGATCGGTTCAACCCTTGAATCGGTCATTTCATCATGTTGCCCAATTGCAATTGTATTGTAATTAGTATCTAATTAATGCACAACATGGCATCAGCACTAATCCTTGATCCAATCAAATTGATCAACCAAATAGTCTGTACACAACCTGAACTGATCGATTCATGGACCTGAGCCGATTGGTTCATTTCCTGAACCGATTGGTTCATGGGCTAGATTGCCAATATTGGTTCAATTTTCCTGACACTTTGAAACAATCAATTCAACACTTGAATCGGTCAGTTCACGGTCCAGTCAGTCAACATTCAACCATTGTTGTTTAAATTGAATACATAACTCCTTAGTAATCAAGTTTCAACCACATTAATGAATACACTCCTATTCCAAGTGTATCATATGTGTGTGACCCTATAGATTCCAAGCTACACTGGCAGTGAATGTCCATAATTAATTTATGACATCACAAGCAATGAACAGTATCTAGAAACACATCATTGCTACCCATGTAATTTAGAAAGTTGGAGAACAACTTCAACCTACAATCTATGATTGGTGTTATAATTATTACATAATTCCTTTGTCACTGATATCCATATTGAACTCAAGGTATGGAGTCGTCATTATCTCAATGTTCAATCCATGTTCCTTGAACTAGAGCAGACTGACTGAGATATATGTGAACTCAGTATTATATATTGATTAACATGTACATGCACATGCTTTTCTTAGTCTCGCTTATGAAGTGGCCTGGATATCAAACTCATGTAAGAGGGATAAATCCCACCTACATCACTCACAGTCATCCCCATGTGTCACAGTGCACCCAAGCACCATCTTTTTGGAAAGATTTATTTAAGGTCGTGATGGATGATGTCAAAGTACACATATTGACATTTGATGAGTGTAGTGATTTTAGGTCTAATAACCAAAACCACCACCATCACTATGAGATATGATTCTAAATACCAATAATGGTTAACATGTGTCACTCTCAAGGTGGGTTTGTTCGATACAATGTTCTCCAACAAGAATCTATGTGTTTGGTTTGATATCACATATCATGATTTCATGAGATTATGCCATCAGCCAACACACACTCTAGTCTTATGTGTTATTACTGTCTATCAACCTTCCACAATAACATCCAACTAGGGACATAATAATAATGTACATACTCTTCACATTTGTATGATCTCATTATTCAGGTTCTTAACCCAAATACATATGTCATTGAGTAATGTCATTATTTAGACATCCATTATGTTTCTTTATTATCTTATAACTTGATGAAATAGAATAAATTGGAAGATTGTCTTTATTATTAATCAAATCATTTGCAAGAATGCCTTTGCAATCATCATATGATTGGCTCTCTAGGCATACATACTGACACCCCATGCAACCTAAACTTGATGGTAACAAAAATCAACAAATATTATAGACATCTTGAAGGCTAACACAATCAGCAGAAGAGTCAAATAGATTCTCCAAATCCTATAGACAGAGAAAAAATCCAAGAGGGTCTCAAATAGCATAAATGGTCATATCAAGATCATATCTAGATATTTCTAGTAGCTTGTTTTTCTTTATCATTTTCTTCTTTTTCTTCATTCTGGAATCAACTACACTTATCTTGAATTGGTCCCAGACATAAGGCTCAAAATCAAGGGACTCGAATGAAGTCCCTTCACCTTCCAGGTCATAGACCTTCCTCCTCTATTGATAGTCCAAATAGATACCACAACTTTGCAATACATGATTAGTATAACTCGATCGAAAAACTAAGTAATTGTTTTTTTATTGGCTAATCTAGGTGGTTTCATGTTCTGATTGATCTTGATTTCAATCACTTTCCATTCAATTTCCACCAAATTATCTTATAATCATTTGTGCATCAATTACTCTAATTTTGCATGTATTTTGCATTGTTTTATCAATTTGGATTTGTATTCATTATCCTTGCTTGATCAATTTGAATAATATTTAAGATGATTTATTTCTTCAAAAAAGGAATTTATTAATGTAGGAGCTTTCATGAACTTGGCTAAACACTATGAAAGAATAATCAAGAGATCACACTTCATAATTCAACCTAGAATAATTGAAAAGAATTCAATACATATAGCACTATGGTTAAAGAGGTAATCCTAGATATGTCCTTGTTCTTGATTCATAATCCGCTTTGTTAATCACTTTCTCTTTCAATTGCTTTCTTAGTTATAATTCTTAGTTATAATCATACTAAACCAACCTTTTTCTTTGGTCTAGCTGATTGGAACTAGTCAATAGTAGTCTCCAGCGTTCATGGTTCTCTGAGTCTGACAACTCAAAACTCATGTTGATATATTACTTCGGTACGTAGACTTGCTTTTTACACAGCTTTTTCACATCAACAAGATCCAACTTCAAGAATGATCTTCTTTAGATCCAATAACATTTTTAACTTCATACGATCTAAATGTGCCCTAGGGTTGAAGTTACCACATATTTCTAGGATTATTTGTGATGAAATTGCATTTCAACCCATGAATAATACATTGGTTAAAGGATCTAGGAAAGAGAACCAACTAGCTTAAAAACTAATATTGTCTAGAAATTGGTTTGATCGTGGAGTGTCAACATAAATAAAAATTACTTCTGCAATGGAAATTCATCATCGTCGTCATAATCATCTAAGCCTCAATCCCAACCATGTCAGGTTTGGCTACAAGGATCCTTCTTTTCCAAATAGATATGTTATGGGTCGTACTATGATCAAGATGTAAAGATTCAAAATCTCTCATTATAAGCTCTTCCACAAATTAGGTTTGCCTCTTCTTCTTTTGTTGTGTTAGACTCAATAACCTTTCTTTGAATATGTTTGTTTGCTAATCTGTGTTGCATGTGTACATACCATCTTAGAGGGCCCTCAGGTGAACTATTCTCAATACTCACCAACCCTACTTTGTTCCTGATATAGTCGCTCCTCAAATGATCTTTTCTTGTCTTCCCACACATCCAACTCAACATAGGAATATTAGTCACATTCATCTTGTTGAGGCCTTGTTTGTTCACTACTCAACAATCACTCCCATATACCATGTATGGTTGTATAGTTGTTCTATAAAACTTGTTTTTTAATCTGAGAGGGATCTTTTGGTCACAAACTACTCCAGTTGCACTCCTCCATTTTGATCATCTTGTTGTGATCATGTTATAAATATCATCATGAACATCACCCTCCCTTTCAAATATAGACCCAAGGTAACAAAACTTATCACATTATGGTACATCCATCCCATCCAACTTGACCACACGTTTGTAATTCTAGATTGTCTAAAATGCAAAGCATATATTTGGACTTGATTCTACTAATCCTAAATCCATTAGATTCCAACACATTTATCTAAAGTTCAACTTTATCATTCAATGTATCTTGTCATTCATCAATCAATGCAATATCATTAGTAGATAACATGCACCAAGGAATGCCATCCTGAACATGCTTTGTCAACTTGTCCATAACAAGAATGGATAGGTATGGGCTAAGTGCCAATCCTTGATGTACCCCAATGGTAGGAAAACTTGACATCTATCCTCCAGGAGTCCTAACACATGTGCTTGACCTATCATACATGTCTTTAATTGTAACATCCCTGACCTGGGTTATGAACTAACCCTAGGTGTTTTGCCTAATTATGTAATTAGATACTTGTGATTATCTTTTGGCATGTAATTAAAGCTCCTAAGAAACATATGTTTCCATTTTTGTCCTTTTTAAACAATGTTGTAGTATTATTTTGCAATACAAGGACCTATGTGCAATTTACCCAAAATGTGGGGTGCAACTTGTAATAACACCTTTTAGAATATCTTTTATGACTCTTAGCATCATTTAGAGTAAAAATGATGAAGAGGGTGCTTCATTTGAATAATCATATAACAAGGAACACCTTTGTAATTAAATCATCAAGTTGTAAGTATAATAACCCTTTCATATATGCACCTTAGTAATAAGTTGACCTTCTTTGCCTTTAGCCTTTGGTTTTAGAAGGAGTTTTGCTTTATAAATAAGGAGAAGGGACGTGCCTAAAAGAGAGAGGGACCTAGATGAGAAAAGAAGAAGTAAGTTGTCCTTATGATGGAAATAACCCCAAAGATATATATATACACCTTTCCTTTGCAAACCAAGGAACGTTTCCCCTTCCTTCTCACTTATCCCCTTGCTTAAACCGACTAAGGCAGAGCTTTGGAGCATAGGAGAATGGCTAAGGAGAATCTAGGTAAGCTTGGGTCATCTTCTTGCTCGATTTTGTGGAGGAAACCATGAAGCAAGGTTGGTTTGTTAGTATTTCTTACTTGGTTCTTCTTTCTTGCCGATCTTTCCCAACCTTTTCTTGGAGAATCGACCTTAGCCAACCTGTGGAGCTCAAGACGCCATTAAAGGCCTGGAATATTGGAAGCTTGGAGCTCTAGGGACAACCTTAAGGCGGGTTTTATAACTCTAAACCCTTTTGCTTTGTTATGCATCTCTTTTCTATGTGTTAGTTGCTAGTTCTTCCTTTCCTCTACCTTTCCTTGCATTCTTGCAAGTAAAACCGTGAAAAATAGACCTTAGTCTCAAGGTAGAAGATGATGGGAGTTAATCCCAATGTTGGTCCTTATCCTACTTTACCAAACGATCTTGGACCATTTGGTCTAAACGGTTTGCAAGACCGTTTGAAACCAAACGGTTTCACAACCGTTTGATTTCATGCGGTTTGCAAGATCATTTAGATTCAAACTATCTCGAAGACCGTTTGGAAAGTTTGACTAAGTGAAGACCATTTAGAGGTCTGTTGAACACATCATGAATTAATCATCTACAAAGAATCATCATCTAATTGCAATCAAATCATAAGTTGAAGGCACTTCAATCCTCTAACCCCTAATCGGGTTCAATTGCTGATTTCAAGGACCAATTCTGTTGAAGTTTGGGTTGAGTGGCCCAAACGGTTTCAAAACCATTTGGGAATCACCCAAACGGTCTCAAGACCATTTGGTGATCACCCAAGACCGTTTGGAGGCCTAGGTTTAAGGTAATTTGACCAATTGAGGGTCCAATCACAATAGGTTGTTGAATTAATCAAAAGTGTTGATTTGTGACTTAATTAGGGTTCAACCCTTAACAAATTGACTTAGATTTTGATGAGACTTTGGGAAAACGGTCTTAATACCATTTGGAGGATGTCCAAACGATCCCAAGACCGTTTGGGCCAAGTCATGGCTCAATTGGATGTCAATTGATGGGTTCAACCTCAATTAGACTCAAGTTGATGAATGTTGATGGTTGATCGATTACAAACCCTAATTCAATTGGTTCCAACCCTAATTGGCTATCAATTGTGGGTCAATTGAGTGTACAATTGGTTAATATTAACCCTAATTGGCTCAATTGATAAGTGGTTAACATATATGAGGTCAATTGAGGGGTTCAACATAGAAAACCCTAATCGATTGCAAGTGTTGACGCACTTTTTGGGTCCATGCGGTTTTGAGATGTTTGGACCAAACGGTCTCAAGACCGTTTGAATCCAAATGGTATCAAGACCGTTTGGGCTCAAACAATCTCAAGGTCGTTTAAATTCATGCGGTTTCAAGGTCGTTTAAATTCAAACGGTGTCAATTCAACTATGTTCAAACGGTCAACAAGTTGAAACGGTTTCAAGATCGTTTAAGGGAAAACGGTCTTGAGTGTCATGCGGTCTTGAAGTCAACCCTAACCAAACAAGCAACTCTTCCAAACGGTCTCAAGACCGTTTGGAGGTTGAAGTGAGAAATCGTTTGGGGACTTTTAGGATTAATATTTTTTAATGCCTTGAAGGCTTAGATGGTTCAATGGTTGTTTAACCTAAACCCTAATGATACCTAAAGACATTAAGGGGTTAAGTAATTAGTATATTGACCCATGTTATGGTTAATGGTGAACATTATCAAGGCATTCATAAAGGGTTCAAGTAGACGACACCCCCTTGATCAAGCAAACCATAATGACCATAATGGAGATGACTTGACCTATATTAATCAAGTTGAATTGACTTAACCTAATCTAAAGTGATGTAAACATCATCTAGTAGTGAGAGGAGAGAGAAGGCTCCTAATATGAATAAGAATCAAGTAACATACCTTCAATATGTAAGAATGTACATGATTAGGGTATGATCCATCAAGGTGAGATCAAGGAAACCCTAATTAAGATGATTGATGAATCTTAATCTAATTTGAGGGCGTCAATGATGATAATTTTCATACATGATGATACTATAAGCTCAATTCACTATCAAGTGAGTAGCAAACCCTAATTCTAGGGTAATAACATGTAATGTGAATAGTAAACCCTAATTGAGGGTAATTTGTTGAAATGTACAATAAACCCTAATTCCAGGTTATGCTTTTAAGCATGAATCTTCATGATCAAAGTATGAGATGAGGAATCATTATTCCTAATCATAATGAAAGGGATTGGATAACCCTAATGGATGTAAATAAGGGAACCTAGCCTTAGTGAAGGCATGAAGGTACAACCCTTGAACTGAAAGATTAGTTCTGCTTTATAAATTGCTGATTTGGAAATGAATTGTTTATTGTTGTCAATTGAATTAACCATGCAGGTTCTTATAAGGAAATGATCATAACCAGGTAAGGGTTATGATATCATATTCACTAAAAGCATACTATAGGATTTATGAATAGTGATATATGCTATGTTGCCTAAGTTTAAGTGGTAACATATGAGATTATTGGGCTGTAAGAGCCATGAGTAACATCAAGGTCATGCTAATTAGATGACTTATGATGAGATGAGTAATAATTGATATCCATTTGATAACTGATGTGAGTTAGAATTGATACATTTAGTATTATTCTTATATAGCAGTGTTTTAATAGTTAAATGCTTGGAAACATGCTTGATGTTAAAATAATGTGGAAATGTACCTAACTAATCAAGTATAATCATATCATGTAGAGCCCTGATCATAGATCCATCATTGTCAGAAGCTAAATGATGGTGAAATAGGTTTTCCTAAGGGAACTCCTGGATCACATACTTTTGAGTATGTGGGGGAATATGGATGTGAATATCCTTACATCCTAGTATAGGAATTAATATAGATGTACCTTTATCTATCAACCCTTCACTATATGTTTATGTCGGGGTGATGTACCACAAATCTCCTGATGGAATCTTTATATACCGCATAGATGAGAGATAAACAAGAGATCTTTTGATGGCGAAGACAGTACAGAATGCCACTATGACTCTAATAGTGAAGTGCCAGAATACCCTGGTAAGCTATCTTAGCAGAGACACGAGATGTCCTGCATGTTGATCCTCACACTGATTGAGGAAGATGAGGTCATAAGAATCTGGCTCTTTTGATGACCTATGTATGATATCGATGCGACTTAGCATTGATCGGTTGGAGTATGTGCGGTATACCTCATCTCCGCAGGGCATAATAATGTTTGTAAAACATAATCAATCGCGTAGCATATCTGCTTAGGTTGAACTATGAGAAACAATGATTGATGTTACATTGTTTACATTAAATAGCCTGTTCAAGTCCTAGTATACATGTTCTTCATATGCTTTAATGAAGTGATTGCTTAAGTAAATGTTGTTTTACTTATTATCAAACATGTTGTTGAATGATTTAAGTTATATTTCCTATGTTATTCCTTAATTTCTATAACAAAGCTTCTGGCGGAGAGTTATAACTCTCGCTGGGACAATTATTCAAATTGTCTCACTCTCGTAGGTTTATACTTATTAGGTGGACGTCGAGGATGGAGAAACCAATCTGAGGGTGAGAAATATCAGCAGCAGCAACACCAAGGGCAGTAGTGAATCTTAGGTAGAGATATTGGTTGTTAAGTCCTGTAGTTAGTTTGTCTTATGTCGTCTCTATACTCTCAGGTCCTAGGAGTCAGTAGGTCTGAGGTTTTTGGTTTTAAGCCTCGAGATTTTGTATCTGAATGTGTATAATCACTCGAGAGGTGATTCCATAATGATGTAAACTGTTTATCTTGTTTATGATAAAAGAGTTTTATGATTTACAGATCTTCCTTAAAAAGTTTTTAATTTCCAGTGATTTTCATAATTCTGCTGCCAGTTGATAAACCGCTTCCGCTTAGTTTATCTCATGTTTTATAAGTCGGATCCCACAATTAGTGGTATCAGTGCTCTAGGTTCGCCGAGTCTACAGAGACATAGGACTTAGGATGTCGAGTCTATTCTTAGTGTTTTCCAGTATATCTAATAGTGTCCTCTGCTCCTCAGGAGAAGAAGATAAGTAAGGATGTCTGGACCACACGAGGAGTATGTGGCAGAAAGTAGTGTCGCTGCACCCCGAGAAGGTGCAAGGAACCCAGAAATAGAGCAACATGTACCTGAGCCACCTCAGTTTAACCCAACTGACATGGAGAACCCAGCTGTTCAGACTATGTTCGGGCAGTTTATGACTGCCATGACACATATAACAGATAGGATGCCTATGCCTGCACCTAGGGCACCTGCCCAGTCTGAAGGACAAGGTATCGGTAAGACATTCGAATGACTTCGTCATGTCGGAGCAATCAAATACTTTAGAATAGCTGATCCTGCAGATGCCGGTTTGTGGTTGACCGAGTTAGAGAAGGCCTTTAGAATCCTGAACATCCCAGAAGCTGAGAAGGTTAGGCATGTTGTCTATCTTCTCAAGGGGAGTGTTGGTCACTGGTGGACCATGGAAGAGAAGAAGAGGCCTGATGTGGAGGTTGCCTGGGAAGTCTTCCGATGGGAATTTAGCAATAGATATTTCCCTAATACATTCCTGGATGAGAAGATCTCTCAGTTCGAGAGGTTAAGGCAAGGTCTGATGAACATTAGCGAGTACGAAGCTAAGTTCATGGAGTTGTTGCGGTTCTGTCCGCACATGGCTGCTACAGATGAAGAGAAGATCAGACGGTTTGAGAAGGGGTTGAATGCTGAGTTGACTACTCCCGTGTTTGCCCTAGAGAACCGGGAAAGGTTTGCTACCTTCGTTGAGTCAGTCTGAAGGATAGAGAGCTTTGTAGCTGAGAAGGGGCAAACCCATAAGAGATATCCTCAGTTCCAGGGATCTTCATCTAGAGACTTCAAGAAGCCTAGGTTTTCTACGCCTACACCACCACCACCTAGACCTAGTGCTCAGACACAGTGGACACCAAGTAGAGGTAGAGGATGAGGCCTACCACTATAAGGGGCTCGTAGCTCAGCATCGATGTCAATCACAGGACCACCAAGACCACAACAACTGGAAAGAAGTTGCTACATATGTGGGAAGGTGGGGCATCTGATGAAGACTGTAGAGCTAGACCAGCAAGTGTAACCCAACCTCAGAGGCAGAGTCAGCAAGGATCCCAGAGGAGGTAGTTTCAAGGAGCAACTAGAGGACGTGGACAAGCGTCCCAAGCTGGATCGTCAGCACCGAATCAACCTCAGGTGACAGCAAGGTTCTATGCGATGAACCCACCTGATGCAGTGATCAACCCTCGGGTTGTGGCAGGTCAGATGGAGTCATTATATTCCGATATGTCTACATCCTGTGTTGTATCTGTTTTGATTGACCCGGGTGCTACGCACTCCTTTATCACTCGAAGAGTGATTCGTAACTGCAATATGACAGTCAGTCATAGGGCAGATAGCTTGTTGCTTGAGACTCTGTTGAGAGGGTCTGATGTGTTGTAGGAGGTATGTTCTCCCTGCATCCTTATCTTTTCTGATCATCGCATTCAAGTGGATCTAATACCACTTGAGATGCAAGGGTTTGATATAATCCTTGGGATGGATACCTTGGAAAGGTATAGGGTTGTTTTGGATTGTGAATCCAAGCAAGTTGTGTTTGTTGATGAATGCGACACATGGATCTTTCAAGGAGAAAGAAAGATTCTACCCACCTGTCTTGTGTCAGCTATGGTTGCTGAGAAGCTGATGAGGCAAGGATGTTATGCATTCTTGGCCCATGTGGTAGATACTACCATGGAGAGTCCTAACCCTGTTGAAGTTCCTATAGTCGGGGAATTAGAAGATGTATTTCCTGAAGAACTTCCAGGTGTGCCACCGCCTCGGGAAATTGATTTTGAAATCAATTTGATCCCAGACACCCAACCTATAGCACAGACATCGTATAGGATGGTGCATGCCGAGATGGCAGAACTCAAGAAACAACTTCAAGAGTTGCTTGAGAAGGCTTTATCCGACCGAGTACTTCACCTTGGGGTGCTCCGGTCCTTTTCGTTAAAAAGAAGGACGGTTCAATGCGGTTGTGCATTGATTACAGACAACTAAATAAAGTAACAATAAAGAACAAGTACCCTCTGCCGAGGATTGATGATCTTTTTGACCAGTTGTGTGGTGCAACCATCTTCTCAAAGATAGATTTGAGGTCAGGATATCATCAACTCCGTATTAAGGATAGTGACATATCCAAGTCTGCCTTTAGGACAAGGTATGGTCACTATGAGTTCATAGTTATGTCATTTGGACTAACTAATGCACCGGCTGCATTTATGGAACTCATGAATAGAATCTTCCGACCTTTCCTCGATCAGTGTGTTGTTGTCTTCATAGATGACATTCTAATCTATAGTAGAGATGCTCAGCAGCATGAACATCATCTTCGTCAGGGTCTAACTTTGCTAAGAGAACATAAGTTGTACGCTAAGTTTAGCAAGTGTGAGTTCTGGTTGCCGGAAGTATCTTTCCTTGGACACGTGATATCTGCTTCGGGTATTCGTGTTGATCCTAAAAAGGTAGAATTTGTTCTACAATGGGAACAGCTGAAGACACCGACAAAGATTCGTAGTTTCTCAGGGTTGGCTGGCAATTACTGAAGATTCATTAAGAACTTCAGTTCCATAGCCTTACCCTTGACTAAGTTGGCCCGAAAGGATGTTCCTTTTGTTTGGAGTGATAAGTGTCATCAATCCTTTCAGTTGCTGAAGGAAAGGTTGACAAGTGCACCTGTACTTGTGCTACCTGAGAAAGGAAAGGGATACGTAGTTTTCTGTGATGCCTCCAAGAATGAACTCGGGTGTGTGTTGATGCAGGATAAGCAAGTGATTTCTTTCGCTTCCCGACAGCTTAAGAAACACGAGGAGAATTATCTGACAAACAATCTGGAGTTAGCTGTTGTGGTTCATGCTTTGAAGATCTGGAGACATTATCTCTACGGAGAGACATTCAAGATTTTCACTTATCATAAGAACCTTAAGTACATCTTCTCTCAGCACGAACTTAACATGAGGCAACGTCGCTGGATGGAGTTGATCAAGGACTACGATTGTACAATCAATTATCATCCAAGGAAGGCCAATGTGGTTGCATATGCTTTGAGTAGAAAATCAGCAAAATCAACCATGGATAGGGCACAACTAAACTCTTTAGTATGCTCTAGGAGAGATATGCTGATCTCCTTAAGGAAAAACAATGTACAGTTGAAGATGTCATTGTTAGCCGGGTTGTTAGCTGAGATGCATATAAAACCTACCCTAAGAGAGCAGATCAAGGAGGCACATCAAGTTGATGCTGCAGTTCAATAGATCAGATCAGAGTATGGTAATGAGGAACGAGATGGTTTCCATGACATAGATGATCAAGTAGCATGTTATCATGGAAGAATGATAGTGCTTGATGTGGATAACTTGAGAAAGTTAGTCCTGGAAGAAGCTCATTCTTCGATGTATGTTATGCATCTAGGAAGCACCAAGATGTATCGAAACTTGAAAGACATGTATTGGTGGCCTGGGATGAAGAAGGATGTTGCAGAGTTTGTGATGAGGTGTCCTATGTGTCAGCAAGTTAAGGCTGAACACCAGAAACCTACAGGAACAATGCAACCTTTACCCATACCATAGTGGAAGTGGGATCATGTAACTATGGACTTTGTTGTTGGCCTACCCAGGACAAACAAAGGACATGATTCCATTTGGGTAATAGTTGATAGGTTGACAAAGACAGCTCATTTCTTACCTGTCAAAACAACCTATTCTGTTGAGAAGCTAGCACAGTTGTATGTTGAAGAGATAGTGCGACTGCACGGAGTTCCAGTCACTTTAGTATCAGATAGAGGTCCCCAGTTTACGAGTCATTTTTGGGAACGACTGCACAAAGCTTTAGGTACCCAGTTAAGGTTTGGTACAGCCTTTCATCCACAGACTGATGGATAGTCGGAAAGGACTATACAGGCCTTGGAGGACTTGTTGAGGGCATGTGTTCTCCAGTTTACCGGGAGTTGGGATCTGCACCAAAGCTTGATAGAGTTTGCCTACAACAATAGCTATCAACATAGCATTGACATGGCACCTTATGAAGCTTTATATGGTAGACATTGTAGATCACCCTTATGCTGGTATGAGACTGGTGAACATCAGTTGTTAGGTCCTGACCTTGTGCAGCAAACTACAGAGAAGATTAAAGTAATACAACAACAGATTAAGACTACACAGGATAGATAGAAATCTTATGCTGACAGACGTCGTAGACCCTTAGATATCTAGGTTGGAGACAGAGTGTATCTCAAGGTTTCACCTTGGAAAGGAGTTATAAGATTTGGAAGGAAAGGGAAGTTAGCTCCTAGATTTATGGGGCCTTATCCAATCATTGAACAGGTTGGGAAGGTAGCCTATAAACTAGAGTTACCACCAGAGTTACAGAGGTTACACCCTGTGTTTCATATTTCTATGCTGAGGAAATGTCACCCTGATACAGAGTCAGTTCTACAGCCTATGGAGGTAGAACTAAACGATGATATATCTTATGAGGAAGGACCAGTGTCTATCCTTGATAACAGAATTAAAAAGCTGAAAAAGAAAGATATAAGTCTTGTGAAAGTCCTCTGGAATCATCGTGGTGTTGAAGAAGCCACATGGGAACTAGAGGAAGAGATGAGAAGGAAATACCCTGCTCTTTTCTCTTAAATATGTTTTGTTGATTTCGGGGACGAAATCCTTGTAAGGGGTGGATAATTTGTAACATTCCTGACCTGGGTTATGAACTAACCCTAGGTGTTTTGCCTAATTATGTAATTAGATACTTGTGATTATCTTTTGGCATTTAATTAAAGCTCCTAAGAAACATATGTTTCCATTTTTGTCCTTTTTAAACAATGTTGTAGTATTGTTTTGCAATACAGGGACCTATGTGCAATTTACCAAAAATGTGGGGTGCAACTTGTAATATACACCTTTTAGAATATCTTTTATGACTCTTGGCATCATTTAGAGTAAAAATGATGAAGAGGGCACTTCATTTGAATAATCATATAACAAGGAACACCTTTGTAATTAAATCATCAAGTTGTAAGTATAATAACCCTTTCATATATGCACCTTAGTAATAAGTTGACCTTCTTTGCCTTTAGCCTTTGGTTTTAGAAGGAGTTTTGCTTTAGAAATAAGGAGAAGGGACGTGCCTAAAAGATAGAGGGACCTAGATGAGAAAAGAAGAAGTAAGCTGTAATTATGATGGAAATAACCCCAAAGATATATATACACCTTTCCTTTGCAAACCAAGGAACGTTTCCCCTTCCTTCTCACTTATCCCCTTTCTTAAACCGACTAAGGCAGAGCTTTGGAGCAGAGGATAACGGCTAAGGAGAAGCTAGGTAAGCTTGGGTCATCTTCTTGCTCGATTTTGTGGAGGAAACCATAAAGCAAGGATGGTTTGTTAGTATTTCTTACTTGGTTCTTCTTTCTAGCCGATCTTTCCCAACCTTTTCTTGGAGAATCAACCTTAGCCAACCTTTGGAGCTCAAGACTCCATTAAAGGCCTGGAAGCTTGGAGCTCTAGGGACGACCTTAAGGTAGGTTTTATAACTCTAAACCCTTTTGCTTTGTTATGCATCTCTTTTCTATGTGTTAGTTGCTAGTTCTTCCTTTCCTCTACCTTTCCTTGCATTCTTGCAAGTAAAACCGTGAAAAATAGACCTTAGTCTCAAGGTAGAAGATGATGGGCATTAATCCCAATGTTGGTCCTTATCCTACTTTACCAAACAACCTTGGACCATTTGGTCTAAATGGTTTGCAAGACCGTTTGAAACCAAACGGTTTCACAACCGTTTGATTTCATGCGGTTTGCAAGATCGTTTAGATTCAAACGGTCTCCAAGACCGTTTGGAAAGTTTGACTAAGTGAAGACCATTTAGAGGTATGTTGAACACATCATGAATTAACCATCTATAAAGAATCATCATCTAATTGTAATCAAATCATAAGTTGAAGGAACTTCAATCCTCTAAACCCTAATCAGGTTCAATTGATGATTTCAAGGACCAATTGTGTTGAAGTTTGGGTTGAGTGGCCCAAATAGTTTCAAAACCGTTTGGGAATCACACAAACGGTCTCAAGACCGTTTGGTGATCACCCAAGACCATTTGGAGGTCTAGAGTTAAGGTAATTTGACCAATTGAGGGTCCAATCACAATAGGTTGTTGAATTAATCAAAAGTGCTGATTTGTGACTTAATTAGGGTTCAAACCTTAACAAATTGACTTAGATTTTGATGAGACTTTGGGAAAACGGTCTTAAGACCATTTTTAGGATTTCCAAACGATCCCGAGACCGTTTGGGCCAAGTCATGGCTCAATTGGATGTCAATTGATGGGTTCAACCTCAATTAGACTCAAGTTGATGAATGTTGATGGTTGATCGATTACAAACCCTAATTCAATTGGTTCCAACACTAATTGGCTATCAATTGAGGGTCAATTGAGTGTCCAATTGGTTAATATTAACCCTAATTGTCTCAATTGATAATTGGTTAACATATATGAGGTCAATTGAGGGGTTCAACCTTGAAAACCCTAATCGATTGCAAGTGTTGACGCACTTTTTGGGTCCATGCGGTTTTGAGATGTTTGGACCAAACGGTCTCAAGACCGTTTGAATCCAAACGGTCTCAAGACCATTTGGGCTCAGATGATCTCAATTTCGTTTAGATCCAAACGATCTCAAGGTCGTTTAAATTGATGCGGTTTCAAGGTCGTTTAAATTCAAACGGTTTCAAGTCAACTATGTTCAAACGGTCAACAAGTTGAAACGGTTTCAAGACCGTTTAAGGGCAAACGGTCTTGAGTTTCATGCGGTCTTGAAGCCAACCCTAGCCAAACGGTCAACTCTTCCAAACGGTCTCAAGACCGTTTGGAGGTTGAAGTGAGAAATCGTTTGGTGACTTTTAGGATTAAGATTTCTTAATGCCTTGAAGGCTTAGATGGTTCAATGGTTGTTTAACTTAAACCCTAATGATACCTAAAGACATTAGGGGGTTAAGTAATTAGTAGATTGACCCATGTTATGGTTAATGGTGAACATTATCAAGACATTCATAAAGGGTTCAAGTAGACAACACCCCCTTGATCAAGCAAACCCTAATGACCATAATGGAGATGACTTGACCTATATTAATCAAGTTGAATTGACTTAACCTAATCTAGAGTGATGTAAACATCATCTAGTAGTGAGAGGAGAGAGAAGGCTCCTAATATGAATAAGAATCAAGTAACATACCTTCAATATGTAAGAATGTACATGATTAGGGTATGATCCATCAAGGTGAGATCAAGGAAACCCTAATTAAGATGATTGATGAATCTTAATCTAATTTGAGGGCGTCAATGATGATAATTTTCATACATGATGATACTATAAGTTCAATTCACTACGAAGTGAGTAGCAAACCCTAATTCTAGGGTAATAACATGTAATGTGAATAGTAAACCCTAATTGAGGGTAATGTGTTGAAATGTACAGTAAACCCTAATTCCAGGTTATGCTTTTAAGCATGAATCTTCATGATCAAAGTATGAGATGAGGAATCATTATTCCTAATCATAATGAAAGGGATTGGATAACCCTAATGGATGTAAATAAGGGAACCTAGCCTTAGTGAAGGCATGAAGGTACAACCCTTAAACTGAAAGATTAGTTCTGCTTTATAAATTGCTGATCTGGAAATGAATTGTTTATTGTTGTCAATTGAATTAACCATGCAGGTTCTTATAAGGAAATGATCATAACCAGGTAAGGGTTATGATATCATATTCACTAAAAGCATACTATAGGCTTTATGAATAGTGATATATGCTATGTTGCCTAAGTTTAAGTGGTAACATATGAGATTATTGGGCTGTAAGAGCCATGAGTAACATCAAGGTCATGATGATTAGATGACTTATGATGAGATTAGTAATAATTGATATCCATTTGAAAACTGATGTGCATTATAATTGATACATTTAGTATTCTTCTTATATAGCAGTGTTTTAATAGTTAAATGCTTGGAAACATTCTTTATGTTAAAAGAATGCGGAAATGTACCTAACTAATCAATTATAATCATATCATGCAGAGCCCTGATCATACATCCATCATTGTCAGAAGCTAAATGATGGTGAAACAGGTTTTCCTAAGGGAACTCCTGGATCACATACTTTTGAGTATGTGGGGGAATATGGATGTGAATATCCTTACATCCTAGTGTAGGAATTGATATAGATGTACCTTTATCTATCAACCCTTCACTATATGTTTATGCCAGGGTGATGTACCACAAATCTCTCGAGGGAATCTTTATATACCGCATCGATGAGAGATAAACAAGAGATCTTTCGATGGCAAAGAGAGTACAGAATGCCATTATGACTCTAATAGCGAAGTGCCAGAATACCCTGGTAAGCTATCTTAGCAGAGACACGAGATGTCCTGCATGTTGATCCTCACACTGACTAAGGAAGATGAGGTCATAAGAATACGGCTCTTTTGATGACCTATGTATGATATTGATGCGACTTAGCAGTGATCGGTTGGAGTATGAGTGGTATACCTCATCTCCGCAGGGCATAATAATGTTTGTAAAACATAATCAATCGCATAGCATATCTGCTTAGGTTGAACTACGAGAAACAATGATTGATGTTACATTGTTTACATTAAATAGCATGTTCAAGTACCTAGTATACATGTTCTTCATATGCTTTAATGAAGTGATTGCTTAAGTAAATGTTGTTTTACTTATTATCAAACCTGCTGTTGAATGATTTAAGTTATTTTGCCTATGTTATTCCTTAATTTCTATAACAAAGCTTCTGGCGGAGAGTTATAACTCTCGCTGGGACAATTATTCAAATTGTCTCACTCCCGTAGGTTTCTACTTTTTAGGTGGACGTCGAGGACGGAGAAACCAATCTGAGGGTGAGCAATATCAGCAGCAGCAAGTGTGAGTTCTGGTTGCCGGAAGTATCTTTCATTGGACACGTGATATCTGCTTCGGGTATTCGTGTTGATCCTAAAAAGGTAGAATCTGTTCTACAATGGGAACAACTGAAGACACCGACAGAGATCTGTAGTTTCTTAGGGTTGGCTGGCTATTATTGAAGGTTCATTAAGAACTTCAGTTCCATAGCCTTACCCTTGACTAAGTTGATCCGGAAGGATGTTCCTTTTGTTTGGAGTGATAAGTGTCATAAATCTTTTCAGTTGCTGAAGGAAAGGTTGACAAGTGCACCTGTACTTGTGCTACCTGAGCAAGGCAAGGGATACGTAGTTTTCTGTGTTGCCTCCAAGAATGGACTCAGGTGTGTGTTGATGCAGGATAAGCAAGTGATTTCTTTCGCTTCCCGACAGCTTAAGAAACACGAGGAGAATTATCCGATAAATGATCTGGAGTTAGTTGTTGTGGTTCATGCTTTGAAGATCTGGAGACATTATCTCTACGGAGAGACATTCCAGATTTTCACTGATCATAAGAACCTTAAGTACATCTTCTCTCATCATGAACTTAACATGAGGCAACGTCACTGGATGGAGTTGATCAAGGACTACGATTGTATAATCAATTATCATCCAGGGAAGGCCAATGTGGTTGCAGATGCTTTGAGTAGAAAATCAGCAACATCAACCATGGATAGGGCACAACTAAACTCTTTAGTATGCTCTAGGAGAGATATGTTGATCTCCTTAAGGCAAAACAATGTACAGTTGAAGATGTCATTGTTAGCCGGGTTGTTAGCTGAGATGCATATAAAACCTACCCTAAGAGATAAGATCAAGGAGGCACATCAAGTTGATGTTGCAGTTCAACAGATCAGATCAGAGTATGGTAATGAGGAACGAGATGGTTTCCATGACTCAGATGATCAAGTAGCATGTTATCATGGAAGAATGATAGTGCTTGATGTGGATAACTTGAGAAAGTTAGTCCTGGAAGAAGCTCATTCTTCGATGTATTCTATGCATCTAGGAAGCACCAAGATGTATCGAAACTTGAAAGACATGTATTGGTGGCCTGGGATGAAGAAGGATGTTGCAGAGTTTGTGATGAGGTGTCCTATGTGTCAGCAAGTTAAGGCTGAACACCAGAAACCTACAGGAACAATGCAACCTTTACCCATACCATAGTGGAAGTGGGATCATGTAACTATGGACTTTGTTGTTGGCCTACCCAGGACAAACAAAGGACATGATTCCATTTGGGTAATAGTTGATAGGTTGACAAAGACAGCTCATTAATTTCTTACCTATCAAAACAACCTATTCTGTTGAGAAGCTAGCACAGCTGTATGTTGAAGAGATAGTGCGACTGCACGGAGTTCCAGTCACTATAGTATCAGACAGAGGTCCCCAGTTTACGAGTCATTTTTGGGAACGACTGCACAAAGCTTTAGGCACCTAGTTAAGGTTTGGTACAGCCTTTCATCCACAGACTGATGGACAGTCAGAAAGGACTATACAGACCTTGGAGGACTTGTTGAGGGCATGTGTTCTCCAGTTTACCGGGAGTTGGGATCTGCACCTAAGCTTGATAGAGTTTGCCTACAATAATAGCTATCAACATAGCATTGACATGGCACCTTATGAAGCTTTGTATGGTAGACATTGTAGATAACCCTTATGCTGGTATGAGACTGGTGAACATCAGATGTTAGGTCCTGACCTTGTGCAGCAAACTACAGAGAAGATTAAAGTAATACAACAACAGATTAAGACTACACAGGATAGACAGAAATCTTATGTTGACAGACGTCGTAGACCCTTAGAATTCCAGGTTGGAGACAGAGTGTATCTCAAGGTTTCACCTTGGAAAGGAGTTATAAGATTTGGAAGGAAAGGGAAGTTAGCTCCTAGATTTATGGGGCCTTATCCAATCATTGAACGGGTTGGGAAGGTAGCCTATAAACTAGAGTTACCACCAGAGTTACATAGGTTACACCCTGTGTTTCATATTTCTATGCTGAGGAAATGTCACCCTGATACAGAGTCAGTTCTACAGCCTATGGAGGTAGAACTGAACGATGATATATATTATGAGGAAGGACCAGTGTCTATCCTTGATAACATAATTAAAAAGCTGAAAAAGAAAGATATAAGTCTTTTGAAAGTCCTCTGGAATCATCGTGGTGTTGAAGAAGCCACATGGGAACTAGAGGAAGAGATGAGAAGGAAATACCCTGCTCTTTTCTCTTAAATATGTTTTGTTGATTTCGGGGACGAAATCCTTGTAAGGGGTGGATAATTTGTAACATCCCTGACCTGGGTTATGAACTAACCCTAGGTTTTTTGCCTAATTATGTAATTAGATACTTGTGATTATCTTTTGGCATGTAATTAAAGCTCCTAAGAAACATATGTTTCCATTTTTGTCCTTTTTAAACAATGTTGTAGTATTGTTCTGCAATACAGGGACCTATGTGCAATTTACCAAAAATGTGGGGTGCAACTTGTAATATACACCTTTTAGAATATCTTTTATGACTCTTGGAATCATTTAGAGTGAAAATGATGAAGAGGGCGCTTCATTTGAATAATCATATAACAAGGAACACCTTTGTAATTAAATCATCAAGTTGTAAGTATAATAACTCTTTCATATATGCACCTTAGTAATAAGTTGACCTTCTTTTCCTTTAGCCTTTGGTTTTAGAAGGAGTTTTGCTTTAGAAATAAGGAGAACGGACGTGCCTAAAAGAGAGAGGGACCTAGATGAGAAAAGAAGAAGTAAGTTGTCCTTATGATGGAAATAACCCCAAAGATATATATACACCTTTCCTTTGCAAACCAAGGAACGTTTCCCCTTCCTTCTCACTTATCCCCTTGCTTAAACCGACTAAGGCAGAGCTTTGGAGCAGAGGATAACGGCTAAGGAGAAGCTAGGTAAGCTTGGGTCATCTTCTTGCTCGATTTTGTGGAGGAAACCATAAAGCAAGGATGGTTTGTTAGTATTTCTTACTTGGTTCTTCTTTCTAGCCGATCTTTCCCAACCTTTTCTTGGAGAATCAACCTTAGCCAACCTGTGGAGCTCAAGACGCCATTAAAGGCCTGGAATCTTGGAAGCTTGGAGCTCTAGGGACGACCTTAAGGCGGGTTTTATAACTCTAAACCCTTTTGCTTTGTTATGCATCTCTTTTCTATGTGTTAGTTGCTAGTTCTTCCTTTCCTCTACCTTTCCTTGCATTCTTGCAAGTAAAACCGTGAAAAATAGACCTTAGTCTCAAGGTAGAAGATGATGGGCATTAATCCAAATGTTGGTCCTTATCCTACTTTACCAAACGACCTTGGACCATTTGGTCTAAACGGTTTTCAAGACCGTTTGAAACCAAACAGTTTCACAACCGTTTGATTTCATGCGGTTTGCAAGATCATTTAGATTCAAACGGTCTCCAAGACCGTTTGGAAAGTTTGACTAAGTGAAGACCATTTAGAGGTCTGTTGAACACATCATGAATTAACCATCTATAAAGAATCATCATCTAATTGTAATCAAATCATAAGTTGAAGGCACTTCAATCCTCTAAACCCTAATCAGGTTCAATTGTTGATTTCAAGGACCAATTGTGTTGAAGTTTGGGTTGAGTGGCCCAAATAGTTTCAAAACCATTTGGGAATCACACAAACGGTCTCAAGACCGTTTGGTGATCACCCAAGACCGTTTGGAGGTCTAGGGTTAAGGTAATTTGACCAATTGAGGGTCCAATCACAATAGGTTGTTGAATTAATCAAAAGTGTTGATTTGTGACTTAATTAGGGTTCAAACCTTAACAAATTGACTTAGATTTTGATGAGACTTTGGGAAAACGGTCTTAAGACCATTTGGAGGATGTCCAAACGATCCCAAGACCGTTTGGGCCAAGTCATGGCTCAATTGGATGTCAATTGATGGGTTCAACCTCAATTAGACTCAAGTTGATGAATGTTGATGGTTGATCGATTACAAACCCTAATTAAATTGGTTCCAACCCTAATTGGCTATCAATTGAGGGTCAATTGAGTGTCCAATTGGTTAATATTAACCTTAATTGGCTCAATTGATAAGTGGTTAACATATATGAGGTCAATTGAGGGGTTCAACCTTGAAAACCCTAATTGATTGCAAGTGTTGACGCACTTTTTGGGTCCATGCGGTTTTGAGATGTTTGGACCAAACGGTCTCAAGACCGTTTGAATCCAAACAGTCTCAAGACCATTTGGGCTCAGACGATCTCAAGGTCGTTTAGATCCAAACGATCTCAAGGTCGTTTAAATTCATGTGGTTTCAAGGTCGTTTAAATTCAAACGGTTTCAAGTCAACTATGTTCAAACGGTCAACAAGTTGAAACGGTTTCAAGACCATTTAAGGGAAAACGGTCTTGAGTTTCATGCATTCTTGAAGTCAACCCTAACCAAACGGTCAACTCTTCCAAACGGTCTCAAGACCGTTTGGAGGTTGAAGTGAGAAATCGTTTGGGGACTTTTAGGATTAAGATTTCTTAATGCCTTGAAGGCTTAGATGGTTCAATGGTTGTTTAACCTAAACCCTAATGATACCTAAATACATTAAGGGGTTAAGTAATTAGTAGATTGACCCATTTTATGGTTAATGGTGAACATTATCAAGGCATTCATAAAGGGTTCAAGTAGACAACACCCCCTTGATCAAGCAAACCCTAATGACCATAATGGAGATGACTTGACCTATATTAATCAAGTTGAATTGACTTAACCTAATCTAGAGTGATGTAAACATCATCTAGTAGTGAGAGGAGAGATAAGGCTCCTAATATGAATACGAATCAAGTAACATACCTTCAATATGTAAGAATGTACATGATTAGGGTATGATCCATCAAGGTGAGATCAAGGAAACCCTAATTAAGATGATTGATGAATCTTAATCTAATTTGAGGGCATCAATGATGATAGTTTTCATACATGATGATACTATAAGCTCAATTCACTACGAAGTGAGTAGCAAACCCTAATTCTAGGGTAATAACATGTAATGTGAATAGTAAACCCTAATTGAGGGCAATGTGTTGAAATGTACAGTAAACCCTAATTCCAGGTTATGCTTTTAAGCATGAATCTTCATGATCAAAGTATGAGATGAGGAATCATTATTCCTAATCATAATGAAAGGGGTTGGATAACCCTAATGGATGTAAATAAGGGAACCTAGCCTTAGTGAAGGCATGAAGGTACAACCCTTGAACTGAAAGATTAGTTCTGCTTTATAAATTGATGATCTGGAAATGAATTGTTTATTGTTGTCAATTGAATTAACCATGCAGGTTCTTATAAGGAAATGATCATAACCAGGTAAGGGTTATGATATCATATTCACTAAAAGCATACTATAAGCTTTATGAATAGTGATATATGCTATGTTGCCTAAGTTTAAGTGGTAACATATGAGATTATTGGGCTGTAAGAGCCATGAGTAACATCAAGGTCATGATGATTAGATGACTTATGATGAGATTAGTAATAATTGATATCCATTTGATAACTGATGTGTGTTAGAATTGATACATTTAGTATTCTTCTTATATAGCAGTGTTTTAATAGTTAAATGCTTGGAAACATGCTTGATGTTAAAAGAATGCGGAAATGTACCTAACTAATCAAGTATAATCATATCATGCAGAGCCCTGATCATACATCCATCATTGTCAGAAGCTAAATGATGGTGAAATGGGTTTTCCTAAGGGAACTCCTGGATCACATACTTTTGAGTATGTGGGGGAATATGGATGTGAATATCCTTACATCCTAGTGTAGGAATTGATATAGATGTACATTTATCTATCAACCCTTCACTATATGTTTATGACAGGGTGATGTACCACAAATCTCTCGAGGGAATCTTTATATACCGCATCGATGAGAGATAAACAAGAGATCTTTCGATGGCGAAGAGAGTACAGAATGCCACTATGACTCTAATAGCGAAGTGCCAGAATACCCTGGTAAGCTATCTTAGCAGAGACACGAGATGTCATGCATGTTGATCCTCACACTGACTGAGAAAGATGAGGTCATAAGAATACAACTCTTTTGATGACCTATGTATGATACTGATGCGACTTAGCAGTGATCGGTTCGAGTATGAGTGGTATACCTCATCTCCGCAGGGCATAATAATGTCTGTAAAACATAATCAATCGCGTAGCATATCTTCTTAGGTTGAACTACGAGAAACAATGATTGATGTTACATTGTTTACATTAAATAGCATGTTCAAGTACCTAGTATACATGTTCTTCGTATGCTTTAATGAAGTGATTGCTTAAGTAAATGTTGTTTTACTTATTATCAAACCTGTTGTTGAATGATTTAAGTTATTTTGCCTATGTTATTCCTTAATTTCTATAACAAAGCTTCTGGAAGAGAGTTATAACTCTCGCTGGGACAATTATTCAAATTGTCTCACTCCCGTAGGTTTCTACTTTTTAGGTGGACGTCGAGGACGGAGAAACCAATCTAAGGGTGAGCAATATCGGCAGCAGCAACACCAAGGGCAGCAATGAATCTCAGGTGGAGATACTGGTTGTTAAGTCTTGTAGTTAGTTTATCTTATGTCGTCTCTATATTCTCAGGTCCTAGGAGTCAGTAGGTCTGAGGTTTTTGGCTTTAAGCCTCGAGATTTTGTATCCGAATGTGTATAATCACTCGAGAGGTGATTCCACAATGATGTAAACTGTTTATCTTGTTTATGATAAAAGAGTTTTATGATTTACAGATCTTCCTTAAAAAGTTTTAATTTCCAGTGATTTTCATAATTCCGCTGCCAGTTGATAAACCGCTTCCGCTTAGTTTATCTCATGTTTTATAAGTCGGATCCCACATTAATCCTGACAATGTATTGAACTGGCACACCCTTTTTATGCAAACCCCTCCTAACACGTGTTTGGGTAATTGATCATATGATTTTTCTAGATCAATAAAAAACATATGGAGATCTCTTTTGTTTTCTCTACACTTCTCCATAAGCCTCTCTATTAGAAAAATAACATATGTTGTTGATCTTCCTGACATAAAACCAAACTTGTTGTCTGATATAAGCATTATGATCTTAGTTTTTGCTCAATAAACCTCTACCAAAGCTTCATAGTGTGACTCATCAACTTAATACTTCTATAGTTTGTGCATCTATAAACATCTCATTTTCATTCTTGTAGAACGGGACTATAGTACTATTTCTCCACTCATCGGACATCTTCTTTATGTTCATTACTTTGTTAGATAAATTCATTAACAACATAACCCTTTCATCCCCCATACTCTTCCATATATCAGTGGGTACTCAGTCATAGCACCAAAACGGATACTATGTATTATTATGCAATATTGTTGTGACCAAAAAAGGTTGTTATTACTTTTTTGACATTTATTGTTTTTGGCATCAATTTTTGGGTACAAGCTGACTCTATCGGTAGTATTTAAAACTTAGTATGGTCGTATAAATAATGTGTGAAATCGGTATGACTAAAAAGTATTGTTGTTTATAAATTAAACAGATTGTACAAGTCAGGTGAGATGAAAGATATTTAGTCGCCTTTGATAATGATGTAAGTAGACATTACTTGCTTGATGATGAGTAGAAAATTGTGCTTCTGTACAAATTGCCCAACATTGTACATTGTTGTTACAGGAGTTCTATCTGGGACTTCAGAATGAACATCTTGCATTTTCTTATGATGTGGACTTTTTATGTAGAAAAGAAGATGCTACTCATAAGGGCATGTCCCTTATTGTGGTTCCTAGTATTGTATGACATTCGAAAAAGGATAAAAGAACATATGAAAGTGTGTTTGTTTTTTGACACTATTGTTGTGGTACTATTTGTATAACACCTGCAAGCACACAACATGTGGAGAAATATAACACTATCCAAAACATTTACGTTTGAAAAATTGTACAAACAACATAAATATTATTGCGATAACATAAACATTCAATACAGAAGACTATTGGAAGAAAAATAAGCACTCAATACAGTTTTTGATATCCAATGTATTTTTTCCTGACGCGGCAGCCTCACCCTCAACCCACGAAATCAGCAGCTTTTTTTACCCCATAAGTAAACAACCATATCCATCTGCTGACCTGTTCCCTCGTCAATCACCGTCGAGCGAGTAACGGATAACACCGGCCAGTCACG
This sequence comes from Alisma plantago-aquatica, assembly GCA_963693085.1. NCBI lineage: Eukaryota > Viridiplantae > Streptophyta > Magnoliopsida > Alismatales > Alismataceae > Alisma > Alisma plantago-aquatica. The sequence goes on from OY856412.1 coordinate 27,827,217, forward strand.
GCGCCAACCCCAAGGCCTGCCGTTCTCCCTCTTTCTCTTTCGCGTTCGCCCAAAGACGCGTGGTCGGGTAGACACGGCCGTATCTGTGTCAGTAAACAAATCCGAGTCAGCAGCCTGAATCAAAAAGAGATAACAACCACTGTCAATTATTACCCAAAACGCAATGGAACAGGTTCAGCTTGGTGAGATATAAATCCCACCTCCATCCCAACCTTCTTCTCCATCGTATTCACTCCCATTCGTTCTACTGTTTGAAGGAGGGTGAAGCAACAAGGATCAGAGCAAGAGAGCCCACTTGAAGAGAGAAAGAAAGAAACAAAGATGTTGGCCATATTCCACAGGGCATTCGCTCACCCACCGCAGGAGCTGCAGAGCCCGGCGGAGGCCTCCGGCAGCTGCGGGAAGCTGAACAACAAGACCCCCGACGAGATCCTCCGCGCATTCAATGCGGCTCACCCTGGTGGTGGCTGCTTCTCGGCCTCCTTCGCGCGGGGAGCGGCTCTGGCGTACGTCCCCGCGGTCAACCCGAACATCCCAGGAGGCCGGCGACTGTTCTGCGCGGTCGGAGACGTGTACTGCCTATTCAACGGCGCGCTCAACAACCTCGGCGCGCTGGCGAGGCAGTATGGTTTAGGCGGGAGGAAATGCAATGAGGCCGCGCTGGTCATTGAGGCGTACAGGACGCTCAGAGACCGCGGACCGGTTCCGGCGGACAGGGCGGTCCGGGAAATGGAAGGGGCGTTCGCATTCGCCGTGTATGACGCCGCCACGGGTGCCATCTTCGCAGCATTGGTAAGAAGACGACATTTGTAATCAATAATTATTGCTGATCTTGATCGTAATGCCTGTTGTTGAACTGACCGATCGATGTAATTGTTCAACGAAGCAGAGCTCCGATGCCGCCATCCCGCTGTACTGGGGCATCGCCGCAGACGGATCCGCCGTGTTCTCCGACGAGCTGCAGATCGTTAAGTCTGGCTGCGGCAAATCCTTCGCCCCATTCCCACCAGGTACCTACTCATTCTTTCCCTCACGTTCTCATTCTCTCTCTCTGTTTTTCTTTTGCGTCTCTTCTCACATTGCTCTGATTCTCGCATGTACTGTCTGCAGGCTGTATGTTCCATAGCGAGGGCGGCCTCCGCAGCTTCGAGCACCCGACCAACAAGATGAAGGCCGTCCCGCGGGTGGACAGCGAGGGAGCAATGTGTGGCGCGGCCTTCTCCGTCGACCTTTGTGCAAGGCTACCACCGCGAGTCCCGCGCGTCGGAAGCGCTGCTGACTGTGTCGGCGCCTGGAGCAGCGGCGACTGATTTGGACAGAGGGAATTTGAGTGGTTGGGTTGCGCATCTGTGCTATCTATATCCCGCTGGAAGTAATAGGATTTCTCTGTTGTTATCGAAGTTTCATGGGCGTAGACCAACGCCATGAACAGATTTGTATATTGGTCAACCCTTTTGAAAACGAAAACAGTTCAATACATTACCAACACTATAAGGTCAAATTTTGTTTGTTTCTATATTACGCACAAACGGCACTACAACCAGGTCGCAACCCAGTAACACAACAGGCTCGTATGTCAACTTCATATTATGATTATGAAATTGTACCATACGCAACTTCAATGATTTCTAGTAGAGTAAAAAGTACGTGGATGGGGGCATCTATTGGTACGGAAAATATTCATGCATAGTATATAAGATCTCTAACATATGGAAATCTGACCTCTTAGTCCTGGAAATCTTAATCCTCAGCATTAGATGTCTTTGGATTTAGTTCGCAAATAAGGGTTAGTTTGGTTGGGTGTAATGGGTTGTAGTTTAATGAGTTCGTAATGTAAAAACATACATCAAGCACGCACTTTGTCGTCCAACTATGCCCTACCAGACAGGCCCTAAATCCTAAACAAGGCAAAAGGTATACCCTTCTAGACCTATATAGGATTAATAAGTAAGTGATTGAAATTCAGGTTATACATGCCAAACTTAGCCTATATGTCAATTTTGAATCTATGTGGACCTTGTTTAAGCCCTCAAATAGACTAGGCAAGAAACATAGATCTTAAATATAATCATACATGCATCTAGTTTCCATAGGATTTTTAGTTTGATATTTGTCACGTTGACTTGTCTATTTCGGATTGTTTGACATCCACTAAGATTCTTTTGTTGTTAGCTTGGTCTCTCTCCCTCTGTCTGAGATTGGACCCTATATTCCTAGTGTTTCATGGATTGTAAAACCCTAACAATCCATCTTCTCCTCATGCAACTGTTTCATCTCTTGCCCACAATCGTATCTATGGCGACCATTGACACGAATTTACTGTGCGTAAAATGCAAGTGCACGCGCCATAGTAATATAGGCCTTTGTGAGGCCCGAGTCGAACTTAGGGAACGGATTTTCGGTAGACTACTACTGACTGTTTGCAATCAGCTAGACCGAGTAAATTGTTTGAGAGTTGATTAAAAAAATAAAAGAAAAATAAAAGAAAGCAAAACAATCGATTAAATGGTTGGTTTAATCAATTAAAGATGGAATCTTTAGGATTGTGGTTTCACCGCAGGTTCTCGTTATACTCATTCCTACACAATTATCCTAATTCGTCTCCTATTCCGGGTAGTGGCATGTAGTCAGAATTGTTCGCTGTCGCGATACAATTCACTGCCTAAATCTAGGTCGGTTCCACAGTAGTGGTAACCTATTCCCTAAATTAGGTGCATGAAGATCACACTCTGGGTTTCCACCATTAACTGTACATCGCCTTGTTCAAAGGATTTATTAGTTAATGTGATATCTGCCTCTTTTCAACCATTAATTCTTCTTTCAAAGTAATTAAAGGTATTAGATTATCATTAGGGTGATCAATCATAATGATATAATTGAGAAAACGACATCATGCCACGGATTTAAGAGACAAATTATGATAAACTATGTAAAAAGTATCATACAACGATTACCCGGGCTACTCCCGGCCCTAAAGATAAAGAGTATTAGCCCTGCATGTTCATCTCAATGAAAAACATGATGAGAGAAAGGGAAAACATAGGGAAACGTGAATAGATGTGATGTAAACCCCTGAACGGAGGAGATTCGGGCGTTCCTTGGCACGGGGTGAACGTTCTACAGCCTTCCGGCGGTGGAAAACGTCTTCTGTAGTTCTCGGAACGATCAGGGTGTCGCTCTCGGCTCCGTTCTTCTCTCTCTCCTTCTTGAGACTTCTCCAGTGGCTAATGATGTGATCCCTTGCTTAGGGCCGCCTTGATTAGGTACATGCACCATTTTAGGTCGCCCAAAAATCACAACCGTACGATTAGACACGATCTTTAACAAAAATTGATCTGACGGTGTCGATACCATCAACGTGGGTCGATGGTATCGACACCTTAGGCGTCACTTTTCTCTGGAATCTGACGCTGAAGCTAAGTTTGCTGGGGCGAGGTCGATGGTATCGACCTTGGGTTGATATTATCGACACCTGAAAATCTGGCTCGATGATGCTCTCTCGATACCATCGAAAATCCCATCGATGGTATCGACTTCTGGTTGCTCCTCTCTGGCAATACACTGTGACCCGGTCGATGGTATCGACCATTCGTCGATGGTATCGATGCATGCAGATATCCGAATTGCCTGAAAAGAAAAGAAGAACACCAATCAAATCCAACAAATATGATCTTTTATACATAATAAAAGGAAACAAGGTAAATTTGATGCAGAATGAGATTATAGACTAAAGGTAGTGAATCATGCGATATCAATCACAAATATGATCAAAATACACATAAAACGTATGCAAAACCAATCTATAAAAATGACTCAAAACCCCTGCATCAAACTCCCCTAAGCTTGAACATTGCTCGTCCTCGAGCACAAAACTGAAGAATAGAATTATGAGAGTCAACTCAAGAACATATTAGCATAAAAGACATCTCAATATGACTCCCACATGTCATGCACATGCCGGCCCTCACTGACCACAGAACGATAACTACCCTAAAGGTGACAATAATCGTCCATAAGAAATGTCCACCCCAAGATCATAAAACACTACCAAATAAAGCAGTTAATATAATGAATTCCTCCGGTTCAGACTTAGTGCATCTTGTGATCTCCTATCTACTTTGCTCAAGTCATAACTACCATCTAAATGGAAGCAGATCTCCTGGTATACAATAATGAGGAGATAATCATGGGTGGCCTACCATTTTGAGCAACGGGTGGATGGAATGGGCGGCTGTGGAAGAAAGAGAAGCACCAAATAGTTTTATCATGCAAAATCAACAAAATGGCCTAAATGACGCATATGCATATGAAAATGACCTAATGCCTAAATTTTAGGTAGAATGATGCATGCACTATCATTCCGTCTCAAGATAAGGTGGAATGACTACTAAAACTACATTATGTGCTTATTCCTCTTTTCTTTATGTATACACGCAGGTGAAACAAGTTCCTTTCTCCCTCTTTTTTTTCACTTACATTTCTTCTCTTTTTTCAAGCCCTCATTTTTCAATTGACTAGAAGAACATTCACCATATTTTGTTCGGGCTTATTTCCACTTAGCTAACATCATTGATGCCTTACAAATTACTTTTCAAAGGGTATAGAACAATTTTCCTGTTTTTCTTATTTTTCAGAAGAAATAAGGCACAAAAAGTCCTATATGCTCTAGAGTATGCAAAATGCAACTATAATGACATGCACTTGAGAATGTGTGAATGCATAGATACAAAATCTACCTACAATGAAATCCTATCTACATGTCATGCAATCAAGAGATGAAAAACTACAAGTGCTTCCAGTTCTTATGGTGGATATTGAATGAAATGAAATGGATAGATCACAAGACTAATGTACAAAACCATTGGAATAGATTATATTTCCCTTTTTACTGACCTGTGTAACAATAAATCAAAGGGTTTCTCTCTCTCACTTTCGATTAAAGTCACATTACTGTTTGGTTAGTTTAGGCTCAACATCCATGTATGTCCACATTTCTTGAATCATACAGCTATACAGTTATGATCTTATGTTTTAAAGTTGACAAACCCAATTATTTTCATAGGTTAAGTGCTCAAGTTCAAACAAATTCAACTTACAAACTCTTGAAAAAATTTCAATTATGCTCCGATTTCAGATAATGGCACCCATAACTCCCATGTTAAAAACATTGAGATGACACATTACATTAGACATCCACGGATACACTAGATAGCATGTGGATCCTAAATACTAAGAAAATTGCTAAAATAAAAGAAAAGGAAATAAAAGATAGAAAAGGAAATAAAAGATAGAAACTGTTCCATCTCCCCCCCAAGGTTGAATTCGACTATGGCCTCATAGTCAAAAACAATCTCAGTAGGTGGAACAGTGATACTATTTTACTGCTCAGGTGGTGGGTACTGTGGGGCGGTGGGATCCCAAGATGGATATTGCCCCTGAAAGTTTGGATCATATGGGGGCATCGGAGGTGGTTGTTGGTAGCCCCCGAAGTAACCTTGACTCCAGTAATGATCATAAAACGGTTGTTGCTGCTGCTCAATCCTCCCCAACCAGTCGTAGACCTGCTGTTGATTTGCGAACAGTTGACATTCATTCTCGAAGATGGATTGTTGATTCACATACAACCGATTTGTGGTCTCCTGGATATCGGCAAAGGATGCGGTATGCCGTTGTTGCGTCTCCTGAATGCCTTGCAGCATGGTATACATTCCCTGCATCGAAAAAACATCCTCTCCTTCTTGAGAGGGTTGTGGTGGCGGAGGGTGTGAGGATGATGATGCACCTGGGTAGAAGCGTGGTCGCTTCCTCGGTGCCACTCATGCCCGAAGAGGAATGAGAGACTCATCTTCCTCCTCGTCGTCACCTGCATCATCGTCTTCATCTGCAGCTTCAACATCTTCCTCGGACTCGACAATAGGAATGATGGGCCACCGAAAGTTCTGGCCCGCCTGAATGTTGAAGATGGGGTCCAGGAGTGATAGTCACAGATATTCCTTCCCGATGTGGCAATGAGAAAATGCCACACCGCCATCAACGATAATAAGGCTGGAGCGGTGTAAGTGATCCAGATCGACTTTATTTTTGTTGACCAATGGAGTGAGTTGTGACAGATCTAGCCCGAGATAGAGAGCTAGTGGCGTGATAAGCCCCCCAAAGTGGATAGGGGCCCGTCTGGTACTCCTCCGCACATCTAACACACACGTTAAGAAAAATGCGCCCCAGTTGAGTTCCTCCTTAGTCAGCAGTTTGTAGAGGAAAAATAGATCCATCTCTTGAAATTTACTCAACGCCAGATCACTGCGAGCAAAGAAGGTGACGCATAACATGCGATGCAGAACCCGAACAAACGGGTGCTCGATGTCAGCCACGGCCGCATTGTGATAGCTCATCGCCTTTCCTGCTAGAGTGGTCACCAGATCAAAAAATATAGCATCATAGTCTGCCCGACTGTCTGGCCTCTGGTGCTGGTTATGAGAATGATACCAGTTGTAGATATAATTGAACTGGTAAAGGGTAATGGCGTAGTTGTTGTTGAAGAGTCAGAAAGACACTCGCCCTTTGATCCACTCCCGATCGGTAGTGATGAGGTCATTGGGCACGACGCAGATGCCAAGAGATGCCATGAATTCCACCACCAACTCCTTGTAAGTTGGCCATTCGCCGAAAAAGGGGTGGCCCTCGGCATGGTACTAGACTTGGGAAGGAAACCTCTGGGTATGCTTAGCCTGACCCTGAAGGACATAAGCAAGGTTGGTCTCAAACCCGAGGTCGCAGATCATAGCCCGATTAACATACCGGGTAGGCTCGATTTTTCGCTTCAAAAGCTCCTCATAAATCTTCCTCACTTCCGCCGAAGGGTGAACGATCCTCAGACGAGGAATAGAGCCTGGTGGGGGTGGAATGAATGTCTCAATCTCCATGGGAGCTGCCCGCGAGGAAGAAGCTCCTGTTGTCCTCACCATGATAAAAGAACGGAGACAGGAAAATGGAGCGCGGTGAAGGTTGGAGTAGATCGGAGAAGATGATCTCCAATTTCGATGAAGAGCTCGGTGATGATTGCTTGATTGCTAGATGTTCGGTGAAGACCTCCGTTTGCTCACAAGTGCTCAAGCGCAAGTAGGAAAGGAGAAGGTCTGAAGGTGTGAAGAGAAAATGAATTCAACCTCTCCTTTTATAGCTGAGATTGCCACCTGTAGCACAATCTGGGTATTCGCTGCTATCAAAGGTCATCGATGGTTGGATGTGGGGGCTCGGATCGATGACGTGTCGATACCATCGACGCGGGTCGATGGTATCGACCCATCCCATGGATCGACTTCTGAATTTGGTGAGCACCGTTGATATCTTCTCGCGGATTGGTGACGTGTCAAGTCGATACCATCGACAAAGTGTTGATGGTATCGACACGTTATGTGTCCTTTATCTTCACGAGGCCTCGGCGACACTTCGTTGCTGCTGCGGGGTCGATACCATCGACTGCCCCATCATTGGTATCGATTTCACTGAGACGAACTCATCTGAAAATCTTCAGGGATCTCGTGATATCGACTCGGGGGTCGATACTATCGACCTAACGCTCTTTTTTTTTCGATGTCGCTGATGGTAGGTTGATACCATCGATGGTATCGACTCAAAAAAATTTTTGTAACCTCTTGCCTGCACCCACGTCGCTACCATCAACACTGTGGTCGATGGTATCGACTTTTAAACAGTACTGCATATTGAGCAAACTTATTAGGGTATAATTTTTACACTAATAACAAAATTAATCAAAACTAACTTGAAAACACGACAGATAATAAAGCAAATAGAAAAATGTAAACTACCGATGGTTGTTTCCTCCCAACAAGCGCCCTACTTTGACGTCTTAGGCTAGACGCAATCAAGCTCATCATTCTTCCTTAAGTGCCATGAGTTTAACCTCATGCACTTTTCTTTTGTAATCCTCGCCATAGTAGAGCTTCAATCTTTGACCATTCACTTAGAACGTTAGCTCTCCATCTCTCAACATAATGGCACCATGTGGTCGGACATCTTCCACCATAAAAGGTCCACTCCACCGGGACTTCAATTTCCCAGGATGCAACTTTAATCTCGAGTTGAACAATAACACTCGATCGCCCTTTTTGAAAATGCGCATTTTAATGTGGCGGTCGTGTAGTTGCTTTGTCCGTTCTTTATAGATCCTCTGGTTCTCATAAGCATTCATCCTAAGCTCATCTAACTCATGGAGCTCTAATATTCTCTTCTTTCCTGCAGTATCATAGCTCATATTAAGCTTTCGTAATGCCCAGTGTGCTTTGTGCTCTAACTCGACCGGCAGATGACAAGCCTGCCCGTAAACCAGCCTAAAAGGTGTAGTGCCTATAGGGATTTTAAAGGCGGTCCTATTTGCCCATAAAGAATCTGGTAGTAGTGCACTCTAATTCTTTCTCGAAGATGCCACTGTGTGTTCCAATATCTGCTTGATCTCTCGATTGGAAACCTCGACTTGGACTTGCGTCTGCGGGTGATACGGGGTACCAACGTTGTGTTTGACCCCGTATTTACTCAATAAGGTAGCAAATTTCTTGTTCGTGAAGTGGGTGCCTCCATCACTAATAATCATCCGTGGCATACCAAACCTGCAAAAAATATTTTCCTTCACGAACCTACTACCGCAGTGTCATTAGTCCTTGTGGGTATTGCCTCTACCCACTTCGACACATAATCAACGACAAGAAAAATATATAAGTTGGAATTTTTGGACACAAATGGTCCCATGAAATCGATGCCCCATAAATCAAATACCTCAACCTCTTGAAACACGTTGAGGGGCATCTCTTGCCGCCTTGAGATGTTGCCCGCCCTTTGACACGAATCACATCTTCTCACATAGTCGTAGGCATCCCGAAAGAGTGTACGCCAGTAAAGGCCACTCTCCAACACTTTCGCCGCTGTCCTTGTACTCGCATGATGACTGCCAGTAGGTAGTGTATGACAGCGACTGAGCACACTATCATATTCACTTTCTGATACACACCTGCGTAAGATGCCATCCATGCACTGTCTCAACAAAATTGGGTCATCCTAAAAATAATATCATAAAGAATGGAAAAATCTCTTCTTTTCTTGATAAGTCCAATCGTCTGGTATTTCCTTACATACAAGATAATTCACAATATTCGAAAACCATGGATCCTTAGATTTTATTGAAAGGATTTTCTCATCAGGAAATGTCTCGGTAATGGGTATATTGATATCTCTCTCATCTACCCGCTCTAACTGAGACAAGTGGTCCGCAACCACGTTTTCAATGCCCACCTTATCTTTAATTTTGATGTCAAACTCTTGCAAGAGAAAGATCCACCCAATCAATCTAGGCTTGGCATCTTTCTTTTCCATTAAGTATTTGATGGCAGCGTGGTCCGTCCAAACCACAACTTTTGACCCTACTAAATATTGCCTAAATTTTTCAAATGTGAAAACCACGGCAAGTAGTTCTTTTTCAGTGGTGGTATAATTAAGTTGTGCATCATTTAAAGTTTTAGATGCATAGAAAATCACTGCGGGTTTGTTCTCAAAATGCTGCCCAAGAACAGCACCTACAGCAAAAATCCGATGCATCGCACATGAGCTCTAAGGGTTTAGCCCAATTCGGCGTTTGGACAACCAGCGCAGAAATTAATTTTTCTTTAAGAACATTGAAGGCATGTATGCATTTATGATTAAAATCAAACACATCATCCTTCTCAAGTAATTCAGACAACGGTTTAGCAATTTTGAAAAAATCCTTAATGAAACGGCGATAAAACCCTGCATGACCGAGAAAACGCCTCACCCCTTTCACTGAATTTGGTGGAGGTAGTTTGGAAATAACCTCAATCTTGACTGGATCCACCTCCAGTCCCTTGCTAGACACCTTGTGTCCAAGCACAATTCTTTCGCTAACCATCATATGACACTTTTCCCAATTAAGGACTAGATGTGTGTCCTCACATCTTTGTAAAACTTTATCCAAATTATATAAGCACTCATCAAACGACGCACCGTAGATGGAAAAATTGTCCATGAAAACCTCTAAACAACGCTCAACCATATCAGAAAATATAGCAAGCATACAACACTGAAAAGTGGCTGGTGCGTTGCATAACCCAAACGGCATGCGGCGATATGCAAAAGTCCCATAAGGACAAGTGAAAGTAGACTTCTCTTGATCCTTCGGGTCTATAGAAATCTGATTATAGCCAAAATAACCATCCAAAAAGCAAAAATGAGAGTGGCCAGCTAGCCGCTCTAAAATCTGATCAATAAATGGGAGAGGGAAATGGTCTTTTAAAGTGGCAGAATTGAGGCGACGGTAATCAATGCACACTCGCCACCCGGTTACCAATCGGGTAGTGACAGTTCATTTAGCATATTTTGAGTAATAGTAATTCCCCCCTTCTTAGGGACTACCTATGTTGGGCTTACCCACGTCGAGTCCGAAATGGCATAGATGATTCTCGCAGAAAGGAGCTTAATCACCTCCTTCTTGACGAACTCCATCATGCTCGGGTTGAGTCGACGTTGTGTCTGAATCACCGGCTTGGCTCCTTCCTCGAGCTGAATCTTGTACTGATAAAGAGTAGGGGAGATCCCCTTAATATCAGCAACTGACCACCCGAATGCACCACGGTGGTTCTTCAGCACGATCATCAACTATTCTTCCTCCTCGACACTCAGACATGCCGAGATGATCACTGGGAGTTTCTCATAATCCGCTAAGAAAGCATACTTCAAATGAGGGGGTAGCGGCTTCAACTCGAGATTTGGGGGGCTAACCAACGAAGATTGAAGCGGTGGTGGCAGTGGCCCTAGATCCTCATAGTGCTTGGCATAATAGCAGGGAAGCACTTGAAGCATCTTTACACATTCTCGTAAAGACGTGTTTCTCATCCAATAATCCATGACATTGAATAGGCATGCCTCAAGGGGCAATTTTGGATAAGAGTCGATCATCGAGACTGCTATAGCATCATCCTCAGTAGATAGAGAAATTTCTTCCTCTTCATCATTTGGATAACACACGGCTTTGCAAAGAGATACAACTTTTGTTTGTTCCATGATATCCACGACCAATGTCCCCTTGTATACCTTAGTCATCACATGAGCCATATCCAGAAATGGCTTCCCTAAACAAAGAGAAATGTTCTGATCAAAGTGCTTTACCATACGACATTGCTCCTTTGCCTGTGATTGTTTTGTACTTGGTGGCATGACCATCTCAAATCTATCATCTGATATACCCAACGTTAGACGGCATCTACCAATTTCCAGTATTATATCAGTGGTATCCTGGAAGGGTCTTCCTAAGAGCAACTCATTCCCTTGTTCATCTTGCATCTCCATAACTACAAAATTGGTTGGAAATACAAATCTGTCAACTTTCACCAAGACATCCTCACAAATTCCATATGGCCTAACCACATAATTATCCGCGAGTTGAATCGTCATGTTGCTTTGTCTAGATTCTTTAAGTCTCGGATTCTTAAAAGTAGATAGGGGCATCAAGTTTATACTTGCCCCGGAATCGCACAATGCTTCACAAAATTTCACCTTGCCAATGTAACTTGAAATATTGAAGCAGCCCGGATCTTGTCTCTTTGGTGGCAATGTGCCCAAAATGAAGGCGCTAACCTTCTCTTTAAGAACTACCACCTCAGTATCAGGAATCTTCCTCTTCTTGGTAATTACATCCTTCAGAAACTTACCGTAAGAGGGTATCTTCTCAATTGCCTCCAACAAAGGAATGTTAACAGAAAGTTTCCGAAAGCTGTCTAAAAATTTCTTAAACTGTGCATCCACTTTCTTGTCTTTGAGGTTGTTGGAGTAAGGGATGGGAACAACCTATGCCCTCTGGTGTGGTGGCACATATGATGTCCTCTTCTCAGTCTCTTGAACATTTTCTTCTTCTGGGATGGGCTCTTCTGTGACCTTTTCTGCAACATCATCCACTATCTCTGTGGTTGTGACATCCTCTGTGGCCTCGCCCATTGTTTCTGGCTGTGTTATGCTTGGTTCATCGGCCTTAGAGCTTAAAGTCTTCTTTCCACTCCTCAACAAAATTGTTTTGGCTTGTTTATTCCCTCCTGGAACATTTGTATTTCCTGGGAAGCCTTGTTGTGTTGGTTTCTTTAAACTTGAAATCTCTACTGCCATCTGTGCTAAAGACGTCTCAAGTGTCCTCATTTGAGCCCCATGACTTTGCAGAGTTTGCCCAAACTGATTCATAAATTTCCCTTGTTGATTGATTTGTTGACCAAAGGTGCTCATCAACTCTTGATTCTGCTTTATCACCTGGTTGAGCAAATCATTGCTCTTGTCCTCTACTGTGGGTTGTGGCTTAGCATTCGGATCCTGGAGAAAATTATTTGGATCCTTCCATGAGAAATTTTTGTCTTTCTTCCAAGAGTAATCATTATTTCTGTACCCTTGTTGTTGACACATGTATTTGACCTGCGCTTCTTCATCCGTTTCCTCCTCTTGTGCAAGTAACCTTTTAGCAATTAGTTCCATCTTTTCATTTAATTCTTTGATGGCTTTGGCATCTTCCGCAACCTTAACTTGTTTCGGAGCATCTCTATCACCCCATGATTGCTTTTTAGCCATGTTTTTCAGAATTTCCCAACACCTTGTATCAGTATTATTCAGGAAGAACCCCGATCCTGCTAAATCTAGATTGCTTCTATCATGCTCAGAAAGAGCAAAATAGAAAATCTTGACCAACTTTTCTTTGTTTAACCCATGATGTTGGCATCTCCTCAGCATTATCTCGAATCTCTCCCAAGTCTCAGAATATGTTTCACCAGCTTTCTGACTGAAATTGTGGATTTTTCTTATGAGATCATTTGTCTTCTCAGGCGGGAAAAATCTCTCAAAGAAAACTTCAACCATGTGGTCCCAAGATTCCACATACTCGTCGTCCAGATTATGTAGCCATTCTCGAGCATTTCCCGCAAGAGAACTGGGAAATAACTTCAAGTAGAGCATATCTTGTGGAAACCGGTCTATCTTGATCATATCATAGTTCTTCATGAACTGGCTTATGTGGGTCACCGGATCTTCATTTTTGAGCTCGTGAAACACATTAGACTTGACCAAATTAATTAGGCCTGAGTCAATTTTGTAGTTAGGAATATTGATGGCCTGCTTCTTAATTGGCCCCTTAGATGCAGAAGAGGATGACGCCTTGATTTTCTCCCAGATTGTTTGTTCCTCAGCCATTTCTTCGGTGTCAGAATCTGAATTCTCATAGTCTGATCCCAAAAATGGGACCTCCGGCGATGACTGTGTGTAGTCTGTGCTACGCGTACTCACCATGCACTAGTACCTGCACAGTAATAAATTTAATTAGGCACAGTGCTAGACGATTACGGATTATGAAAGGTAGACGATTAATTTCTAGAATTTAAATAAATAAAAAATGTGGCCTAGAGTGGTCGCTTGCAGCCCTTGTAGTGCCGAAAATCACCATTCCCCGGCAACGGCGCCAAAAACTTGACACAAATTTACCGTGCGTAAAACACAAGTGCCCGCGCCAAAGTAATATAGGCCTTTGTGAGGCCCGAGTCAAACTCAGGGAACGGATTTTTGGCAGACTACTACTGACTGTTTGCAATCAGCTAGACCGAGTAAAATGGTTTGAGAGTTGATTAAAAAAAAGCAAAACAATCGATTAAATGGTTGGTTTAATCAATTAAAGATGGAATCTTTAGGATTGCGGTTTCACCGCAGGTTCTCATTGTACTCATTCCTACACAATTATCCTAATTTGTATCCTATTCTGGGTAGTAGCATGTAGTCAGAATTGTTCACTGTCGCGATACAATTCACTATCTAAATCTAGGTCGGTTCCATGGTAGTAGTAACCTATTCCCAAATTAGGTGCATGAAGATCACACTCTGGGTTTCCACCATTAACTGTACATCGCCTTGTTCAAAGAATTTATTAGTTAATGTGATATCCGCCTCTTTTCAACCGTTAATTCTTCTTTCAAAGTAATTAAAGGTATTAGATTATCATTAGGGTGATCAATCATAATGATATAATTGAGAAAACGACATCATGCCACGGATTTAAGAGACAAATTATGATAAACTATGTAAAAAGTATCATACAACGATTACCCGGGCTACTCCCGGTCCTAAAGATAAAGAGGATTAGCCCCGCATGTTCATCTCAACGAAAAACATGATGAGAGAAAGGGAAAACATTGGGAAACGTGAATAGATGTGATGTAAACCCCTGAACGGAGGAGATCTGAGCGTTCCTTGGCACGGGTTGAACGTTCTACAGCCTTCCGGCGGTGGAAAACGTCTTCTACAGCTCTCAGAATGATCGGAGTGTCGCTCTCGGCTCTGTTCTTCTCTCCTCTCCTTCTTGAGACTTCTCCGGTGGCTAATGACATGATCCCTTGCTTAGGTCCACCTTAATTAGGTATATGCACCATTATAGGTCGCCCAAAAATCACCACCGTACGATTAGAAACGATATTTAACAAAAACTGATCTGACGGTGTCGATACCATCGACACGAGTCGATGGTATCGACACCTTAGGCGTCGCTTTTCTCTGGAATCTGACGCTGAAGTTAAGTTTGCTGGGGCAAGGTTGATGGTATCGGCCTTGGGTCGATAGTATCGACACCTGGAAATCTGGCTTGTTGATGCTCTCTCGATACTATCGACAGTCCCATCGATGGTATCGACTTCTGGTTGCTCCTCTCCGACAATACACTGTGACCCGGTCGATGGTATCGACCATCCGTCGATGGTATCGATGCATGAAAATATCTGAATTGTCTGAAAAGAAAAGAAGAACATCAATCAAATCCAATAAATATGATCTTTTATACATAATAAAAGGAAACAAGGTAAATTTGATGCAGAATAAAAGGAAACAAGGTAAATTTGATGCAGAATGAGATTATAGACTAAAGGTAGTGAATCATGCGATATCAATCACAAATATGATCAAAATACACATAAAACGTATGCAAAACCAGTCTATAAAAATGACTCAAAACCCCTGCATCAACCATCTTTTATCATTCAAAAAAACATGGACTCGATCCTTAAGACATCATGAACAAAAAGTTTCACATAGAAAACCCCTTTGTTGGGTTCTATGTAGAATTTCAACCTAACTTCACCTGACTATCCACCCAGAGTTTTACAGGGCATCTACAGCCATGGCGCCTCACATAAATCACCCAGAACTACTTCAAGATCTCTTGTAAATCTTCCTATGCTATTAGTTTGCACACCTCTTCCCTGGGGTTCTTGAACAATGTTTGGACTTCCGAAAAACCATCATGGTAGTTTGCTCCTTCTATAAGACTCCTGACCTTGATTTTGATTGAACATGCTTGCTCATCATAATTTTATTCTTAAAACCTCAATCAAACCCTAAGATGTGCTTCTATATCATGTGACAAACTCAAGTTTCAAGTTTGGTCTGGTTTGGACACTGTTCGAGCAAGTTATGCAAATATGTGCTTATTTTATACTTTTATGCAATTCACCCATATCTAGGGTTTTCCTTGTAATTTGGAACATGCTTTTTGTGCCTGACATGTTTTCGTATCATTTTTGATATAGTTCTACCTTGGGGCGCCTTGTTACACATTGGTTTGAGCAGTGACATCTAGCCCTGTGTTGAGATTAGGGTTTGCTCTCATGGATGCCCTAACTCAATGGTTGACCTTGAGTGTTGAGACCCGATGGGCCACCCAGTGTTGGAGGTCACCAAGGTTTCATATGCTATCTAGGTTTGGCAGTCACCAAGGTTTCATATGGTCTCTAGTGTTGGCGGTCGATGAGACTTCTGACTCATCTTGGTCGCCAACATTCCTAGCGTTGGTGGTCAATGAGATTTTTTATGAGGTTGTTTGGTTTTCTGAACCACATGTTTGACTTGGTTTTCTGGAGGAGATGTTTTTGATCTTGGACATATGGAATGCATGGCTTGACACCTCTCCCTTCCTTTCTCTCTCTCACCCTAAGTTTTATATACATCTCTCCTTGCATGCAAACAAGTTCTTTACACACCTAGATCTCTCTCTCTCTCTTCTTTCTTGCTAATTGGAGCTTGTCCCCATTTCTTGGTGAAGAAGGAGGAGACAAGGTAGGAGAATCTTGGCTGATCATTCTTGCATGTGCACCTAGGGTTTGGATCCACCCTTGTTGAGGTCGTTTGCTGCTTCCTTGCTTTGCTTCTTGGTCTTGGTAAATGCAATCTCCCTTCCTTCCTTCATTTTACTTGCTATCCTATCTTCCCCTCTCTTATTCTTGATCGGATCCATGGTGGAGCTTGATCTAATGGTTGAATATGTCTCCTTTCTTACTTCCTTGACCTAGGGTTTGCTTCCTCCTTAAAGAAGGAGCTAGCTTGGTTGAGTGGAGTGCTCAAGCTAGGGTTTCCTCCCACCTTCCTCGAGCTACCTTGTTGTTTAGAGCTTCATCTTTATCCTAGAGGTGAGTTATATAAATTTCTCCATGTTTACTATTTACTCTTATCTTGCATGTACATGATCTTGCCCTAAAACATTATTCTAAGTAGAAAGATGTTATCTTTGCCTAGGGTTGAACTTAGATGTTAGATCTTGAGTAGATAATCTTTTTTAATGTACCTCTAAACTTGGTGCACATTTCTTCCTTGAAGATAGAAAACTTAGACCTTGCATATGTTTGTGACTCAATGTGGTTGCCAAAGATTTTGAACTATGTTGGTCGCTAGAGATTTTGAACTCATGTGGATGCCAAGATTTAAGCTCAATGTGGTCGATGAGCTTATGACCCTGGGTGGTCATCAAGATTTCTAACCATAGTGGTCGCCAAGTTTTCTAACCCTAGTGGTCACCAAGATTTCTAACCCTAGTTGTCGCCAAGATTTCTAACCCTAGTGGTCGCCAAGTTTTCTAACACTAGTGGTCGCTAAGATTTTCTGACCCGAGTGGTCGATGAGATTTTTTGACCGTATCGTCTCCAAGATTTTTTGACTCTATGGACAATGGGTTTTTATGATCCTATGAGTATGGGTTAAGAGTTTTAGTTGTATGGAATCATATGGTTATGTGTGACCTTATGCATTCATTATTTGAAGGAAATGATAAGAGCTAGGGTTTATCCTTGACTATTGTTTTGTAATTTCAATTCAACTTATTTTGTGGAACTTGACCCTAGTACAAACAGGTGATGATGGTAAATCATACTCAGCTTCCTTTTATGATTAGTTGTGATGAATAAATACTCTCTCAATGTTTTTGTAACCCTAATATGTTGCCATATGAACATCATAATCTCTTAAATGCAATGTTATGTCAAACTTATATGTCACATGTATGGTGATAGTATGACGAGCCTTTGGTAAGGCATGGAGAGATAATGATGTTCTTACAGAGAATTATGTGATGGTCTTAATGACCTTTGTGCATGGTTGAACCCTTATTGAGGTGGCATTCTCTTCATGAGGTGACAAGGATTAGTATCCAGTGATGATGTGACAAGAAATATATTTTATACATTTTATATCTTCTGAAGTTGTAACATACCTGTGTTTTTGTCAAACTCTTTTAGGGTTTGTATGTAACTTGATTGATGCAGTCTTAACTCACCCAATTGGTATTAACTAATCAAGTGAAACTCTAACCATGTAGTGCCTTGTGTCATCGATCCATTCTAGTGTCAGAACTTGTTGGATGGTGAAATGAGTATTCCTCTAATGGAAGCTTGGAGTCCTATACTGTTGAGTATACGCATGTTTTCTTTTGAGGATGATTGTGGTCATACCTCGGTAGGAGAATAGTCAAGGACATATCTCATATGATTGTGATGAAGTATACGTGATGTTCTAAGGACAATTGTGGTTGTACCTCAGATGATAGGGTTTGCATACCCTGGTTACAAAATTTGTGACCTATATACCAAGGGCGGACTAGGTTGTTTTATAGCTTGACTATATATGTGTTGCAACATATGACTCATACTAATCGAGGGTAGATGCGATCTTAGGATTTTGGTTTTCCTAGATCATGTAGGGAACTAAATGTCACTTAGCAGTGGTCAGTTGGATTCTGAGTGGTATGCCTCAAACTCCCCAGTGCTTAATAAAAGATGTAATCTAGTAGTGTAGCATATTTTTTTAGGGATAAACACAATTCACATTGGTTGATAACCCTTGCATTTTTTCTTATACTACCTAGTTGTGATATAATGCGGTAAGAGAAATCAACTGTTTAGAAATGATAGTTTTACATGTTTCTTTACTTATCATGATAAATCATCTAATTGTTATACTATCTGTTTAATAAGCTTAATATGTTTAAATAATATAACATGATGTAATCAATAACCGTTGTTGAGAGTTATATCTATTGTTGGGACATTGATCTCACCTTGTGGGTCATCATACCTTCTTATGTGATCTCCAGCAACGTCGTCAGGATCGTGGTGGTGAGGAAGGGCAGTTTAGAGAATAGCAGGAGTAGAAGGTTGTCTAGTACTTAGTGTGTCCTAGAGTCATCCACGTACTCTCAGTTCTAGGCAGGGGATGTTTTGTAGATGATATGTATATCAAACTGAGCTTTTGGCAGTGTGTTGATGTTTGTATATTGTATGTATATGTGGAACAATATCTTTTATATACAAGTTGTGGCCTCATCCACTAACATACATGTAAATATTTCATATGGTATGTGTTGATATGCAAATTGTTTGACCTTTATGTAAATATATCTGAACATGATGGTAATGTTTAAATCAATTTTAATTGACCCACTTTTCTTGTTATGTTATTAATTAGTAGTCGATCATGTGTTTTGTTTTGAGTAATCTCGTTTAGTGTGATGGGGTGTCACAGTTTGATTGGTATCAGAGCTTTAGGTTCGCTAAGTCTATAGGGACATATGACTTCAGTTTGTTTATGTTCTTACGTAATCCAATGTATCTGATCATAGCTTATGTTTATGTAGATATGTCTAGAGAATGTGAAGAGCATGTCGAGAGTAGCTACATCCTGTTGGAGGTGGCAGTAAGAGGCCAGAACAGCCCACATTACCTCATTTTGACCCTACAACCATGGAAAATCCAACTTTTCAATTCATATTTGGATATCTCATGGTGATGATTGCACACTTAGCAGGCAGGGCACTCATACCCCAAGCTAGGGCAGCCATCCCTAATGTGGAATCTCAAGGTTCCGAGAAGATGTTTGAGAGGTTGCAGCAAATTGGAGCTATTGAGTATGCGGGTAAAATAGACTCGATTGACACTAAAATTTGGTCAACAAAGCTTGAGAAAGTTTTTAAGATCTTGAATATCCCATAATAGGACAAGGTGAAGTGTGTGGTTTACCTGTTGAAGGGAAGTGTTGGCCACTGGTGGGCCATAGAAGAGGAGAAAAGACCGGGAGTTGTAGTAGGTTGGGAAGATTCAATCGGGAGTTTGTGATTCATTACTTCCCAGAGACGTATTTGGATAATAAGACAACACCATTTGAGAAGTTGTGCCAAGGTTCGATGTTCATCAATGAGTACAAGGCAAAGTTTATGGAGCTTTTGAGGGTTTGTCTTTGTGAGACTCCTAACCTTGCTTAAATGATTGAACATGCTTAATTATCATAATCCAGTGCTTAAAAACTTAATTAAACCTATTTATATTCTTTGATATCATGTGACAATCTTACGTTTCAAGTTTGGTCCAGTTTGGACACTGTTTGTGCAAGTTAAGCAATTTTGTGCAAAATTTTGACTTTTTCCACAATTTACCCATATCTGAGGTTTTCTTTGCAATTTGTCACATGTATATGATGTTTCATAAGGTTTATGTCATGTTTGATGTTCTTGAACCTTGTGTCTCCTTGTTGTACCTCTGAATGAGAGGTGAGAACTTAGGTGAGAACTAGGGTTTCTCCCTATGCATGGATGATGCAGTTGCTAGGTTTGTAACCATGGAAATTGATGTTTTATCCTTGTAGGGTTGACATCCGATAGTTTCCCTAGATTTAGGATTTCAATTGTTAACCCTATAAGTGGCACAACTGATGGTTGAGGTGGTTGAAGGCCTCAACCGATGGTGGGGCAAATTGCTCCTTTTTGGCTCTTAGTGGCTAGGTGTGGGACCCAATGGCTCTTGTAAGTGGTGGAGGCCGATGGCTAGCCTAGGTTTGAAGGTATATGGTCCTTCTATCCGAAACAAACAATGGTTAGGAATAAGTACAACAGATGGACCTATTGTCTTACATGAAAAATGAACTTTGACACATGACAACTTACTAGGACACCTCAAGCTTCTCTTCCTTCTTATCCATAAGCTTTATATACCTTTTCTTTAGCATCCAAACAAATCCTTTGGATCCTTATCACTTACCTACTATCTATAGCTACTTCTTCCCCTATTTTGTGGAAAATAGGGTGCCCAAGGTAGAAAAAGGTGGTCGAACTTATTACGTGTTGCTAGAGCTCAGATCCACCCTCCTTTAGGGTTTGTGGAGCTTCCTTTGCTTATAACTGACCTAAGAAAGTAAGTTCTTCCTCCTCTTCTTCATTTCCTTTGCTTTCCTACCTCCTCCTACCTTCTTCTAGGATTGAACCATGGTTTATCATGGTAGAACTTGCTCTAAAGATTAAAGAACCTATCTTTCTTGCTCTCTTGACCTAGGGTTTGCTTCCCTTGTGGATAAAGAGCTAGTTGGCCGAGTTCAGAGCTAAAAATAGGGTTTTCTATCTTCTGATCTTGAGCTTTCTTTCTTTTTGGAGTTTTCTTCTTTCTAGAGTTGAGTTTTATAACCCTCCTCACGTTTATTGCATACTACTAGCTTGCTTGTTTAAGTTCTTTCTCTAAAATGAAGATCCAAGCATATAGAAGATATATTTTCCTGGAGTTTCAATTTTAATGTTGTTCTTAATTGATTTCTAACTCTAGATGAACCTAAAACTATGTGTAAAAATTCCTGAGGTAGAGGAATCCTTACACCTTGCTTAAACATGAACTGATGGTACTATTGGGATCACAAATGATGGTTCCTTCTATGTGTTAATGAATTGTTTTCCTTCTTTTCTTGGTGGACAATGGTTTGGTACCTATGGACAATTGATGGCCTCTACTTTTTTGTTGTTTTAATGACTCTAGCTCACCCTAGAACCGAAGGTAATGTTTATTTGGTCACTGATGGTCAATGGTTACCCTAACTCTAGCAAACGGTGATCTTTTTCTATATGTTGAGGGTTGCTTTTCCCCTTTGCTACATCATCTGATGGTTGGGCCATTGTGACAACCGATGGTGGGAACTTGGTTCTGTTTTGAGCCTTCTTTTAGTACCTAGAACTGATGGCTATGTTCCTCTTGGTGGATTTAATACTCACTTCAAGTGGTTCTAAATTATGGGTTTACTTAGGGTTTTAATGGACGTTTTCCACCTTGGTGCTTGACCCGATGGTCTAGTTCACTTGCTATTTTGTTTGCCTTTGTTTTGCCAACCGATGGTGGTCTCTTTGCAACTGTTTTAGATGTTATATGTTGAGTGCAACTGATGGTCATGCTTCTCCCTTAACAACCAATGGTTAGGGTTCCCATATTTGATGGTATTTGGTGTATCTAAGTGGTGACTTAAAAGTTAATTTTCTTGGTTTGACAAATGATGGTTTTGCATTTGTTTTTCAAGTAGTTTTCTCACATGTTTATTGAAAACTGATGGCCTCTTTGAGCCCCACAACCTATGGATAGTCTAGGCCATCAACCAATGGTTGTCTGAGTCTCAATCGATGGCCCTTGAGACCCATGATTCGATGGCGTCAACCGATTGTGAAATTGGATGTCACAACCAATGGCTTGCTTTAAGTGAACAATTGGTCGTGGGTTATACCCCCACAAATAATGGACCTTTTTGAGTAAACAATTGATGGTATTTCTATGTTATCAAATTATGACTTATCTAGGTGGTATGGTGGCCTTTGGGCATTGTTAATCCCTAAATGAGGTGTAATCCTCTTCATCATGTGACAAGGGTTGGAACCCTAGAATAATGTGATAAGGATTTGTATCTTATGATGATGATGTGATGACAAGTATAGTCTCATGAATGAGTACCTTATGATGTTTAGAAGAGGAATTATGTTTCACACATTTTATATCTTCTGAGGTTGTCATATAGTAATGTTTGCTAGAAATGAATATGGGTTGGTATGTCCACTTGTTTGATGCATCCTTAATCACCCAATTGGCATTGGTTAATCAAGTAAAACTCTAATCATGTAGTGCCATGTGCCATAGATCCATCCTAGTGTCAGAACTTTTCGGATGGTGAAATGAGTATTCCTAAGGGAAACTCAAAGGCATACTGTTGAGTATACAAGGTAAAAGTGATTGTGTGGCCTTGACATCTTGACTTCAAGATTAGGGAGAATGGTTGTGGTCATACCTAGCCCTCAGTTTGAGAATGGTTGCGATTAAATCTCATTGATTATATATGTGATGATATTTGAGGACGACTGTGTTTGTACCTCGGATGGTAGGGTTTGCATACCCACCTCCTTTCACTAGTGTCCTGACCTATACCAAGGATAGACTAGGGTGTTAGCAGCTTGACCTTATGTGTCACTATGGCGGACCCGTACTGACCGGGAGCAGAGAAACTCTTAGGAGTCTGGCTCTTCCTAGATCTTGTATGGCACTAATTTTGACTTAGCAATGGTCAGTTGAAATTTGAGTGGTATCCTCAAATTCCTCAGGGCTTAATAAAAGATGTAATACAGTCGTGTAGCATATCTATTTAGAGATATACACAAGCCTCACATTGGATGATAATCCTTGGTTGTTCTCTTTACATAGAGATGATGTTTAGTGCATTAAAAGATAGTAGATATGTTTTATGTTGTGGATATGCTCATGTTGTAGATGCGTACATACAGCAGCCATGCTTATGTCGATAGATATATTGCTACTGCTAATTATGATTATGATGCTAGCTATCACATGATGTTAGCTGTGCTTATACTACTAGCCATGCATCTATAGTTCGAACTTCTTATACTACAGGTAATGCTTATGAAAATAGTTGTGCTTATGATGTTCGTTCTACTTATGATGTAGATCTGCTCAATTCATTAGACATGCTAATACTTTCAGTGATGCCTATGTTGCTAGACTTATTCATGATGATAGAGATGCTTATGCCACTAGACTGCTTATACAGTTAGCATTGCATATGATGATAGTTAGGATAATGATGATAGTTTTATCAATCCCTTTATACACCTTGTTAATCATGCTTGTCGTTGTTCTTATCTATTTGATTGGCTTGATCTTCTTAAACTATTTGATTACATAACTTGCTATAACCAATAAGCGATGTTGAGAGTTATATCTCTCGTTGGGACATGGGTATCACCTCGTGGGTCACCACCACTTTTTAAGTGATCGACAGCAGTGGAAGAAGACATGTGGCAGCAAGGAGAAGTTGTGATGATGGACCTTGGACAAGGCTGCATAGATGTATAGTGTGTCCTAGAGTCGTCCATGTACTCTTAGGTCTGGGCAGGAAAGTTTGTATATGATGTTTTAAACAAATAATGTCTTTAGTAGAATTATGATACTTGTACATGTGGCATATGTGGATGATGTTCTTGTATATGTACATGTGGTGGTTGAGGCCACAGATTAGTTGTAAAATATTCTTGACAATCTACATGAAATAAAGCAAGATGTTGGACTCTTATGTAAATGTCTCTAAGCATGTTGGTGACGTTGAAATCGGTTTTATACCCTCTTTTTTGGGTTTGTGTTTAATTACTGATCGATCATGCTTTGAAGTTTGAGTAATCTCATTTAGTGTGATGGGTTCTCACAAGTTGGTATCAGAGCTCTAGGTTCGATGAGTCTACATGGATAATAGGACTTAGGACTAGGATGATGTCTAAGTAAGGAACATAACTTGTAAACATGGTGTGTACTACCTAAACTCGGTATTTGAATGCCCTAGACAGGTATTCAACGATTGAAGAAAAGGTAATTATGGAACTCTTAGATTGTTATCTTTCTAATTACTCAAATCAAGTAATCATTTTGAAACAATCTAAAGAGAATAATTAACAAGAAATTCTGGAGAAAATATTTCAATCTTACCCTAAAGAAGTTGATCATTACATCATAACCTATCAAAAATTGAACGTTTAGTAACTACAATAGAAAGATACGACACCATGAAACTAAAATCTAAATAAAGATGAGCTAAAGAGGAATTCTTGAAGCTATAATTCAACAAGGTAATAAAGTAAAAGATGGATAAGTTTGTACAAATGAAGTGATTCAAGGTATAAAATCCACATAAGATGGAGAGAACTCCTGAGATAAGTGTGATATGAAAAGATAAATAAGAACATTAGTAGATGAATAAAGTGGAACCTGAGCTAATATCAAACCAACCTATGTGTGTAAGAAAGTGTCAAAGTTAAATCTTCATAACATGTGAAAGAAATTAAGGGGGGTCGCCCCGAATTAATGAAAAAAATTTGGAATATGATGATTTATTCCATGATAAGGTGTTAAAAACATGATAAAACAAGGGGACATATACAAGAATGATGAATAGTTAATGAGAAAAGAGTAATGAGATATGTCAATGATGATAATTCATATGCTGGTTGCAAGGAACCCAGATGAAAAAGGTAAGATGATGCATAAAAAGTTGTAACTCGCTTGAAGAACATAGAATCAGTAACCCCCTTGCTAGAAACCCCTAGACAGTGTTGTTGTGTAGTGGGAAGTGTGTTTTCCTTTGTGTTTTTCCTTCCTGGGGCACAACTTTCAAGTGGGTCTTATGTCACTTGGTACGTGTGGGTTTGTTTTAATCCTGGGGTGGATAGCCAGTTATGGCATGTGTTTTCTTGGACTATGCTTTCAAGATCATGATGTTTTGTATAAGCATGTTTTACTAGCCTTCTAAGAGTTAGGGATACTCCCCCTATATGTTCTTAAATTGTTTATGATGTTGAGGAAGTGGATGAAATAGGGATGTGAGTTCCTTATAGCATATGTGGTGGATACCAAGGTGATGAATCCTAGTATCCATGGTGTACCAGTGGTACATGAGTTTGAAGGTGTGTATTGGATGAGCTCTATAGTGTTACTCTCCCTTAGGGAGAAAGAGTTGATGATGATCCTCCAAGTGTTGTTTAGAAAGAAGAGGAGTGGTTCGGGGGGTTATGTATATGGGTTACCAATAGCTAGATAAGACCACTATCAAGGATAGATGGTTGCGGACTAGTGGACATGTGCTATAATGTTCCTATAGATAAACCTAAGATTGGGATGTCAATTGATAAGAATTAGAGTGGATGACATAAGTTCATTGGTCATGGTAAGTTTAGAATTGTGACAACATTTATGGACTTGATGAGCAGAGTGCTCATGACATGTACCTATGAGTTATGGCAAGTTTTGAATGATAACATCTCAATGTAGTTTAGAGATGGTCAAAACATGGTTAGTATCTTCGCTAAGCCTTAGGATTGTTGACATAGCAATGATTGTGTGTCAAGATCAACAATAGTGAGTTGGGGGTTGACTAAAGTATCTTCATGGGATTATGATATGTCTTCTGAGTATGTTTTTTAAATCCATGTAAGGTGAAGACCATATAATGGCAGCTAAGTATGGAACACAGTATGGCACAGGTATGGTCAAGTGTACATATGTGAGTAAGTAAGTATAACTTTTGAGTGATGTGTTGATACAATCGATAAGATAGCACAAGAAGACATCTAGATTCCAAGTTGAAAGTCGCTACCAGAGTTTCACAAGTTGCATAGTAGTTTCTATGCTCCATGATTGGGGAAGAGTCATGCTAGTACATAACAAGTGATACAAACAGTGGAGGTAGAGTTGCATAATGATGTTTCTTATATGAAGGTTTCTATAAGGAAGAAGAACATGACTTCTACATGAGTGATGAGACATCACCATGATGTGGAAGTAACCATGTGGAGGTTTTTGTATGAGGTGCATAGGAGGTACCTATATTTACTTACCTAGGATTTCAGGGGCGAAATCCCTATTAGAGGTTTATGGTTGTGAGACCCCTAACCTTGCTTAAATGATTGAAGATGCTTAATTATCATAATTGAGTTCTTAAAACCTTAATTAAACCTTTTGATGTATTTGATATCACATGACAAGCTTAAGTTTCAAGTTTGGTCCAGTTTGGACATTATTTGTGCAGGTTATGCAATTTTATGCATGTTTTGGACTTTTCTACAATTTACCCATATCTGAGATTTTATTTGAAAATTTTCACATGTAGATTATGTTTCATAAGTTTTTATATCATTTTTATGTTCTTGCACCTTGGGTCACCTTTGTGTACCTCTGAATGAGGGGTGAGAACTTGGGTGAGAACTAGGGTTTCTCCCTATGCATGGATGATGGAGTTGCTAGGTGTGTAATCATGGAAAACAATGGTTTGGCCTTGTAGAGGTGACATCTAATGGTTCCCCTGGATGTAGGGAGTTTTATGGTTCATGCTAAAAGTTTCATAACTGATGGATGAGGTGGTTGAAGCCCTCAACCGATGGTGGGGTAGATTGCTCCTTTTTGGCTCTTTGTGGCTAAGAGTGGGACCCGATGGCTCTTGTAAGCGGTTGAGGCCAATGGATAGCCTAGGTTTGAATGTCTATGGTTCTTCTAGACCGAACGAATTATGTTTAGGTAGAAGGAAAATTTATGGACCTAGTGTCTTACATGAAAAACAAACTTTTACACATGGCAACTTACTAGGACACCTCAAGCTTCTCTTCATTCTTACCCATAAGCTTGATATACCTTTCCTTTAGAACCCAAACGAACCCTTTGGATCCTTATCACTTCTCTTCTATCTATAACTTCTTTTTCCCCTATTTGGTGGTGAATAGGGTGCCCAAGGTAGAAGAAGGTGGTCAAACTTCTTGCATGTGTGGCTAGAGCCCGGATCTACCCTCCTTTAGGGTTTGTGGAGCTTCCTTTGCTTGTTCCTGACCTAAGAAAGTGATTTCATCCTTCTCTCCTTTGTTTCCCTTTCTTTCCTACCTCCTCCTACCTTCTTATAGTACGTAACCATGATTTCTCATGGTAGAACTTGCTCTAAAGCTTAAAGAACCTATCTTTCTTGCTCTCTTGACCTAGGGTTTGCTTCCCTTGTGGAGAAAGAGCTAGTTGTCCTAGTTCAGAGCTAAAACTAGGGTTTTGTACCTTTTGAGCTCGAGTTTTCTTTCTGGTTTGAGCTTGGACTTCTTCCTAGAGTGAGTTCTATAACCCTCCTCACGTTTATTGCTTACTACTAGCTTGCTTGTTCAAGTTCTTACTCTAAAATGAAGATCTAATCATATAGAAAATATCTTTGCCTAGAGTTTTGATTTTAATGCTATTCTTTGATTAATTTCTAACTACAGATGAACATGAAACTATGTGTATGACCTTCCTGAGGTAGAGGAAGCCTTACACCTTGCTTAAACATGAACTGATGGTAATCTTGGGATTACAAATGATGGTTCCTTCTATGTTATAATGAACTTTTTTCCTTCTTTTCTTGGTGGCTGATGGTTTGGCACCTATAGACAACCAATGGTCTCTAATTTTTTGTTGTTTTAATGACTCTAGTGCACCCTAGAACTAAAGGTTATGTTGCTTTGGTCACTTATGGTCGATGGCTACCCTAACTCTAGCAAACGGTGGTCTTTTCTATATGTTGAGAGTTGTTTTCCCCCTTTGCTTCATCGTACGATGGTTGGGCCCTTGTGACAACCGATGGTGGGCACTTGGTTCTATTTTGAGCTTTCTTTTAGTACCTAGAACTGATGGCTATGTTCCTCCAAGGTGGGTGTCTCTACTTATCACTTCAAGTGGTTCTAAATGATGGGTTTACTTAGGGTTTCAATGGTTGTTTTCCTCCTTGGTGCTTGACCTGATGGTCTAGTTCACTTGTTGTTTTGTTTGGATTTTGTGTGTCAACTGATGGTGGTCTATTTGCTACTATTATATATGCTATATCTTGATGAAAACTGATGGGCATGCTTCTCCCTTAACAAACGATGGTTAGGGCTCCGTATTCGATGGTCTTTGGTGTCTCTATGTGGTGACTTAAAATCTTATTTTCCAGGTTTGACATATGATGGTTTTGCCTTTGTTTTTAGAGCAATTTTGTCACATGTTGATTGACAACCAATGGCCTTTCTGAGGCTCACAACCAATGGATAGTCTAGGCCATCAACAAATGGTTGTTTGAGTCTCAACGGATGGCCCTTGTGACCCATGATCCGATGGTGTCAACCGATGGTGACACTGGATGTCACAACTGAGGGCTTTCATCAAGTGAACAACTGATGGTGGGTTATACCCCCATAATCGATGGCCCTTTTTGAGTCAACAAGTGATGGTATTTCTATGTTATCAAATTATGACTTATCTAGGTGGTATGGCGAATCAACTAATGCAACATCTCAATGGTTTTATGATATGGTTTGTTTAAGATGGTTGCTTGTGTTACAAACAATGGTTGCACCTCCTCTCATCCAATGGTTTTGGGTTGATGCTTGAGGTATGTTGGTTTGGTTTAAATGATGTGGATCCAATGGAGGGTTTCCCTTAATCATGTAGTCTTACCATTGCCCTTGTTTGGAGGAAATGGATAGTCACCCTAAAGTGGATGTGTAAACCTAATGTAGAATATCTTGTTACACTTAACCTTAATGCAATAAGTGATGGTTAACCTTGTATTATGCATAGAACCATATTTTAGAATTGTATGCGGTTTGAAGGTAATGTTTTACCCTATGCATCCATGATCCAATGGGGATGCCATGTGTTAGGGTTTGTGCATGAGTGCTAATTTGTGGCTTCAGTGTAACTTATCTTGTTGAACCTATCCCTGGTGCAAATAGATGAGGATGGTTAATCATTTCTTAGCTTCTTAGTATGATATTATGAAGGAATACCCTCTCTAATGTTTGTTGAAACCCTAATATGTTAACTCATGGATATCAAAGTTTTGTAACTCATGCTTTCTCACAAACATATGCATTACAACTATAAAGGTGATCAAGCATATCTAGACTTCATGTATGTCGATGCAATTGAAGGAATACTTTAATGATAAGATAACCCTTCTATGTTTACATATAAATATCTTTTAATCTCTTTAATGCAATCTCATGTTGATTTCGTGTATCACATGTATGGTTATGTTTTGTTAAGCCTTGTTATAAGACGTGTGAAGATGATTATGATCTTGCAGGGAATGATGTGATGGTCTTAATGAGCATTGTGCATTGGTTGAGCCCTGAATGAGGTGCAATCCTCTTCATGATGAGATAATAGTTGGAACCCTGGAATAATGTGATAAGGATTTGTATCATGTGATGATGATGTGATGACAAGTATGGTCTCAATAATGGCAAGTGAATAGTATCTTATGATGTTGAGATGAGGAATTATGTTTCACACATTTTATATCTTCCGAGGTTGTTCTATAGTAATGTTTTCTAGAAATGAATTAGGGTTGGTATGTCTACTTGTTTGATGCAGCCTTAATTCACCCAATTGGAATTGATTAATCAAGTGTAAGTCTTATCATGTAGTTCCATGCGCCATTGATCCATCTGAGTGTCAGAACTTACCGGATGGTGAAATGAGTATTCCTATGGGAAACTTAGAGTTCATATTGTTGAGTATGATAGGTGCAAGTGAATGTGTGTCCTTGAAATCTTGACTTCAAGATTAGGGAGGATGGATGCGGTCATACCTAGCCCTCAATTTGAGAATAGTTGCAGTTGCATCTCGGTGATTATATATGTGATGAGATTTAAGGACAGCTGTGGTTGTACCTCGGATGGTAGGGTTCGCATACCCCCTCCTTTCACTAGTGTTGTGACCTATACCAAGGACGGACTCGGCTATTAGTAGTTTGAGCTTATGTGTTGTTGTGACAGACCCCTACTGACTGGGGGCGGAGAAGATCTTAGGAGTCTGACTCTTCCTAAATCTTGTATATCACTGATTTTGACATAGAAGTGGTCAGTTGGAATTTGAGTGGTATCCTCAAATTCCTCAAGGCTTGATAAAAGATGTAATGCAGTCATGTAGCACATCTGTTTAGGGCTATACATAGTGCATCACATTGGATGATAATCCTTGGTTGTTCTCTTTACATAGTGATGATGTTTAGTGCATTAAAAGATAGTAGATATGTTTATAATGTGGATATGCTCATGTTGTAGATGTGTACATACAGTAGTCATGCTTATGTTGATAGATATATTGCTACTGCTAATTATGATTATGATGCTAGTTATCATATGATGTTATCTATGCTTATAGTGCTAGTCATGCCTCTATAGTTAGAACTACTTATACTACTAGTCATGCTTATGCAAATAGTTGTGCTTATGTTGTTAGTTCTACTTATGATGTAGATATGCTCAATCTGTTTGACATGCTAATATTGTCATCTATGCATATGTTGCTAGACTTATTCATCATGATAGAGATGCTTATGCCTCTAGACTGCTTATACAGTTAGCAATCCATAATGATGATAGTTACGCTAATGATGATAGCTTTATCAGTCCCTTTATACACCTTGTTAATCATGCATGTTGTTATTCTTATCTATTTAATTGGTTTTATCTGCTTAAACTATTTAATTACATAACTTGTTGTAATCAGTAAGTGGTGTTGAGAGTTATATCTCTTGCTGGGACATGGGTCTCACCTCGTGGGTCACCACATCTTTTTAGGTGATCAGCGACAGTGGAAGAAAACCCATGGCAGTGAGGAGAAGTTGTGATGATGGACCTTAGAGAAGGTTGTTTAGATGTCTAGTGTGTCCTAGAGTCGTCCCTGCACTCTCAGGTCTGGACGAGAATGTTTGTATATGATTTTTTAAACAAAATTATGTCTTTAGTATCATTATGATGCTTGTACATGTAGAATATGTGGATGATGATCTTGTATATGTACATGTGGTGGATGAGGCCAAGGATTAGTTGTAAAAGATTCTTGACATGTTATATGAAATAAAGTAAGATGTTGGACTCTTATATAAATGTCTTTGAGCATGTTGGTGACGTTGAAATCAGTTCTAATTTACCCTCTTTTCTGGGTTTGTATTTAATTAGTGATCGATCATGTTTTGAAGTTTGAATATTCTCATTTAGGGTGACAGGTTCTCACAGTCCTCATATGGACGCGATAGAGAAGGAAAAGGGTTAGAGGTTTGAGAAGGGATTGAGCATAGAGTTTTTACGACAACATCTGCTTTGGAAAATAGAGAGAGTTGTTTTCTACCTTTATGAAGATTGTGAGGAAGATTGAGAGATCTGTTATGGAGAAGCGTGAAGACAATGCTAAGAAGAGGCCAGCTCAGTTTCAAGGGCAGTCGTCTGGTGGCTTTAAGAAGCCAAGGTTCTCATAACCATAGTCACAGCAGAGGTCAACCTTCTCTTAGCCAAGATCAAGAGTGTCGTCACAGTGGTCCCCAAGCAAGGGTAGAGGTCACAACTTTCTACCAGTAGGATCACATAGTGTAGTTTCTATGTAAGGGAGAGGGTTGTCTGGGCCACAGTATGATTTGAGAACTTGTCACATGTGTGGAAAAGTAGGGCATATAAGGTGGATGTACCCTATGAACGACGAAGAAGTGACACAGTAGTCAAGGGGGAGCCAGTGAGATTTGTAGTTGCAATAGTATATCAGTGGTGCTTGTAGAGGACATCGTCAGACATCACAGGATGGGTCATATAGACCAGTTGGAAGAGGAAGAGGACAACAATAGGAGACAGTTAGATTCTATGTTGTGAGTCAACCGGAGAGGTGGTCAATCCATGGGTAGTGACCGGTCAGATGGAACTTTTTCATTCTGACTTACCTACTTCTTCTTTCATATATGTTTTGGTTGACCCAGGTGCAACACACTCTTTTATCACTATAGAGGTGATAAGTAGTTGTTATCTACCTATTTATAATAAATCTGATAGCCTTTTGCTTGAAACCCCTCTTTTTGGTCTGGCTAAGTTGTGGGAGGTGTGTCCATCTTGTATTCTTTCTTTTTTGGGACACAACATTCAAGTGGAGCTTATGCCACTTGACATGCATGGATTCAATGTAATGCTAGGGATCAATACCTTGGAAAAGTATAAGGCCATTTTGGAATGTAGTTCCAAGGTGGAAATGTTCTATGATGGAGATGTTTCATGGATCTTCCAAAGAGATAGGAAGATTCTTCCTACATGTTTAGTTTTATCTATGACAACGGAGAGGTTGATGAGACAAGGGTGTGAGTCCTTATTGGCACATGTTGTGGATACTAAGAGTAGAGGTCTTAGTATCCAGGAGGTACTTGTAGTACGAGATTTTGCGGATGTCTTTCCAAAAGAGTTTCCTGGTGTTCCCCTCCTAGAGGGATTGATTTTGAGATCAATCTTATTCCTAGAACGCAACCCATAGTGCAATCACCCTATAGGATGGAACCATCAGAGATGTAGAAGTTGAAGAAACACTTGCACGAGTTTCTAGTGAAATGTTTCATCAGACTAATAACTTCCCCTTGGGGTGCTCCCATGTTGTTTGTGAAGAAGAGGGATGGTCCTATGAGGCTTTGCATAGACTACCGGTAGTTGAACAAGGTTACAATGAAGAACAAGTACCCGTTGTCGAGGATCGACGATCTGTTTAACTAGTTGAGAGGTGATAAAATGTTCTTGAAGATAGATATAAGGTTAGGATACCACCAGTTCAGTATCAAAGTGGATGACATACCTAAGACTTCTTTTAGGTTTAGGTATGGTCACTACAAGTTCATTGTTATGCCGTTTGAGCTAACCAACATGTTGCAACTTTTATGGATTTGATGAATAGAGTGTTTTGACCGTACTAGATCAATTTTTTGTTGTGTTTATCGATGATATCTTGATATACTTTAGGGATAGTCAGCAACATTAGCAACACCTTCTCTAGACATTGACATTGTTGAGGCAACACCAATAGTATGCCAAGTTCAGCAAGCGTGAGTTCTGGTTGACTAATGTGTCCTTTCTTGGTCAAGTTATATCTATTAAGGGTGTTTGTGTAGATCCAAAGAAGGTAGATTATATGCTAAAATGGGAACGTCCCAAGACACTGATTGAAGTTTGAAGTGTCCTAGGTTTTGTTGTTTAGTACATGAGATTCATTAAGAATTTTAGTGTTGTAGCATTATCCCTAACCAAGTTGACAAGGAAAGGTGTTCCTTTTACCTTGGATGACAAGTGTCCGTGTTCCTTCTAGTTAAATTTGACTAGTGATCCAATCTTACTGCTTCTAGAGAAAGAGAAAGGTTACATTGTCTTTTGTGATGCTTTGAAAAATGGCTAGGGATGTGTGTTGATGCAGGAAAAGAATGTGATTTCTTTTGCTTCGCGACATCTTAAGAAGCACAAGGAAAACTATTTGACACATGACCTAGAATTATCAGTTGTGGTTCATTCCCTAAATATTTGGAGGCACTATCTGTATGGAGAGAAGTGTCAGATCTTCATCGACTACAAGAACCTTTAATATATCTTCTCAAAGTAGGAGATGAATATGCGACACAGGAGATGGAAGGAGTTGATCAACTACTATGACTACACGATAGACTACCATCCAGGGAAGGAAAATGTCGTTTTTGATGCGTTGAGAAGGAATTTGTCTTCGTCATCATCTACAAATTAGGCACAATTACACTCTATGGTGTGTCACAAATGGGACATGTTACTGTTGTTTCATCAAATGAACATACAGCTAGAAGTTTCTCTGTTGGCAGGATTGTTGGCATAGTTGCAGGTAAAGCCAATGTTGATGTAATAGATAAGAGATGCTCAGAAGCATGATATCATGATATAGAGGATTATATCAAAATTTGGCAATAAGAAGCATGATGGATTTCATGAGTCAGAGGATGGGACTTTTTTCTTTCACAATAGGACATTGGTTCCAAATGTGGATGGTCTAAGGAAGATGGTTCTTGAGGAGGCTCATTCCCCAATGTATGTGAACCACAATATGAAGGATTTGTATTGGTGGTCAGGTTTGAAGCGTAATATGGAAGAGTCTATTGCTAAGTGTCCAGTTTGTCAGCAGTTCAAGGCAGAACATCACAAGCCTATAGGGACGCTACAACATTTGCTAATACCATAGTGGAAATAGGATCATATTACCATGGACTTTGTGGTTGGTCTTCCTAGGACATCCAATGGTCATGATTCTATGTGGGTGATAGTTGACAATTTGACCAAGGCCGCTCACTTCCTTCTAGTCAAGACAATGTATACAAAAGAGAAGTTAGCACAAATATATGTTGGTGAGATAGTTTAGCTACATGGTATTCCAATTACCATAGTATCTTATAGAGCTCCATAGTTTATGAGTAGGTTTTGGTAACGCCTGCATATAGCTATAGGGACATAACTGAGGTTTTAGTACAATCTTTCACCCACAGATAGATGGTCAGTTAGACATAGACCTATAAAATAGGTGGGTGGATTGGGTTTGGGTTGCGTCATTGCAGATTTGGGTCTCGCGGGTGTGATTTTAAGAGACCCAATGTTAAATGGGTGGAGAAGTAGCATACCAAAACCCAATCCAGTGGGTTTTGGGTCTCCTGTGGTTGCCCATATAATATGTCCATGATGATACGGTATTGATAGATTATGCTCTACAACAAAAAGTAGAATGATTCATTAATAATCTTTGGTGTCAACGTAGAAAAATGAGGGAAACCTTCCACTACTTTTTGTGTCAAACACAATATAATATCTATTTTGATGTTTTGAAGTAAATTGTAAGAGACAAAAAACAACCATTTCTGCAATGTAAAAAAATGATATAGACGTTACAAATAGTATAATAAATCACCATAACAACATAATATTTTATCATCTTATGTTAAAAGTTCTTGATATATCATGTTCTTATGATTGTCTACTGCATAAAGTGAACAAAAAGAGAATATAATTGTTATGGTTGAATATAAACATGCATTACAATATATGTTCACTAACATAAACAATAATATAGAATATAACTACTTTGTTTCCATTAGTATAACAATAATATAGAAGATAACTACTTTGTTTCCATTAGTATAAACAATTAATAAAGGATATCAATCAAGAAAGTTAAACTTTAACTCTTTATATTGTCTACATTACACATTGTCAATTTAGTTGCTTGATAAATGTATAGGTGTGGCATGTCTTAAGATCCTGTTGGGTTTTAGGGAAGGCAGAGAAGGTAGTGAAAACAAAAAATTTCTTCTCCCCGAACCCAGTATAAAGGAACCGTGTCAACGTCTATACAGTAGGAAGGATGGTTTGTAGAGACATACCTTGTCCCAAGGCTTGCTCGGCAACATTACCTCGCGGCTTGCACGGTCTTCACCTCTGGTCTTGGACGGTGTCTGTGTAACTGCTGGTCTCACCGGGACTGTCATGATTGACATCTGTCCTCTGAGCGGAAGAAGTCTCCCGCCTCTGTAGTAGTCCACACAGACCACCTGGAACTCCGATCGCCTTGTCGCACAAGGCACCAGAAGGAGTTATACCCTCCTGTCAGTGTACTAGTCACCGATACACTCTCCTTCCACCAGTCACCTTTCTGCGGTTGTCTTTCCCTTGTTGTGCCTCCCTTATCGGGTAGCACTTGCTCGGGCTCTCTCAATTACCACAACCAGAGAGAACGACAGGAGGGTGAGCAACTGGTGTTCTGAGTTGTACTTGAGAAGCCCCCAATACCCCTATATATAGGAGGGTCACGGGACAGGGTTCTCTACCCCGGGCAATGCGAGACTAAAGCAGGAGTAGAAGGGTCTAGAATTTCCACAAAACAACCAACTACGCCAGCTGAACCGATCGTTTCAAGCATGAACCGGTCGCTTGGGGACCTGAGCTGATCAGTTCACACCTGAACTGGTCAGTTGGGGCACCTGAACCGGTCGGTTCACTACCCTGGTCAGTTCCCAATTAACTTTTCCTCTTTTGTTTCGAATTGATCCAAATACCAATCCTTGTTCCAATCAAATTGGACAAGTGAAACGAAGAGAAATTTCTCACCAACCTAACTTTCCCAACTTGCTCGCTTGGTCAATCGAGCCGATCGATTCAACACCTTGAACCAATCAGTTCAGTGACATGAGTCGGTCGACTCACCAACTGAGCCGATCGGTTCACCAAGATGAGCCGATCGATTCATCACATGAGCCGATCGGTTGGGAGTGCAGACTTTGCAAAATCAATCAATTGCAGTTTCAATCAATCCGATACTCTAATCAATCAGTCCAACACCTTGAATACTATGATATTGAACTATCAATTGATTGAGTGTTTAATTGAACTACTAAACTCATTTAGTAATCAATCTAAACATCATTTGTGGATAAACTCCTCTTCCATGTTAAATCCTATGTGTGTGACCCTGCTTGCCCATTTCACATTGGCAGTGAAATTTCATAACACCTATGACTTCACAAGCAAAGAACGGTGCCTAGTCACACATCAGTGCTACCCATGTGAAATAGAAAGTTGGAGAACAACTTTCAATCCTACAATCCGTGAATGGTGTTACAGTGAATGTATAATTCCTTTGTCACTGATATCCCGAATGAACTCGAGGCATGGAACAGTCATCCTGTCAATGTTCATTCACTTTCTTGATCTCAGAGTAGATTGAAGGAGATACCTATGACATCAATATCACATATTGATTCACACATGCGTGCACACGCCTATCTCAATCCTACTCATCAAGTGGCCACAAATATCAAACTCCCTCAGGAGGGACAAATACCATATCTATCACTCACCCCTCAAAAGCCCCATGTGTCAAAGCCACCCAATCATCACCTTTATAACAATCCATGTTTCAGGATTGTGTTTGATGATGTCAAAGTGTACCCAACGACATGTGTTGAGTGTAGTGATTTCAGGTCAAACAATCACACTCACCACCATCGCTGTGAGAACTGACTGTGAAAACCATGTCATGGTTCCATGTGTCAAACTCACGGTGGGTCTGTCCGGTACACTTGTTCTCTAACAAGTACCTATATGTTTGGTTTGATATTTCCATATCATGACTAACGTGATTCTGTCATCAACCAACACCACAATCTAGTCTTGTGTGTCATTGTTGTCTATCTACCTTCCACAATGACATCCGACTAGGGACATAATAAGAATGTAAAAACTCTTAGCATCCGTATGATCTCATCGTTCAGGTCCTGAACTTGAAAGCATATGTCATTGAGTACTGTCATTCTCTAGACATTCAATCTGTTCTATCATTATCTCATATGACTGAACCAGAAAGAATTGGAAGCTTGCCTTTGATGCTTATCAAATAAATCTTAATGTATCCCACCAATTATCCCATGATTGTCTCTCAGGGCATACATACCAACATTGTCTACTGCATAAAGTGAACAAAAAGAGAATATAATTGTTATGGTTGAATATAAAACATGCGTTACAATATATGTTCACTAACATAAACAATAATATAGAATATAACTACTTTGTTTCCATTAGTATAACAATAATATAGAAGATATCTAATTTGTTTCCATTAGTATAAACAATTAATAAAGGATATCAATCAAGAAAGTTAAACTTTTTTTAATAAAGATAAACTTTAACTCTTTATATTGTCTACATTACACATCGTCAATTTAGTTGCTTGATAAATGTATAGGTGTGGCATGTCTTAAGAGTTGTATAGGCATTATATTTTAATTAATATATTATTTAGTTAAATGGGCACCCGCGGGTGCCCGTAGGTCACTTATGAAACCCACTAAATAAACAGATGGGCACGGGTTTGGGTGATTTCTAACGGGTGGCAAATTTCATCACTCAAACCCAACTTAAATGGGTCGACCCGTGGTGCCCATGAATTTTAACCTAGTTTGACAGGTCTAGTGAGAGAGAACCATTTAGACATTAGAAGATCTTTTGGCAGCATGTGTTTTGTAGTTTCTTGACAGTTGGGATGTGCATCTGCATTTGATAGAGTTTTCCTACAACAATAGTTATCAAAGAAGTATAAACATATCACTGTATGAAGTGTTGTATGGGAAACAATGTCATTCACCTCTTTGTTTGTGTGAGACAGGTGAGTATCAGCTTTTGGGTCCTAAGCTAGTGGAGAAAACTACTGAGAAGATCAAGGTGATACATTAGTAGTTGAAGGAAGCTCAAGATTGATAGAAGTTGTATGCTAACAAGCACCGTAGACCGTTGGAGTTTGAAGTTGGAAACCTTTTGTACCTTAAGTCTTCCCCTTGGAAGGGTGTGGTGAGGTTTGGTAAGAAGGGTAAGTTGGATCCGAGGTATATGGGACCATACCCTATTTTGGCATATGTTGGGAAGGTAGCGTACAAGTTGGAGATACCTCCAGAGTTGTGTAGGTTGCATAATGTCTTCCATGTCTCCCTTTTGAGGAAGTGTCACCCTAATACAGAGCAGACGTTGTAGTCGGTGGAGGTTGAGTTGGTGGAGGACGGATCATATGTTGAAGGTCATGTGTTTATCCTAGATAGGAGAGTGAAGAAGTTGAAGAAAAAGTATATATCATTAGTTAAGGTTTCGTGGCATCACTCACGGTGTGGAGGAGGCCACGTGGGAGTTATAGGATGAGATGTATAGGAAGTACCCATCTTTGTTTACATAGGATTTCAGGGGGAAATCCCTATTAGGTTTTATGGTTGTAAGACATGCGACCTTGATTTTGGTTGAACATGCTTTCTCATCATAATTAGATGCTTAAAACCTTAAAAAAATACTAATATGTGCTTTGATATCATGTGACGAGCTTAAATTTCAAGTTTGGTCCAATTTAGACACTATTTGAGCAAGTTATGCAAATATGTGGTTGTTTTGGACATTAATGCAATTTACCCATATCTAGGGTTTTCCTTGTAACTTGTCACATGATTTTTGTGCCTCACATGTTTTAATATCATGTTTGATATAGTTTTTCCTCGGGGTACCTTGTTATGCCTTGGTTTGAGTAGTGACATCTAGCCCTGTGTTGAGATTAGGGTTTGCTCTCATGGATGCCCTAACTCAATGGTTGACCTTGAGTGTTGGGACCCGATGAGCCACCCAGTGTCAGAGATCACCAAGGTTTCATGTTATCTCTAGTGTTGGAGGTCGATGAGACTTCTGACTCATCTTGTTCATCAACATTCCTAGTGTTGGCAGTTGATGAGACTTATGACTCATATTGGTTGGCAACATTCCTAGTGTTGGTAGTCAATGATATTTCTTATGAGGTCGTTTGGTATTCTAAACCACATGTATGACTGGGTTGCATGTACGGGATGTTTTTTTACCTTGGCCACATGGCATGCATGGCTTGACACCTCTCTCTTCCTTTCTCTCTCTCACCCTAAGCTTTATATACCTCCCTCCTTATATGCAAAAGAATTCTTTACACACCTAGATCTCTCTGTAACATCCCTGACCTGGGTTATGAGCTAACCCTAGGTGTTTTGTCTAATTATGTAATTAAGATACTTGTTATTATATTTTGGTCTGTAATTAAACTTTTGAGGAACATATGTTTACATTTCTGACCCTTTTAAACAATGTTTTAGTATTGTTTTGTAATGCATGGACCTATGTGAAATTTACCCAATTAAAGGGGTTAACTTGCAATTTACACATGTTGATATGTTCCTTTAAGTATTGAGACATCATAAGAGTGGATATGATGAAGTATAATGGATTTCCCAAGCTTGGGCACCAAGATGCAGCTTGTGGAGCAATCCTTGTGTTTAAAACCCTAATTTTGGTGTAAAGTGCAATTTACCCAAAATCTGGGGTGCAACTTGTAAAATACACCTTCTATAATATCTTCTATGACTTTTGACATCATTTAGAATAATAATGATGAAGGGGGCACTTCATTTGAATAACCATATAATAAGGAACACCTTTGTAATTAAATCACCAAGTTGTGAGTAAGGAGACCCTTATGTATATGTGCACCTTAGTGATAAGTTCACCTTCCTTGCCTTTAGTTCTTGGTTTTAGAAGGAGTTTTACCTTAGAAATGAGGAGTAGGGACGTGCCAAAAAGAAAGGAAGGACCTAGTTGAGAAAAGGAGAAGCAAGTTGTCCTTATGTTGGAAATGACCCCAAAGTACATATACTCCTTTCCTTTACAACCAACGACAACGTTTCCTTTCTTCTATCACTTATCACCTTTCTTGGACCGACTAAGGAAGAGCTCTAGAGCTGAGGGATACGACCAACCTGTTCTAAGGTGAGAAGATACCATCTTCTAGCTCAGATTCATGGAGGAATTCCTTGTATAAGGTTGGTTTTATGGTTATCTCACTTAGGTTTCTTGTTCTAGCCGACTTTCCCCAACCTTTTCTTGGAGAAACTTCTTTGGCCAACCTGTGGAGCTCAAGATGCCATTAAAGGTTTGAATCTTGTAAGATTGGAGCTCTAGGAACAACGTTTGAGGTGAGTTTAATAACTCTAAACCTCTTGCTTTCTTATACATATACTTGTTCTTGCATATAGTAGTTAGTTCTTCTTCTTCCCCATCTTTCCTTGCTTTCATGCAAGCAAATCCACGAAATCACCAACCTGTCCCAAGGTTGAAGATGATAGACGTGAATTCCTAGGTAACTTTACCAAACGACCTTGGACCATTTGGTCTAAACGGTTTGCAAATCGTTTGAAATCAAACGGTCTCAAGACCGTTTGATCTCATGCGGTCTTGCAAGACCGTTTAGATTCAAACGGTCTCTAAGACCGTTTGGTAGGGTTGACCAAGTGAAGACCGTTTAGAGGTCTGTTGTACACATGTTGAATTAATCAATTACAAAGAATCATGATCTAATTGCAAACCAATCACAAGTTGAAGGCACTTCAACCTTCTCAACCCTAATCGGGTTCAATTGAGGTTTTCAAGGATAGATTTTGGTGAACTTTGGGTTGAAGGGCCCAAACGGTCTCAAGACCATTTGGGGGTTCACTCAAACGGTCTCAAGACCGTTTGGTGACCACCCAAGACCGTTTGGAGGTCTAGGGTTAAGGAATTTTATGAATTGAGGGTCCAATCACAATAGGTTGATGAATTGATTGAAAGTGCTGATTTTAGACCTGATTAGGGTTCAACCCTTATCAAATCGATTTAGATTTTGATGAAACTTTGGGAAAACGGTCTCAAGACCATTTGGAGAGTGTCCAAACCATCCCAAGACCGTTTGGACCAAGTTTGGTCCCAATTGAAGGTCAATTGATAGGTTCAACATCAAATAGACTCATGGTGATTAATGTTGATGGTTAACCGATTACAAACCCTAATTGAATTGGTTTCAACCCTAATTGTCTTTCAATTGAGGGTCAATTAGGTGTCCAATTGGTTAAGGCTAACCCTAATTGGCTCAATTGATAAGTGGTTAACAAGGTTATGGCCAATTGAAAGCTTCAACATAGAAAACCCTAATCGATTATAACCTTTGATACACCTTTGAGGTTCATGCGGTTTTGAGCCCATTTGGACCAAACGGTCTCAAGACCGTTTGGATCCAAACGGTCTCAAGACTGTTTGAGGCCAAATGGTCTCAAGACCATTTGGGCTCAAACGATCTCAAGGTCGTTTGGTCCAATCGATCTCAAGGTCGTTTGGTCCAATCGATCACAAGGTCATTTCATCCAAACGGTTTCAAAGTCAACACTCTCAAACAGTCAACAAGTTGAAACGGTCTTGAGGATGACCAAGCTCAAACGGTTTGGAAGTCAACACTTTCAAACGGTCAACTCATCCAAACGGTCTCAAGACCGTTTGGAGGTTGAAAGTGTATAATCGTTTGGAGACTTTAGGGTTGTGATTACTTAGTTCTTTGAAGGTTTAATTGGTTCAATGGTGGTCTAATCCAAACCCTAATCATACCCAAAGACATTAAGGGGTTGAGTGATTAAAAGATTGACCCATAATTGTGATCAATGGTGTACATTACCAATATTCCCTTGAAGGGTTGAAGTAGATGACACCTTGATTTAATCAAAACCCTAATGACATGATGGTGATGACTTAGCTTATGTTATTCAATGATGAATTGACCTAACCTAATCTAGAGTGAGGTAATCATCATCTATTAGTAAGAGGAGAGAGAAGGTACCATTTATGGTTGAAACTCAAGTAAAATACCTTCAATGTATATGAATATGCATGATTAGGGTATGATCCACCTATGTGAGATCATGAAAACCCTAATTATGATAATTGATGAGTCTTAACCTAATTGGGAGGTATCAATGATGATGTTTATCATACATGATGATGCTATGAGCTCTATTCACTATGAAGTGAATAGTAAACCCTAATTCTAGGGTAATAACATACAAGGTGAATAGTAAACCCTATTTGGGGGTGATATGTTGGTTTGTATAAATAACCCTAATTCCAGGTTATGCTTTTAAGCATGAAGGTACAACTCTTGATATGATATGTTTATTGTTGTTAATTGAATTAACCATGCAGGTTCTTATAAGAGAATAATCATATCCAGGTAAGGATTATGATATCATATTCATTAAAGCATGTTGTTAGCTTTATGAATAAGTGATATGCTATGTTGCTTAAGTTAAGTGGCATCATATGAGATGATAGGCTGTAAGAGCCAGGAGTAACATCAAGGTCATGCTGATTAGATGACTTATGATGAATTAACATCCAATTGGCAACTGATACGAGTAAACTTGATACATTTAGTATTCATCTTGTATAGCAGTGTTTTAATATTTAAAATGCTTGGAAACATGCTTGTGGTTAAAAGAATACTGAAATGTACCTAACTAATCAAGTATAATCATACCATGTAGAGCCCTGATCATAGATCCATCATTGTTAGAAGCTAAATGATGGTGAAACAGGTTTTCCTAAGGGAACTCCTGGATCACATACTTTTGAGTATGTGGGGGAATATGGATGTGAACATCCTTACATCCTAGTGTAGGAATTGATGTAGATGTATCTTAATCTATCAACCCTTCACTATATGTTTATGCCGGGGTGATGTAACACTAATCTCCCGAGGAAATATTTTATACCGCATCGATGAGAGATAAACAAGAAATCTTTTGATGGCGAAGAGAGTACAGAATGACAATGTGACTCTAATAGCGAAGTACCAGAGTACCCTGGTGAGCTATAGTAGCAGAGACACTAGATGTCATGCATGTTGATCCTCACTCTGAATGAGGAAGATGAGGTCATAAGAATCCGGCTCTTTTGATGACCTAGGTATGATACCGATGCGACTTAATAGTGATCAGTTGGAGTATGAGTGGTATACCTCATCTCCGCAGGGAATAATGATGTTTGTAAAACATAACCAACTGCGTAGTATATCTGCTTAGGTTAAACTACGAGATACATGATTGTTGTTAAACTGCCTAGTATACATATGTTCGTTATATTCCTTAAATGATG
This sequence comes from Alisma plantago-aquatica, assembly GCA_963693085.1. NCBI lineage: Eukaryota > Viridiplantae > Streptophyta > Magnoliopsida > Alismatales > Alismataceae > Alisma > Alisma plantago-aquatica. Next base: position 27,870,727 of record OY856412.1, read on the forward strand.
ATGCACTACTCAAATGTCAAATCGGCTGTTGATTATCTTAAAAGCTTTTATTGCTTATGATTATTCTTTGATTGCTATAATAAAGCTTCTGGCGAAGAGTTATCACTCTCGCTGGGACAATTATTTAAATAATTGTCTCACTCTGTAGGTTTCTAACTTTTAGGTGGACGTCGAGGACAAAGAAACCAATCTGAGGGTGAGCAGTATCAGCAGCAGCAACACCTGGGGCAGTAGTGAATCTCAGGTGGAGATACTGACTGCTGAGTCATGTAGTTAGTTGGTCCTATGTCGTCTCTGTACTCTCAGGTCCTTGGAGTTATTTGGTCTGAGATTTTGATTTTGAATCTTGAGATTTTGTATCTAGTTGTGTATAATCACTCAAGAAGTGATTTAACAGAGATGTAAACTTTTTATCTTGTTTCTATAAAGGAAGTTTTATGATTTCAAGATCTAGTCTCAAAAAGTTTTAATTTCCGGTGATTTTTCGTATTCCGTTGTTAATCGAATGCTTCCGCTGAGTTTATATCGTGGTTTATGGATCGGACCGTCTCACTCTCTCTCTCTTATTTCTTGATTCTTGGATCGTGTCCCCCTTGCTTGGTGGAGAAGTAGAAGCGAAGGTAGGAGAAGCTTGGCCAATTTTGCTTGCATGTGCATCTAGGGTTTGGATCCACCCTTGTTGAGGTCGTTTAGTGCTTCCTTGCTTTGCTTCTTAATCTTGGTAAGTAAGATCTCCCTTCCTTCTTTCATTTTCCTTGCTATCCTATCTTCCTATCTCTTCTTCTTGGGCATATCCATGGTGGATCTTGAGTTAGTGGTTGAATATGTCTCCTTTCTTGTTTCCTTGACCTGGGGTTTGCTTCCTCCTTGGAGAAGGAGCTAGCTTGGCCGAGTGGAGTGCTCAAGCTAGGGTTTCCTCCTTCCTTCCTTAAGATACCTAGCTGTTTGGAGCTTCATCTTCGTCTTAGAGGTGACTTACATAACTTTCTCCATGTTTATTGTTTACTCTCATCTTCATCCCCAAGTTTTCTAACCCTAGTGGTCGCCAAGATTTCTAACCCTAGTTACCGCCAAGATTTCTATCCCTAGTGGTCGCCACAATTTCTAACCCTAGTGGTCGCCAAGTTTTCTAACCCTAGTGGTTGCCAAGTTTTCTAACCTTAGTGGTTGCCAAGATTTCTAACCCTAGTGGTCGACATGATTTTCTGACCCTAGTGGTCAATGAGATTTCTGACCCTATGGTCGCCAAGATTTTCTAACTCTACGGTCAATGGGTTTTTTGGATCCTATGAGTATGGGTTTAGAGTTTTGGTTCTGTGGAATCAGATGGTTATGTTTGGCCTTATGCATTCATGATCCGAAGGAAATGCTAAGAGCTAGGGTTTATCGTTGAGTGTTGTTTTGTAATTTCAATGCAACTTATCTTGTTGAACTTAACCCTAATACAAATAGGTGATGATGGTTAAGCATACTCAACTTCCTTGTATGACTAGGTGTGATGAAGCAATACTCTCTCAATGTTTTGTAACCCTAATATTTTGCCATATGGACATCATAAGATCTTAAATGCAATGTTATGTCAAACATATATGTCACATGTATGGTGATGGTTTGACGAGCCTTTGGTAAGGCATGGAGAGATAATGATGTTCTTACATGGAATGATGTGGTGGTCTTAATGACCTTTAGGCATAGTTGAGCCCTTATGGAGGTGTGATCCTCTTCATGAGGTGACAAGGATTGGTTTCCTATGATGATGTGATAAGAAATATATTGCATATGCTTTATATCTTCTAGAGTTGTAATATACCCATGTTTTTGTAGAACTCTTTTAGGGTTTGTATGTAACTTGATTGATGCAATATTAACTCACCCAATTGGAATTAACTAATCAAGTGAAACTCTAATCATGTAGTTTCATGTTTTGTATATCCATTCCAGTGTCAAAACTTGTTGGATGGTGAAATGAGTATTCCTCTAATGGAAGCTCAAAGTCATATACTATTGAGTATATGCATGCTTTCTTTTGAGGATGATTGCAGGCATATATCGGTAGGAGAACGGTCAAGGATGTATCTCAGATGATTACGATGTAGTATACGTGATATTTAAAGGACAACTATAGTTGTATCTCATATGATAGAGTTTGCATACCCCGGTTACTAGTGTCGTGATTTATATACCAAGGGCGGACTAGGTTGTTTTAAAGATTGACTAATGTGTCGTCGTGGTTGACTCGTACTAACCAAGGTAGAATGAGATCTTAGGATTCTGGCTTTCCTAGATCTTGTATGGAACTAAATGGTACTTAGCAGTGGTCAGTTGGAGTCAGAGCGGTATACCTCAAACTCCCTAGGGCTTAATAAAAGCCATAATCCAGCCATGTAGCAAATTAGTTTATGGGTAAACACGATTCAAATTGGTTGATAGCCCTTGCCTTATTTCTTATACTATCTAGTTGTGATATAATGTGGTAAGAAAAAACAACCATTTAGAAATGATAGTTTTACTTATTTATTTACTTATCATGATAAATCATCTTTACTGTTATACTATTTGTTTAATCTTCTCAATCTGTTTAAATAATATAACGTGTTGTAATCAATAATTGTTGTTGAGAGTTATATCTCTCACTCAGACATTGGTCTCACCTCATGGTCACCATATCTTTTTAGGTGAACGACGTCGTCAGGATTGTGGTGGTGAGGAAGAACATCTTGGAGAACAGTAGGAGTAGAAGGTTGGATAGTAGTTAGTGTGTCCTAGAGTCTTCCATGTACTCTCAGGTCTAGGAAAGGGATGTTTTGTAGATGATATGTACATCTACTCAAGCTTTTGGCAGTGTGTTTATGTTTGTATATGGTATGAATATGTGGAACAATATCTTTTGTATACATGTTGTGTCCTCAACCACTGGACATACATGTAAATACCTAATATGGTATGTGTTGATATGCAAGTTGTTGGACCTTTATGTTAATATCTCTAAACATGATGGTAATGTTTAAATTAGTTTTCATTGACCTGCTTTTTCTAGTTATGTGGTTAATTAATAGTTGATTGTGTGTGTTTTGAGTAATCTCATTTAGCGTGACGAGGCATCACACCTTTGTTGCTTTTGCCAGAGCTCCTTGAAGTCACATGCACTCTCGCTTCTCATTTTTGTGCTTGTTTCCCTTAAGCATTGCTTATCCTACTGTCCTCACATAATTCCTTTTTTGGCTTTTGTGGACGGAATGCTCGGTGGTGTACAACTTGTCTACGTGCTTCCTGTTTTTTCTTGTTGAGTTTGGTTTGATCTCTGGAATTGATTGGGATGTCCTCATGGCTCCAATTGGTTACAAAGCTCAAGATTTCCATGGTGATTGGACTTCGAGTAGTTTTGTATTGTGCAACCAGGGAAGGAACAATTCTCTGAGCATAATATTTTCATTGCCCCTCTTTTCATTTCTTTTTGTCACGTGCATAAAGGGCATAGTAGACCTTTCATGTCTAGTATCAGTTTTAGCCACTTGTGTTCTCGATTCAAATATTTGACCATTTTGCCCATCTCACACAATATACTTGGAAATCTAATTTCATGGCACATTCATTTATTGGTAATGATTTGATTTCATAAAAATACTAAATAGCATATTCTTTAGAAATTCTTACTAGATTATATATAGCTCACAAAAAAAGAATATGTTTTTAAATCAATTAATTAAATCCAAATGTTGTTATTGTTTTAATCATCTTATTCTAAAATTTAAAAAAAAAATTGATTTTAAGGATTTTTCCGATCTGTCAAAATTTATAAATTTCATATCTACCAATCTATAAAACAAAAATTAAAGTAAAAATGCTATGGAATTAGGAAAGTATAACCTTGGTAGTGTCAATTTGATAAAAGGTCTTTTTTTTCTCAAGCAAGTGTGGTACTCTCTTTATTCCTCATGGTAAGAGTTGGTGGGTCCCAAAACACCACACCAGGAAAAAACAAGTTCAGAAAATATATACAAGCAGGGGATAGCAAGCTACTGAGGGCTAACCCAAGGGAAACAAAAGACAACAAAGAAAAACAACCAGGCAAAAAAATCATACAGAATCACCCCAAAATAGTATGGACAAAACTCTGCAGAAGGATATGCAGCATAGACCAACATACAAACCCTTGAACCAGACAAGAACAGCAAGCAGCATCACAAAAGATCGAGCAAAAGGCTGACAAGCTGCCTGATCCAAATCTTCAAGCTCTAGAATCCAGATGCACCAATCTATTCATACAAAATACTAAAATCCCTGCAAATCCTGATCCATATCTGTTCTTCATAAGGAGACCAATTCTCAAAAACCTTTTTCGCATTGAAATAGGGAGTAAGGTACTAAGAATTCTTTCCGGAACAGAAAGAATGAAGGGGGACCATCCTTTTTTTCGGTATTCTCCTCAGATTTATGGATTTGCAGGGTTCGCCCGCCCTCCTCCGTTCAAACAATCCTATTCCAAAGCTACCATATATGATAGATGGAGATTGAGAATAAAGTGGCCATTTTCCTGTCAGTGCAGCTCCAAATAACCCACCAATCAATAGGCTCAGTGGGCATATAACCATCCTCAACACCTTTCCTCCAAATAGCTCGGGCAAAAGCACATTCAAGAAACAAATGCCCAGTCGACTCTTCATTCTTCTTACAAAACATACAGATCGAAGGTAAGTGGGAACCCCTACTCTTCAGCCAACTCACCACAGGCAAGCAATTAAGACCCAGCTTCTAGCACAGAACTTTATGATTTTCAAGAATTTTAAGCTTCCACATTTGTTTGGCCCAAACAAGATTCGGCCATTTAATCCTGATACAATTCCATACATCTCTAATCTTTATCACCATATTACCATTAAAAGTAATCCGATCAAGCTTATCAGAAGTAGTAACATTATCATTCAAGAACTTTCAAAGAGGACCCAGCCTCCTATTCGTAGGTATCTTCCATTTTCTATCATGCAAGATATCTTCAATCTTAATCAAGTTTCCCATACCTAGCATCAAGCACATTCTTTTGTCCACACACTCGTTAAGAAACTTGGAGCCCTTCAACCAGGGGTCACCCCAAAGAAGGATTTTATCTCCTTTACCAACCTGAAACGAGACATGCTCTAAGACAACCTTTCTAATCTTCATAAGATTTTTCCAGATCCAGGAGTGGTTAGGTCTACATATGTGATTCCAAATCGATTTTTTCTTTGAATATTTGCCATGAACCCACTTCACCCATAGATTGTCTTTACTACTAGCAATATTCCAGAAATTGATAATTAGACCAGCTTTATTAATAACTTATGTGCTTCTAATACCCAATCCTCCTTCATTTTTAGGTATGTAGATAGTATCCCAACTAACATGATGCATAACTTTCTTCTCCTCCTTATCATCCCAAATAAAACTCCTACAGATCCTATCCACTTCATCAATTACAGAAGCAAGTAAAGGAAAAATAGCAGTCCAGTAAACACTATAGGAAGAAAGAATAGACCTAACCAATTCTACTCTCCCTACAAAGGACAAGAGATTAGTTTTCCAGCTATCCAGTTTATTCTTCAACTTATCAATTAGAGGACGGCATATGTTCTTGGTAAGTTTCCCCACAAACAGAGGCACTCCAAGATAGGTAGAGGGGAGAGAACCTTCTTTGATATCAATATAATCAACAAACTCATCTTTCAAAGCATTCTTACTAAAGTAAATAAGGCTCTTGTTTGAGTTAATATTCAGCCTTGACACTCTACCAAAGTCAATCAAAACCTACCTCAAACATCTTGCATTAGCATAATCAGCAATACCATAAATCATGAGATCATCTGCAAATATAGTATGGGATACATAAAGATCCTTCGTGGCCCTCAGGGGTTTAAAGAAACCTTGAGATATATTGAAGAATTATTGTAAAACCTTGCACACAGAGAACAAACAAAAGAGGAGCAAGGGGGTCTCCTTGCCTCAACCCATTCCGGGGTTTAATCACATCTGAAGGTTCTCCATTGGCAAGGATCTGATAGGTAATTTCCAACATCCTCCTTATTCCAACCTTTTCTATATGATAAAGTCAAGAATCTCAGGTCTGCTTCTCTTCATGCTCAAATTATTGCTGATTGTAATCCTAATGATATAATTCTTGTGGAGAGAGCTCAATTATTAAGAAGGGAACTCGCTGTTGTTGAATATGCTGAGGAAATTCTTCTTAGACAAAAGTCTAGAATCTCTTGGCTTAAAGAGGGGGACATGAATTCCAAGTTTTTCTACTCGTCTCTGAAGACTAGAAGATTAAGAAACTCCATCAATTGTCTCATGATTGGGGATGAGATGTGCTATGATCCTAGCTTGATTAAGGAGCATATCCTTGAGTTCTACTACAACCTTTTCAATAATAACCATTCTAATGCAGGGCTTCTTGGCGATTTTTTTTGGAGTGGTGCTTCTGTTTCTAATTCTCAAAAAATCCGTCTTATTTCCAGAGTTACTCAGACTGAGATTGATGATGTGGTAAGTAATCTTAATTCTGACAAGGCCCCTGGGCCTGATGGGTTTAACTCTTTCTTCATCAAGAAGTTTTGGCCTATTATCAAACATGATGTTTCATCTGCTATCTGCGACTTCTTCTCTAATGGTAAGATGTTGAAAGAGGCTAATAACACCTTCATTACTTTGATTCCTAAAGGCTCTAACTCTACTGATATCAAAAATTGGAGACTGATTGCTTTGTGTAATGTGGTCTACAAGCTTATTTCCAAGATCTTGGCTAATAGATTGCAAGATGTCCTGCCCTCTATTATTAGCACCAACCAGAATGCCTTTGTGAAAGGTAGGAATATAAAGGATTCTATCTTACTCACCAATGAGATCCTTCATGATTTCAATAGGGCTTCCTCTGGTTCTAAAATGTGTCTCAAGGTTGATATATCGAAAGCTTACGACTCTGTGAATTGGAAGTTTCTGTTTTCTGTCATGCATAAGATGGGTTTCCCTTCCATTTGGATTGGATGGATTGAAGAGATCTTTAACTCAACTTCCTATCAAGTTTTGATCAATGGGGAGCCTACTAGGCATTTTAAACCTTCCAATGGTATAAGGCAGGGCGATCCTTTAGCCCCTTATCTCTTTGTCGTTGTCATGGAGGCTTATTCTGTTATTATGAACAAGGCTGTCAAGGATAAGACTATTTCTCCTATTAAAGCTTCTAAGAACCTCAGTGTCTCTCACTTGGTGTTTGCTGATGATTTGATGATTTTTTTGGATGCTAATAAAGATAATACCAAGAATATTCTGTCTATTCTGAGTTACTTTGGCAGCTTGTCTGGTCTTTATACCAATCCTAGCAAAAGTGAGATTATTCTTAGTAAAGCAGCTGATAGCAGTACTATTATGGGTATTCTTGACTTCAAGATTGTTGACTTACCCTCTAAGTACTTGGGAGTTCCGTTGGTTATTGGTAAGATTAACAAAGTAGCTTGTGCTCCTCTCATTGATAAGATAAAAGTTAGACTAGAGGGTTGGAAAGCAAGGTGTTTGTCCATGGCTGGAAGACTCGAGCTTATTAATTCCATGATTAGCTCTATCTATCACCATTGGTGTAATTCCTTTCCTATTCCTAAATCTGCTATGGAGGAGATTAATAGACTTTTACACGATTTCTTATGGGGCAGTAAGAATGAAAAGAAGATGCTTCATTTGATCAAATGGGAGAAAGTTACAAGGCCTAAAGCTGAGGGTGGTCTTAGCATTAGGAAGATTGAAGATGTTTCTTTGGCTTGTACTCTTGCTAATGGTTGGGATGTTGCTAACAAGAAGGACTCCTTGTGGGTCAAATGGATTAATGAAAAATATCTTTTAAAGTCTTCTTTCTGGCTTTTTTCTGCTAACACCAATATGTCTTGGAGTTTTATGAGAATTCTTAGTAGTAGAAATATTATGGTTAAACATGTCTCCTATATCATTGGAAATGGAGAGAGCATCAAGCTTTGGACTGATCCTTGGGTGCCAGGTTTCTATTTACTGAAGGACTGTGTTGGTGTTGACTCTTTCCTCAAGTTGGGCCTGCCTATCGACTGCTACGCTGCCTCTATTATTTCTGATGGGCATTGGAATGTTCCCCCCTCAAGGAATAACAAGAAGCTAGCTGATTTTCTTGAGAAAATTCCCCTATCCTTAAACAATAGAGATGTTATTATGTTCTGTAATAGTGATCGACCTAAGATGAAAATCATTTGGAATTCTATAAGGGATAAACTGAATGAGTCTGATACTTTCAAGTGGATTTGGAGTTCCAAAGTCCCTAATAGGTATAAAGTGCATGCTTGGAAAGAAGCTCAACTTTGGATAATTTATCTATAGACAAAAAGGGGAAAATGAGATTTCCTTATGGAATTATTGTAACATCCTCAAAATCTTAAACCTATCAATGATCCTTAATGGGAAACCCTAATTTGCAAATTTGCTCTGATAGGGTTTCCCATTAAGGATCATTTATAGGTTTAAGATTTTGAGGATGTTACAATTCTACCCACCTTAAAAAAATTTGTCCTCCAAATTTTCTTAGATTACTACCCACCTTAGGGTTGTCCATATTCTCATAACATCATAACATATTAATCAAAAGCTCATTCTATACACATATATAGTCTAAGGATAAAGTCATAATCTAAAAGTGACGATCTAAACCATAGCTTGATCATTTTCCTCCTCCATGTTCATTGCAAAGATCCTTGCCTATCTCTTAGGAGTTGGGTTCTTGTTTTTGGATTCCTTCCTCTGTATCTTAGGGCAATCTAGTTTTATGTGTCTAGGCTCTCCACAATAATAACATAATCCAATATCAAACCTGCATGGCCCTCTATGGACCCTCTTACAAGTCGGACATTGTCTTTTCTCTTGAGCAGTAGGGCCTTCAACTTCAGGATCCTTCCTCTAGTATTGTATCACCCCTCCAAGAGCATATGTGTCAATGGAAGCAAACCCTATGTTGTCCATAACATGGGTTACTTGGCTTGGAGGAACATTGCAAAACATGATATACAATGGTAGCAAGATAAATGAAGCACCATGCATTAACTCAAAATATAAATTCATACATTGTTCTTTAAGAGGGAAACCATAAATTGTCCCATCTTGATCTCAAGCCTAATACATGTAGACTAAGCAAACATGAAATAAACTAGACTAGATAATCTATGAAGTGGTAGATGGCACCCCACCAAGCTAAAGTCTCCTTGATGTCAGCTACACTTGAAGGACTCCCTTCAAATCCCTCTTGCTCCTTGATCTAGGGACATCTCGTCCCATGTCCATGCGAGACAAAGCAACAACGTAAGTAAGTGGCACTATGCATGTTATAAAAACTGAAAATAAGCATATACTTGGACTGAAATGGAATACCATTAAGAATTATATTACACTTTAGATTTCATTACATTAATGAATTAAGAAACATTACTATATGCATTCTCTCCATCACTGTCTAGGTGGGGCACATCATGCTTAGAAATCCCATCATTACTAGTAAGCCCATAACAACCATAAAGGTTCAACATTGTGAGAAACATATAATAAGTTACTTAATTCTCTTAACTTAGACATTAACATCATTATTCTTATCTTGCTATCAATGTAAATTGTCCCCATCCAATAATTGCACAAAGTGCTAATCGGGCCAGTTAAGGGTCATCTTAGTTGCACTAAAGTGCTCATCCATGCCATAAAGACAAACAACATAAAGAGGAACAATTCACAATTTAAGTACATTATCTTAGTCATCCTAGGGTTTCTCCCTCTTATTCTTGAAATTAACATTACATGATCTACATGATTCTTTCTTCAATGTCTTAATCATTACATGGTCATAGCATTAAACTAATGAGAACCAGTGATAAGCATAGGACTTTATGATTATAGAAAGCAACATGCAATACTAAAATCTTCATCTTAATTATATTAACGGAACTTCTCTCTCTACCGCCAGCTCCGTTCTATCTCTAGATGCCTGGGCGATCATGGCGGAGATAGGGCCGGCAGCACCCGTCGCTGTCGGTCAAGTCCCTACCCAAATCCCTTCCCAAGCCTTGCCGACGAGGGGAGCTGCAGGGAAAGAGAAAGAAGATGTTACAGTGCCCAGGGCCTGGGCAAAGGTGGTCGAGGGACCTCCCATGAGGATTAGGGGTTCTGTGGCGGAAGACCCGAAGAAGTCGTTCTTCAAGGAGGGCGATCGGAGGAAATGGACAAAATTTACATAGCCCATAATGGAGGAGATGGACGACTACCATAAGTTCTCGGCTATTGTCCAGGTTCTGGGAACGAAGGTGAACGTCGTTCAAATTCGTGGATGGATACTGAGGACATGGCGGCCAAAAGGGGAGATCGAGGTCTTTTCGTTGGTGGATGGACTGATTCTCATCAGATTCGCCAATGAAACAGACCTGAAGGCAGCAATACACCGGGGACCATGGTTCTTTGATGACCAACTGGTGCTGGTGAGAAGATGGTCACCAGAGGTGGACATCCGCCGCACGGCTTTGAAGACAGCTCCAGTCTGGGTGTCTCTCCCGGAGGTGGGGAAGCACTGGTCGTTTAGAGCCATAATCGTGATTGCTCACGCAATTGGAGAACCTAGAGCCATCGACCACAGAGCTGATGGTTCGATGCTGGGATGCACTCGGGTCTGTGTCGACATCACCACAGATGAAGAGCCCCCGCCGGAGATCATGGTGGAGCTCCCGAACGGAGGGGAGTGGGAAGTGAAGTTGAGGTACGAGGCCCTACCTGATCGTTGCTCAACGTGCAAGGTATTTGGCCATAGCACTGGAGCCTGCCCTGGCGAGCGAGCGACTGAGCCCATGCTCTCACCCCCAATCGTCGTTCCCGAGCTCAGGAGACAGAGCAAACGGAGGGCGGCGTCTAAACCCCCTCCTCGCCGGGGTGTTTCCAGGGTAGGGAGACAGAACAAGAGCAGTCCTTCAAGCTCAGAGGGGAACAAAACCAATGAGCCGACAGAACCTATTATCGTGGAAGCAGGTGAGAAACAGCAGGCTGCTACGGTTGAGAAAGATGCCGGAGTGATTGCAACCATCAACCCGCAGGAGAGGACAGAGGGACCTGTCTCCACCGACAGAGTCAATCCTTTTACAGTGTTGGATCAGTTAGAAGAAGGTGAATTGCCATCCAGCACAGAGGGCGGCAGAAGCAGGCTCCGAGAGCTACCCGAAGTGCCGCAGCAAAGCCAAAGAACAGACCCAAATCCGGAGGTGGAGGAGGGTCAAAAGAAAAAGATAAATGACCTTCCTCGCATGGAATGTGCGGGGGGATTCCTTACCTAGATCTCAGTCTAGATTAAGGAAGATTTTGAGGAGGATCCAAGCTGATGTTGTCTGCTGTTTTGAGACGAGAATAAGAAGAGAGGTTGACGAGAGAGTCAATTCTCTGTTCCCTCCTGGATGGGAGACCATTTCTAATCTACAGGTTGTGGATGGAGGGAGGATAGTTGTGGGTTGGAATCCGGAAAAATGGAACATTGATCCTATAGCGATACACAATCAAGTCATTACTGTCAGCTGCATCAATCCAGGGGGTTTCTCTTGTATTCTTTCGGTGGTCTATGGAGAAAATTTAGAGAATGACAGGGAAAGATTGTGGCCTGTGCTGAAGGATACGGCGCAAAATCAAATTCCTTGGATAGTTATGGGGGATTTCAATAACATCCGAAATGCAAATGAGAAGAAAGGTGGAAGAAGAGTACCAGAGAGAATTCTAAACAACTTCAATAACTACTTAGACGCTGCAAACCTCCATGAAGTTAATACGGTGGGTGGAAATACAACTTGGTCCAACAAACAACAGAGACGGATAGCTACCCGACTGGACAGATGCTTAGTTAATAATGCTTGGCTGGAGGTGTTCCCGAGGGTGGTGGCAAATACCGGATCACATCACTTTAGGGATCACGCGTGGCTGGAGGTGAGACTCATCAACAAACAGCAAAAAGCAAAACCTTTCAGATATCTGAATTTCTGGAGCAAATGGGAGGGGTTCACACATGTTGTGGAAGAAGCCTGGTTGCCGAGGGTGGAAGGAAATCCTTTATTCAGCTTTCTCAAAAAACTCCAACGTACCAAGGCCAAGCTGAAGGAGTGGACAAAGGAGAAGATCAATATCCCAAATCTTCTCAATGAAGCGAGAGAGAAGTACAACAGCTTATCCACTTTGCTTAGAGAGGATCCGCTAAATGAATATCTTATACATGAACACAACCGAAGTGAAGACAGAGTCAGAAATTTAGAGAAGGCTGAGGAACAATATGAATGGCAGATAAGCAGAATGAGATGGATAAACGACGGTGATCGGAACACAAAGATATACCATGCTGCTACAAAGAAAAAGATCATGAGGGATAGTATAAATAATCTGATTGATGAAAATGGGAGGAATGCGGACAGCCATGAGGAAATAGCGGCACAAGCTATTGATTTCTTCAACAAACTATACAACAACAATGATAAATATGAAGGAGATCTTAATCTACCAAGTCAAAGAGTCAGTGATAACATGAATGCTGATCTATGCCGGGACATTAATGAGGATGAAGTTAAAGCTGCTCTCTTTTCCATTAACTCCTCCAAAGCTCCAGGACCGGACGGTTTCAACAGCCACTTTCTTAAAACAAACTGGCACATCATTAAATACGACCTTTGTGAAGCTATCAAATGGTTCATTGGGGGGGGGCAACATGGTCCTCGCGGTAAACCATGCTTTCATCAAGTTGATTTCGAAATCCAAAGAAGCGAGAAGCATGAATGACTACCATCCTATTGCGTGCTGTAGCGTGTTATATAAAACAATTGCCAAGCTGCTTGCCAAAAGACTGAAAGATGTTCTTCCACACATTATATCCGAGGACCAAAATGCATTTATTAAAGACAAAAAGATGGAAGATTGCTCTCTCCTGGCCTTAGAATTCCTTATTGATTTTAATAGAAGCAAAGCCAACGCTAAAGCTGTTATGAAGATCGATATCAATAAAGCCTATGACCATGTCAACTGGTCATTCCTTTACAACATGATGAGGTCCTTGGGGTTTAACCATAAGTGGATTCGCCTTATGAAATAGTGCTACGAGACTTGTTCCTTCTGCGTTCTTATTAATGGCACTCCTGAAGGGTTGTTCAGGTCTTCTAACAGTTTATGACAGGGAGACCCTTTATCGCCACTGCTTTTCACCTTGGTAATGGAGGGTCTCAGTCATATCATCAAAGTGGCGGATAACAACAATCAGGTGAAGACGTTCAAGGTGAAAGGGGTTAAAGTCAAACCAGCTCTCATCTTTGCAGACGATGTTCTCCTATTCTCGGTGGGAAATGCTAGGAGGTTCAAATAAATGAAGAAAGCTATTAACACATTTGGGAAGGTGACGTCTTTATACATTAGTACCATTAAATCAAGGGTCTACCTTTCAAAGTCCTGTGACAGTAGAAGAGGGAGATTAAAGAACGCGACGGGTATGAAGGTTGGCAAGCTTCCTACGAGATATCTAGGCATCCCTTTGTCTTTGGGGAGAGTAAAAACTAGTGATTATAACATGCTCATGAATAGGCTGCGACAAAGGATAGAAGATTGGAGTGGACTTAATCTGTCTATGGCCGGTCGGTTGGTGCTGATCAGAACGGTTATCCAAGCAGTGGTTAGATTCTGGGCTCGCATGGGGGATATCCCAAACCCGGTCTTGAATAACATTCGATCTCTTACTGCTAATTTTCTTTGGGCGGGTAAGAATCACGGTATCGCTTGGGACAAAATAGCTAAACCGTTCTCTCAAGGAGGGTTACAGATTGAAGACCCGGCTGCCATTAAGGAGGCGCATACCAAGAAACGGGTTAACAGACTTCTTGATACGGCGAAGAGTACATGGGGGAGATGGATGAAGCAAAGATACAGTAGTTGGAGGTCAAGCGAGGCAGATAGCAATCCTTCGAAGAACTGGAAAGCAATGTGCACTTTTGTTACTAATAACCCCAACCTATATAGTGTGGATGCTAATGGTGGATGGGTTGCTTTAACCCCTCCACCATTAATCAACACTAATATATCGTTGGCGGCGGAGGAGGTACATGCAGACCTGATATGGGGCCGTTTTCATTGTCCCAAGTGGAGTACCCTAGCCTACCGTGCAATGCTTAAAAAACTACCTTCGGCTGACAGATTGCGAAGATGGGGCGTACAGGTGGAACCCAAATGCTGCTTATGCAAGGAAAAGGAGGAGACGATTGATCACATCTTCTTTGATTGTAAGTACTCCAAACGGGTGCTTGCCATCATGTGCCTTAGAAATGAATGGCCGTATAGGGGGCTCCCAGATCCGCATGACATTTTGAGTTGGGTCAAAGACACTTACAGAAACAACAGATCCTTATGCAGTTTTGCCAACCTCTGCATAACGGGGCTGATGTATGGGATATGGAGCGAAAGGAATAGGAGGATACACAACAAGCGTGAGTTGGATGAGTTAAATCTTATCAAAAACTTTTCCACTAACTTAACATGGCATGTAAAGAATAGGCAGAAACTCTTAGATAGTCTGAGTTTGACGACAAGTACATACTGGGGATTTTTGTATACAACCCCTGTATAGATGGCCTAGCCTCCTGTTGTTTTAGGGTCTCGCTTCGAGATGCCATGTTTTGTTAATAGCTTTGCTATGCCTCTTTTGGAATATAAATACCTTACTCCAAAAAAAAAAATCTTTATCTTAATTTCATTCATGAACTTGGAATTCAAAGCATAAATCTTAAATCATACTTAACATGCAATTCATCCAAAGTAGTTATGCATAGTGGCATGACCCACTTACCTAGAGCAAGGTAGATCCTAATTTAGTATCCCTGATCTTGATCTAATCCTATGTTCCTGAAATTACATGATTTCTATTAATTATCATCATTAATACATCCTAAACCCTAATTTGAGTCTTCTAGAAAAACATTGTTAGACACTCTTAAATTAGGGTTTAAAAATCTAAAAATCTTGTTCCTTGTTAAAAACCTTTACAAAACCTATTTTTACTATTTGTTTTGATAAGTCGTTGATTTACTATGAATTTCTTAATAACCAACCAATAAAAAATTAGCATAAATAAACATAGTTTAAAATTATCCACTAGGCATGGGACCCATATCTAGTTGGTCCAATCAGGGCCGGCCACACAAGAAAAGGGGCCTCATTGGGCAGACCAGTAGTAAAAAAAAGATGAAAACCCCAAAACACCCTTGAGAGAATAATCATTCAATTAAGCGGGCGGGGGCACCACGATCATTTCCTAACTGATTTTCTTCTCCCTCACGAGCCATGGCTCAAGAAGGAGCCTGGAGGCAAGAAATCCAGTTCTGCGATGCATCACCAAGAAAGGCTACGTGACAAAATTCTTAAGAAGGAACCTTTGGACTCTGACGAAGCTAAGGACCCAAACATAAAGGGATAATGACCTTTGTGTCCTCCTATCTCACTGAAAAAATGCGAGCAATAGGGGAACCACTCGAACTCTAATATGACACCAAAATGAGAACAAAATTGATGTATGAAACTCACAGAGCATTTGAGAGGTCATAACTAAGACTAATCCATCATTTTTGTGGTGCGGAAGGCACTAGAAGACCATGGCAAAGACTGCTAGCGATGACCATAAGGCGAGGTTATATGACCCAACGCTTAGGGAAAGCACAAGTTAAACTGGTTACGGAAAAAGGAAGAAAAGATGTCAAGGATGCTTACAAGGTGGTGAATTTTTCTAGAGGCGCTGCTGAGGGCAGGGTGAAACTTGGGTCACCGGAAATGAAGATCGACTAGGAAGCGCTGGCTTAGGGCATGGGATATTGAAGTGATTGTTTAGGAGAGATGTGAGAGAGTTGTCCATTGTTTCTGACCCCTTTTATAGGGAGGGGAGGCATCGAGGGAGGTGGCCAAAACCTTAAAATAACAAGGAGAGTTCTAGCCTGATTGGGCATTTCTCCTCTAGTGCAACAAGTCCCATAAAAGTTGGGGTGGTTGTGTTCGTTGGGACACTGCAGTTTTGTTGGCAAAGAAATCATGGACAAAGGTGCACTGTGGCGGCCGAACGGGGTCAGAGAAGGAACACACTACATGGTTGCATGTTCTCAATCTCCTACATGAGGTAGGAGACGAGTTCAGAGCCATGTGATGAGATATCCAACGGCTAGAAGAGGCTCCACTTAATACAAGAGCATGTGACACCTGAATATAGATGAAAATCAACGAAATCATAGGCATGACAATTAAATAATGTGGGATCTTAGGTTAATCAATTAATATTTAATCAAAACCATATGCTAACTTCCGTAATTGATTTGAAAGGTCAAATGATTCCCTATTGACTTCAAATTCAAACCACAAGATAATTAGGACTTCTAGAATCTCCCTATCTAATTAGATTTAGGTTTTCATTAGCTTTTGTTCATCGATATCATATGAGTCACTATTTTAATGCATATATTATTAAAAGGTGAGATCAATGGAGTTATCCTTTCTTTAATGAGTTGGTTGAGCCAAAATTCGATGTTAAGAGAATATTTCATTATATTTGGGACTTAAAGTTCATACTACGTTCTATTTGATAGATAAATCCTAAATTTGTGAATTAGGGTTTCCTATTAAGGATCATTGATAGGTTTAAGATTTTAAGGATGTTACAATGATGGTATCCAAACAAATAACTATATGAAAAAATTAAAGTACATCTATACTAACAAGTCAAGAATGAACTTAAATCTTAGATGTGTTTTGAATATATTGATAGAGCTTGGATTGGGTTTCACCATTTAATTCTCTCAACATCATGCAATACTCACACCCATTGTATACCATTGGCATAGTTTACAAGAAATCATCATTGGTGTCTGTTCCATCCTATCTTGATATTGGGTTAGATCTAGATCGTAAGTCTCTCTTTCTCTCTCTCAGGATGGCAAACATACAATTGAAAGTACAACCATAAGATCATTGGATTTAGTATTACAATATTCTCATGCATTCATACTACTACATAAATATAGACATAGACTAAAACTACTCTATCAAGGCATTGACAATCAAACAACACAATATGGTAGCTAATCATGCAAATGAAGCACTCAAGACTAAGGGCATGGAGATAAACACTGCTGATAGTATATAATCAATGGATATAAGTATTTACATGTTGGGAGAGACTTATGGCTACTCCCAAATGAATAAAAAGGTCTAGTTACTAATGGTAATGAGATACAATATAGATTTACAAATAGTGAATCCATAACAAGATGAATTGATGTAGGGAGATGAATAAGATGTAAAAAAGGAAGAAAATATAACAAACAGTAACCAAAAGGGCAATGGGGGTCGATGGTGACCTCCTTCTTCAGTATGGTGATGATGGTGGCAAAACTGGTAGTGCCCAGTAGTCCTTATTCTCTTGAAGATGGTCCTACAAGTATCAGGGAGTGAGGGCCTACTGTGGAACACCTCGGACTCTTGTCCTTTGCCTCTGATGATCGATGTATGACGTGGAAAATGGTAACACTTTGTGGAGAAAAGTGAAGGCCCCTTAATAGAGTCTTTAGGAGTGTATTTATGGGTGATCCTTGTGTACCCAATGCACATGGGTGCATGGTACTTTACTTGTGCCTCAGGCCCTAGAGATCATACCTTGGGTCATGCACTCACCTAATAACAACAACATCATGCTCTGTAGAAGGTTCTTTAATCATTGGTTTTCTCAGAGCATTCATCGGTCGATGGCTTTCTGTCCTGTCATCGGGTTTGGATGCTTTTGAGGCATCGAGTTCGAGTCCCATTGAGTTGTTTTTGATCTGACAAGCCATCGGGGTTGAGTGTAGAGTTTTCTCAACTGTCAAACCAATGTAGGTAGGCCATCAGCTTGGTCCTCCATTGGGTTGCTTCAGGTTTGTTTGACCATTGAGCTAGGTAGAAGTTTTCTCAGTCTTCGAGTAAGAGTCTGATAGTTAGATTGAGAATTGGCATCGATGGTGCATGTAAGAACACAATTGGTGCGTGGTCAATGGGTATGTTGGGTCTTGATTTCATCATGCTAAGTGGTTGGAGGGAATCCCATTGATGGTAGACTAATGGCTCTCCTACACAACCCTTGTTGGTGTTGCCTTGGCCCGTCAAGAGTGTCTTCGGGCCATGATTGAAGGCCATGTTGGGTTTTAGCTCTTTTCCCTGTAAAGCTCATAGAACTATAAGAATGAGGGGAGCCATTTTTGAGATGCTAGTAAAAGTGAAACTTATAAACATAAATTCTATAATGTAAAAGAAAAATGAGGATACTATGCATATAATATTTACAAAATTGGATGCTATTAGTTATTATTGTCACATTTTTATTTGGAAGGTCACCGGCCATGTGGCGAGGCTCTATTGATCCAACTTAGTTGGACCTGTCCTCTATAAGAGGATAATGAATTATATATGTGGCTTATTTGAGATTTCTGATTAGTTGGATTTTATAAAATTCCCTCTGAATCAACCCTAAGTTGTAAAAATATGAAAAAATATGTTTTGAAATCTTGCATTTTTCTCCACACGATCGTATGCCATTCATCATCTATATTTTAATATACAAAATATGTGATTTTTCAAGGATTTTGCCAATTGGTTGGAAATTCTAAAAATTCATATCTACTCTTTAAGTCAAAAGACATAAAGTAAAATATGTTGTGATTTGGGAAAATATAATCAACAAGATAGTATAATTTTCATTAATCTAATCTATTTGTAGTAAAAAGATGATTTTGAAGGTTTATACATTTATGTGAACTTATCCTAAATTTCATATATGTGTTTGATAGGTGGCTTGTGACTCTGATGTGGAACTAGGTTTGACCCTAAATATATCTAGACTTGATATGAGGTATGTTGCATCACCTTACTTCTAAATACAACAATAACCTATGCTTATCTCTCACTCAAAATACTAATTTGATTTCTACACATATCTCTTTTCAGTTTGTTCTTGAGAGATACACATTGATTGTTTTTGTTTCATCATTAAAGTTGTTGGATCTTCTTTTATGGGTGCTTTGTTCCTATTTCATACTTAAGAGATGTTATTATCCTTCTTATTTTGAATCAAACTTACTTATTCCTTTGTTATGCAAGATGTGATGACTAATAGTATAATGTGACATGCAATTTTATGTGGATGTGTAATTTCCCACACTTGATAATGTAGATATGATAATTCTTGCAAGTCAAATTATTAGAGGAAATGTGTATATGTTTCTGCACCCCATATGGTAGACGTGTTATTTCCTACCAATATATTTACATTGTTCTAGTATTGTCACATGTAAAACATATGGATACCTTACCAATATTTATGTTCCTCGTATATGAGGTTGGCTAAACTTATTTCTTACCTCTAAATTTTTGCATGTACATCAAATTAAAACTATTTATAGTACTTATGTATCACCATAATATTATTGGGTGCCCCATTCAACGATAAGAGTGTGTTTCCACTTGTGTTATATGTATTAGACACACCTTCCACCCAGTGTGTGCCTTTCTACCTGACTTTTAGACTTGAGATTTTATGAGTCTTATTGCTGCTTCAATAATATTAGTTTGATTGTTTTAACATGCATTACATATGACTATTTTTACATGTGATACTTTGTTGTGAGATTTTTGAAGGCAAAAACTCTCTTATTATTTATATTCTTTAAATGTTCTCTTTGGTATCTATTTGGATCTTCTCTTCCCCTCTTGATCTTGGAAGCCTTGTTAGTGTTTGTTGTTGTCCCTTTATGCAAATTTTTCACAATCACTATTTATATGCACATACCAACATTTTTTATGCTTAAAACTTCCACTTGTCTTCTTTTGTGGGGTATACTTTGAACCATAATATGTATGTGTTGTAGTTGAGAGATCTTTCCTCATTATACCTTATCCACTCTCATGAACTTAATCACTTACTAAGTCCATTAGAGCGAGTAGATGATTTGTAAGAGAGATAATCTTACCATTTATATTTTATAAGATTATTGCTTCTTACCTCCCAATCTCTCTCATACTAGAAGCGTGATTCTCTCTTGACTAGTTGAAGAAGAAGGACATGAAGCTCTTGGCAAATAAAGACAATCCTTGACAAATAAACAATCTCTTGGAAAAGAGGAGTCGGAAAATAGTGACCTTGGAGCAACGGAAGTGATCATTTGATGGATAAAACTTCTCCTTGGTGAAGGTGCAGCCAAAGACGAAAGATCCTTATCAAGAGAGGGTAAGTCCTTAGTGAAGACCGATGACTCTTGGTTAATTGATATATAAGTTCTTTATAAGATTGTTGGCTTCCTTTTCCTAAACTAATTTAGCCTTTAACCTTAAAAATTAGCTCTTATAACAGAATAATGAAGGACTTAATGCTGAAAATACCAGAGATTGGTCTCTTTAGGCAGTGTATCCTTTGAGATGAAACTACTATAAATATATTATTATTTTTTTAATTTCACAATATCATGCTCTCTTATTTTTAATACTTACATAATTATTTTAGGAAATATTTTTAAAGTCTAATGAATGTTATTTAGGTGGTTTTAGTTCAACTCAACCCCTACTAAGCTTATAACTAAAATAAACATGTGGATCAGAAAGGAAAATATATGAGTACATACATTATTAATATAAAAGGCTTCAAATTGATAGGGCATGGTAGGGTAAGAGTTGCACTTACCCTTACCTGCGTCAAAGTTGTGAGTAGGGAAATTACCCTTTTCCTAAGAATATTTATTCTATCCTTACCCACACCCTTTTACCAATAGGGTATATGGGTAGGGTAACGAGTGAAATAGGTAAAGCAACATGAAGATAAATATATAATATTTTTAATAAAAAAATTTCACTTGTTCCCTACATCAAATTCAAGACACTCTATAAACTATCTTTTGATAGTAATAATTTAGTTTTTGGTGATGTAAAACAAAAATTCAATATCTAATCCAACATTTTGTCTAAAACAAGGTCTATTTTTTTTCTTCTTTTGATTAACGACTTCATTTTTCATCCGAGTAGATTACTATAAACAGTACAACATGCTACCCATCATTTATTGAAGTTTTTGGAACCATAATAATGCAAATTAGTAAAGTAGTGGTGTGGCTTGTTGGGGTTTTTAGTAGGCACTAAAACATTTATTTGAATATAAATTATTAATTTAAGCTTATACTAATGGATAAATGAATAAAGTAGGTAGGGTATAACTTCTCCCTTACCCTACCCTTTTTATATGATGATAAAGTAGATAAAAGATAAATGTGTGTGGGTAAAAAAATGCCTACACTTACCTTACCCTACGAGGTATGAGTGGTGGGTAAATGGATAATGTTAGATCTAGGGCTCTAGAGAGGGGTGAATAGAGCTTCAAAATTCTCACAATAACAGGTAGACCTTAAATTTATATCAATTTAAACCAAATTCTTAAACTCAATTTGAAATTCTATCTAAACAAGCATATCAAGGATGAGAGAGATTTAAACATACACTTGGACAAGGTGGTTAGAGTGGTTCCAATCTCCAAACTAGGAGAGCGTCAATCCACTACCTAGAGAGGTCAACCTCTAGGACTTTGCAACCCATGTATACTTATATTCCATTATAAGAGAGACAAGAAGACCACCATACATCTAAGGACTTACCTATTCAAGACAAGAGTCTTTCACCTACACAAGGACTTACTAACTTGATCAAGATGTCTTCAGCCTTCACCAAGGACTTACCCACACTTGCATCAAGTCTTTGGCCTTGAAGGAATTACCCACTCTTCTTGAATCTTCCACGTTGTCCTTCTCCTTAACCTAGAGAAGATCTTCACACCTTCTTCAACTTTGAAGAAGAACAACAACTCCTTCACTCGGAGAAGATCACTTCCACCTTTGCTCTTTGAGAAAGGGGATGGGAGGATGGAAGGAATGAGAGCTTTACAAGATAACATGGAGGTAGCTCTCTTACAACATGTCTAACTCATCATAATCACGAAATGCTTTGTAAATGAGAGAGAGAAAGGGGCTCAAAGGGTTGTAGCACACTCAACTATATCAAGGACCAAGGATAGAATGAATGATGAACCTTGGGATGAACTCCGAGAGGTCCTATTTATAGCTTAGGGTGTTCCTTTGAGTGTGGGATCACTTAAGAAAGAAAAATAGTCATTTTACAACTTGCAACAGATCTATTTTCATTTCTAACAACTCTCCACTAATTGGGATCACTTTTTCTAAGTTTTTCGTATAATACATTTGGTCGAGTTTCAATAAAGATAACTCGACCAATCCACTACCGACAAAGCCAATTTTCAAACTATCATTCGAGTTTGTCCTGGGGAAACTCGATCAATGAGTCAAAATCAATTTTGGCCAATGAGTCGTTCAGTCGAGTTCTGTGAGTGTACAACTCGACCAATTGATCCATTTCCAAAAATCCATCACTGGTCGGTCGAGATCCAAACTCGACCGACAAAGTTGGTGTGAGAAATTTTTCAAATTGATTTTTGAGTGACCAAATGTTAAAATTAAGTGTCCTTGGTTTTTTCACAACTTAGTTACAAGTCATATCATCAATACAAATGATTACAAAAATATTCTAAGGTGGTTTGAAGTGATTTCCCAAATTGCACATTTGCATTGCTTTTGACTTGAACTTGGACAAGCTAGGGCTTGTATAATTTGATCCTTTTCATGTACCTAAAGCCTGAAATCAATCTTAAACAAACATATTAGATACATATGAATGGAATGGTTAAGTCATTATCAAAATATGGACAATGTATAACTCTCAAGTCAACATTCTCCCCCTTTTTGACAATGACAAACCATTGCTCAACATATTGAAAAGGATGTGTAAAGTTATACCTTAGCCTTATGAATTGTAAGGGGATTCATAATGTTAGCAATGTGAATTGCTCCCCCTCAATCTATGCTCACTCTTACGTGCATAGTTAGTCTTTCTACACAAAGCAATGTAACATGTATACTATATGGTCCTTTAGCATGTCACATGATAAAACATAAATTTAGATAAGAAAATGATCACATAGACAATAAAAACAATATGGTTGAGCTTCAAAACATTGAAATTCTCTCCCCCTTTTGGCATTATCAAAAAGGAAGGGGGTATAAAAGCACAAAAACATGTTTTCTCCAAGCACAACCAAAACATTCAATCCACAAGATAAAACATGCAGTCTCATAACACACATCAAACAAAGATGAGAGAGAGATAAGCAATCGATGTCATAATCAAAATATGGGTAACATTCCACTAACTCATGAGATATAGTCAACCAAAGAGTAAGTGTACATATAATTAAGATTACAACACTAAAAGCATGTCCTCAACACAACTACAAGTCAAAACTGTACATCTCAGATAATGTGCCCAAATGTTTTTAGTACAAAATAGTCTGGTAAGATATATATGATCAACATATAAAGACTAAGAACTAAAACATCTAAATATTTAGGCTATCTATGTCCACAACATCATCATCATTACATCATAATCAAAAGCTTCAGGCTAGTGGTCATCATCTCCATCTGAAGGCGCAATAGAGACAACAACTTCACCTTCATCACCAGATGCACCAGAAAAGCCATCATCAGAACCATCTGAACCATCCTCGCCATCATCCACAGATGCCTCCTCATCGGTAGCAATAACAACTTCCCAATCAACCTAGTCAGGCATCTCCTCATCGACAGAATGATCGAAACCATGACCGTGCCACATGGCATTATGCTCAACCCATGACTTACCTAGGTCATGCAACTCTTGGGCTTGAGGAAAACTAGGAGAAGAGGTGCCAAGTCCTGCAAGCAAGGTAGCTATAGGACTAGCAGGGAGAGATAGCACTAGCAGCAGAGGGTATAGTAGTGGAAGCAGCACATGGAGGGGCTGGGTAAAAGTGATTATATGCATAGGATGCATAATCACCACATGGGCATGGATAGTAGACAGGATAAAGATGTGCACAAGATAGGTTCATGGTAGACATGGTAGCACAAAGATTTTGATGCATATGCTCCTGAACCTGAAGGCTATAAGCCTACTGATGCATCATGTAACCCATGAGGATTTCATTTTATACATTGAGCAAGTTGCAAGTAGGTCAGGATGGCTGAGGAGGTGGAGGTTTCTGGGAGGAGGTAGAGGATACATGTATGGTAGAAGAATATGGAGGCAAGATTTTCTTGAGTGTGGTCTCACTGATACATATTCCTTTTCAAGCAAGTTTGTAATGGGGGTCATGAAAAAGAGACTTTCCAGTGGCAGATTGAAATAGACCACAGATCAAGGCTAAGTAGGGAGGGTGGGTACCTCAGGTGTTCTTCTCGGAGTTGAAGCAGGTCATGTGGTGGAGAACATATCTAGAGCACTTGACTCTGATGTTCTTCAGAAGGTAAAACACAATCACTGTGGTATTATCTGTAATTTCAGTTTGATTTTTCTTGGGGTGAATATTGCAGTTGACTACCAGAGTGAGAATGCAGTTTTTTAGGTCTAAGGTAGATGATGATAGGATGGACTTCTTCTTGTAGGGGAAATGAGGCTTATTCAAGAACTTATGTATGTTAGGGAGAGTGATATCACATTTCTTATAGAAAGCCTCAGGGTCTAAGAGGTCAAAATACTCAGGGTAATCCTTTCTTCATGTATCAGTGACCTCAATACCAGAGAAAAAGATATTCAAGGTAATCTTCTAAGATCTTGAACTTTTTACCAGCAAACATGGAGTAAGAACGACTTGAGTATTAGGCGGCATACAAGAGTGTCATAATTCCACAACAAATTTGCATAGAATTCATGAAGTGCCTTTGTGCTTGTGATGGAGTTGTTATAGCACTGGCGTTCGACACTTAGGGGTAGAGAGGTGATGGTCATACAACAACTCAACTACCTCATCTCTGACCTTTTGTCTACGTGGACGAGGCTCAAACAAGGCACGAAAAGGGAAGGGGTTCCTAGGAAGGAGCTCTTTGTACCTATTTAGAACATCATCAGAGACAAAGAAGGTGTCATCGAAGGGAATGAGGCGAGAGTTGGAGGATGAGGATGGTGCTCCGGAAGGGGCATTTCTTTTTCTTCTGTTGGTAGCCATGGAGGCGGAAAGAAGGAGATTTAGAGGTCAAAAATGAAGGAAACACCACCAAAATCCAAAGAAACACCTAGGGTTGATGTGTAAGAGAGATAGGAAGGTCAAACAAGGGCTGGCTAGGGCTAGGAAAGGGAAGTTCGGGGCTAGGGTTGAGAGCTTGAGGGAGCTAGAGAAGGAATCATTCGATTTTTCTCTAGTTGAGAGGGAGAAAAGTTGGCCGAACCCCACTTAAGTTTTGCTCCAGCCCAGCCATTGGTTGAGTTATGTGAGATGGAAACTCGACCGAATGGCTTTTTAAAAAAGCCCTCGGCCACAGATCGGTCAAGTTGGCAACCCGACCGATGGTCAACCTGATCCATCATTAGAAACTTTAATTTGTAGCCATTTGATTGATAATTAAATTTATTTTCCTAGTCTATTTTGCATTTTAAACATACTTAGGCACATATTATTCATCATTGGGTACTAATTTGTGATAAAACAAGCATTTGCAAAAAGACCCAAAGCAAGTGAGAAAACAAGGCATAAGAACATGAAATTTTAGCACATTAGCAAGAAAGGGTGATAAAGAAATGAGAAAAGCATATAGGATAGATATAAACTAACTAGGAGGCATATCAAATTCATTTAATGCAGTTCTGAGAAGTATAGATCTAATAAAATTAAAATTCTCTCTAGCTAGAGGTTTAGTAAAAATATCCTCCAATAACTGATTTTCCGTGTCCACATGCGTGATACAAATATCCTTCTTGACAATGTGATCACGAAGAAAATGATGACAAACCTCTATATTCTTGGCTCTACTATGCAATATAGGATTGTAAGATAAATTGATTGCACTAGTATTATCACAATAAATAGGAGAAGCATCAAAATAAATGTTAAAGTCTTGGAGCATTTGCTTCATCCATAGAACATGGGCACAACAACTCCCAGCTGCAATGTATTCATCCCTTGATAGTTGATAAAGCCATTGTGTTCTGTTACTTGGAAAACCAAGACAATAATCATGGTCCTAGGAGGAAGCAAGCACAACTTGTGCACTTTCTATCAATCAACCATCCTACATAATCCACAATAATATAAGCTGTAAGAGTAAAGTCCTTTGACTTGGGGTACCATAATCCAAAATTTGGAGTTTTGGCTAAGTACCTTAAAATCCTCTTAACAACTATAAGATGTGATTTCTTGGGATTTGATTGAAAGTGAGCACACAAGCCAATAGTAAACATTATGTTAGGTCTAGAGGTAGTTAAATAAAGTAAACTACCAATCATACATGTATAGAGATTCTCATCCACTTTCTCACCTTCTTCATCTTTATCAAGTTTAGCGGTGTTTGACATGGGCGTGTCCATCATCTTGGTGTTCTCCATCCCAAAGCACTTAAGTAGTTTACTTGTGTACTTGCCTTGGTTAATGAAGTTCACATCTTTAGTTTTCCTGATTTGAAAGTTGAGGAATAATGTAAGCTCACCCATCATGCTCATCTCGAACTCACTTTGCATAAGATCACTAAACTCCTTGCAAAGATCAAGATTAGCTCTGCCAAAAATGATATCATCAAAGTAAATTTGAATCATAAGAAAATTGTTAGAAGTGTGTTTAAGAAATGAGATAAAATCCACTTTGCCCATGATATACCCATGATCTAACAAAAAGTTCTTTAATTTCTCATACTAAGCTCAATGTGCTTGTTTGAGTCCATAGAGAGTTTTTGGCAATAGATAAACATGGTTGGGTAAACTATCATGTTCAAAGCCCTGAGGTTGTGCAAGATACACTTCCTCCTTAGTTATACCATTCAAAAATGCACTTTTAACATCCATTTAATAAAGAAAAAAGTTCTTATAACTAGCAAAAGCAAACAAAATACGAATGGACTCAAGTCTAGCTCCAGTTGCATATGTTTCATCAAAATATATACCTTCCTACGGATTGTAGCCTTGAGCCACTAACCTTGCTTTGTTTCTTACCACTTCACTACTTTCATCTAACTTGTTGCGGTAGACCCACTTGGTGTCAATGATCTTTCTATCACATGGTCTTGACACTAGAGTCCACACTTTGTTCTTCTTGAATTGCTCCAATTCTTCTTATATGGCTAGGATCCATTCATCATCCCTAAGAGCTTCTTTGATGTTTTTTGGCTCGAGTTGTGAGATGGAGGCGTTGTTTGCTTATTCTTTATTGAAGGCAGCCCACATCTTCAATCTTTCAAAGGGGTCACCTAAGATTGGCTCCTTAGGATGATTCTTTGCAAAGTGTGGAGTTGGATCCTTCTTTTATTCATCTATCTCTTCTTCTCGAGTGGACACCTCTTTTCCATTCTGGGTGATGTTGAGTTCTTTTAATATAGGAATCACTTCACATGCAACATCATCATTTGGAACAATATCTTTGAGAATAGAGGAGTTAGTCTCAATAAATTTAACATTTATAGATTCTTATACTTTAGATAGATCAACATTAAACACTCTATAAGCCTTGCTAGTAGTGCTATAACCAAGAAAGAAAGCCTTGTACGATTTTAGATCAAACTTGTTGAGAGAATCTTTTGTGTTCAAAACAAAACAAGGACATCCGAAAATATGAAAGTACTTGATAGAAGGCTTCCTACCATGCCATAGCTCATAGGGGATTTTCTTCAAAAAAGAAGGATGTGTGAAAACCTGATTTTGCACAAAATATGAGGTACTAACGACTTTGGCCCAAAACTTCTTTAGAGTGTCATACTCTAAAAGCATGGTCCTAGACATTTCCTATAGTGACATATTCTTCCTCTCTATAACCCCATTTTGTTGTGGTGTTCAAGGTGAAGAGAAGTTATGTGCATAACCAGACTCTTCACAAAAATGTTCGAAAAGATCATTTTCATATTCTCCCCCATGATCACTACGGATGGAAACAATCTACCAAGAAGCTTCGTTCACATCTCGTTTACAAAAACTAGAGAAAACATCAAGTGTATCACTCTTGGAAATGAGAAAGAAGGTCCAAGTATATCGAGAGAAATCATCAATAATAATAAGACAATACTTGGAGCCACGAAGCAATTGAGTTCTCATAGGTCCAAACAGATCAATATGGATAAGTTCAAGATCTCTCTTGGTACTAAGGGCTCCTTTGGATTTGAAGGAGGACTTGGTTTGCTTTCCTTGGGTACAAGGTTGGCATTCCTCATCCTGTTCAAAATCCAATTTAGAAGTCCCTTGACTAAGTCCTTTTTGCTCAACTTCTTCAATTGATGCATATTTACATTACCAAGCCGACGATGCCAAAGAGAAATATCACTTGAATTTACTACAAGGAATCTACTAACAACATGATTAATAGATTCAAGCATAATTACATATATATTACCATTTCTAGTCCCCTTTTATATGACATGATAAGTGAGGGAATCTAGAAGCAATCATTCAAAAGAAGTAAATAGCACAAGGTAACCATTATCACATAATTGATTTACACTTATTAAATTGTGATGTAGGCCATCCACAAAGAGAACATTCTTGATACAACAGATTCACCTACATCACCCTCACCTTTTACCTTACCTTTCTTATTGTCCCCGAAAGTAACCGAATGTCCTTTCTTCTTTGTGAAGTTGTTGAAATGGCTTATATCACATGTCATTTGCTTAGTGCAGTCACTATCAAAAATCCATTTTCCTTTTTTCTCACTAATGTCTTCATTTGTAGAGGTCATGAGTGCAAGGTGACACTCTCCATCTTCATAGGAGCTTGAGCCACTAGAGGATGATCCATCCCAAGCTGCATGAGTTGAGTCTTCATATCTCCTCTCCTTCTTGACCTTCCTCTTGTATTTGCTATATTTCTTGTACTCTTCCTTCTTCTTGGAGCTGCTCTTGTGGTGTGACTTTCTAGCCTTAGTACATTCACTTTTGTAGTGTCCTTTTTGACCACACCTGTAGAACCTTAGAGTAGAAGAAGAAGATTACTTTCCTTTATAGTGATTTCCCTTGGAGAAGTTGGCTTCATGCTCACTAGGGCCATCATATTTACTTGAGGAGGAGGGTGAGGTCCGACAAGAAAGTTGTTTTTGAAGGATGAGAGCCTCCACTTGAGCTTTGAAGGCACTATCTTTGATCTTCCTTGCTTCTTTCTCTTCTTGTTTAGCTTCCTCTTCTTGCTTGTCAACTCTTGGCTCATGAGCTTGTAGATTTCCAATAAGCTCCTCGGTTGGAATGTCACCAAGACTTCTCATTTCTTCAATAGATTTCACCTTTGACTCCCATATCTTTAGAAGAGACCTCGAGATCTTTGAGTTGATTGCTCCCCTATCCAAAATGTGTCCCAAAGCAGTTAGGCCGTTGATGATGATGTTGAGCCTTGAGTACATCTCGACCACTCCTTCTTTCTTTCCCATTTTGAAGTTCTCTAGGAGGCTGTTCAACATGTATATCTTTGCCTCTTTCACTTGCTTTGTCCCTTCATAAGTGATGTACAACTTGTCCCGTATCTCATGGGCTGTATCCCATGAAGAGTTGTAGTTGAACTCGGATGGAGTGAGGGCTGCATAGAGGATGCTAATTGCTTTGTCATTGAGCTGAGCATTCTCTAGGGCAACTTCATCCCACGTTGACACAACTCTGATTGGCTCCTTGTACGGTGTAATCATCACCTTCCACATTATGAAAGTCCATCCCTTGAATGTAGAACTGCATTCGCCGCTTCCAGTAGAGGAACTTGGTGTCCTCGAAGACCCGGGGGGGTGCATGGAGAAGCCTCCCTTTAGGTTGAGAGAACCAAATAGGCTCTCACCCAGCTTCTCATCTCGTGGGAGATTTGTTGGAGAATATCTTTGCTCTGACACCACTTGTTGGATCTAGAGCTCTAGAGGGGGATGAATAGAGCTTCAAAATTCTCACAATAATAGTTAGACCTTCAAATTGTATCAATTGAAACCAAATACTTAAACTCGATTTGAAGTTCTATCTAAACAAGCATATCAAGGATGAGAGAGAATCAAACATACACTTAGACAAGGTGGTTAGAGTGGTTCCAATATCCAAACTAGGAGACCGTCAATCCACTGCCTAGAGAGGTCAACCTCTAGGACTTTGCAACCCACATATTCTTATATTCCATTATAAGAGATACACGAAGACCACCATACATCCAAAGAATTACCTATTCAAGACAAGAATCTTTCACCTACACAAGGATTTACCCACTTGATCAAGATGTCTTCAGCCTTTTTTTTTAAATTAAAGCCATGGGGTCATCTTATTCATCCCATCCCCCTCGTCTGGGCGAGAACATCAGCAAAAATACAACTCCTGCTAATAACCCACAGGTATGATCCACTTAAGGATCTCTCACACACACCCAAGCAAATAAAAGCCAACCCTAAGCAAGGGAAATACCGAAACAGCGAAAGCCAAACCTCAAAAGATAGAAGGTCAAACCGAAGAATAACCCATCACCACATAAGGAACTCCTCTTCTCTCCAAAGCCGCCATACCTCTGATCTTTAGGGGAAGCTCATTAACATCAGTGCAAACAAAAGTCTCCCTGATATGCTTACCCCACTTGCCCAAAGCTCTCGGGGTCGAGTTCAGCATCTCATGAACAGCTGACCCGTTGATATTCAACTGACTAATCTCCTTTCTCAACTCCCTGGCAACATGAGCAGCTCTCCACGACATCTGACCTTTCATCCATAAAGCATTATACGTAGCTAGATCATCAATCTCCAGGGTCGAAATCCTCAACATCTGTTCTCCTGCAATTTTGAGGCCGATCATGCATGCATGAATGAAGGCCATCTCGTAAGTGGAAGTCTTAAGCCAAGCTCTAACGGCTAAACAAATCATCGCATTATGATTTCGGACGATACCAGCCATCCATCTACGGCTCACCCCATTGTCGTCTCTATCTATCCCAATGGTGATGTTCATCTTCAAGTTATGGATATCCGGATTCAGCCATCTGAGCATGCAGATACTTCTCATCTTCGTCCTAGGCTCCTTAAGGTGAGCCGCCGCCATCGCCGGATAAACCTCCACCTTGTCCGTGACGCGAAAAGCTTCTTTGGCTAGCATCCTGTTCATATTGAACACTATCCTATTCCACTCTCTGTCCAGCGAGGGCCTTAAACCCTCAAACCTCGCCGCACACCTCACCTGCCAAATGCTGCACGGAATGAGGGTGGCGATCCTGCCCACAATCCATTCTTCCAGCTTGGGCGATGTGCTCACGATGCATTGAGAGATTAAGGAAAGGATGTCCACTGGTGCAGGTCTTCCAGCAACGATCTCGAACCTAGACCAGAAGAAAGATGCCATCTCGCCATGAAAAAAGAGGTGCAGCGTATCCTCCATCTTCGGATCGTCTTCAGCCTTCACCAAGGACTTACCCACACTTGCATCAAGTCTTTGGCCTTGAAAGAATTACCAACTCTTCTTGAATATTCTGCCTTGTCCTTCTCCTTCAAATGGAGAAGATCTTCACACCTTCTTCAACCTTGAAGAAGAACACCAACTCGTCCTTCACTCGAAAAAGATCACTTCAACATTTGCTCTTTGAGAAAGGAGATTGGGAAGATGAAAGGAATGAGAGCTTTACAAGATAACATGGGGGTAGCTCTCTTAAAACATGCCTAACTCACTCATAATCACAAAATGTTTTATAAATGAGAGAGAGAAAGGGGCTCAAAGAGTTGTAGCACACTCAACTATAGCAAAGACCAAGGATAGCGTGAATGAACAACATTGGGATGAACTCCAAGAGGTCCTATTTATAGCTGAGGGTGTTCCTTTGAGTGTGAGATCACTTAAGAAAAAAAATAGACGTTTTACAACTTACAATAGATCTATTTTTATTTCTAACAACTCTCCAATGGTTGGAATCCCTTTGTCTACATTTTCTGTACAGTACATTCGATCGGGTTTTAATAAAGATAACTCGACCAATCCACTAACCGATAAAGTTAATTTTCAAACTATCGATCGAGTTTGTCTTGGGGAAACTTGACCGATGAGTCTACAACTCTCCAACGGTTGGAATCCCTTTGTCTACATTTTCCATGCAGTACATTCGGTCGAGTTTTAATAAAGATAACTCGACCAATCCACTAACCGACAAAGTCAATTTTCAAACTATCGGTTAAGTTTGTCCTGGGAAAACTCGACCGACAAACTCAACCGATGAGTCAAAATCAATTTTGGTTAATGAGTCGATCAGTCAAGTTCTATGAGTGTAGAACTCGACTGATTGATCCATTTCCAAAAATCCATCACTGGTCAATCGAGATTCAAACTCGATCGATAAAGTTACTGTGACAAATTTTTCAAAATGATTTTTGAGTGACCAAACGTTGGAATTAAGCGTCTATGATTTTTTCTCATCTTAGTTACAAGTCATATGATCAATACAAATGATTACAAAAATATTCTAACATGGTTTTGAGTGATTTTTCAAACTGTACATTTGCATTGCTTTTGACTTGAACTTGGACAAGCTAGGACTTGTATAATTTAATCATTTTCATGTACTTAAAGCCTGAAATCAATCTTAAAACAAACATATTAAATACATATGAATGGAATGATTAAGTCATTATCAAAATATAAAAAATGTATAGCTCTCAAGTCAACAGATAATATCCCACCCATTTACAGCCTACTAGCGTTTTTCTCTTAAATCCCAATTGGACAATGGAATAAGGATATATTTTTAACACAAAAGTGTTTTTATAATGAGTAGTTTTTACCCTATAAACAGGGGAAGAAAGAAGTCAGCTGACCGAGCGAGGTTTGCGGACAGGGAGCTCCTAGCACTCGGTGTTTCTCGTTTGGTGTTTCGGTAGTCGAGAGGGAGAATGGAAGTCGAAAGCGCTATGGCCGGTATGGTGGTTTCTGTGCTGGGGTTCCGCGAAGACAAAAACATGGAGGTCGTGTTGGAAATTACTAACAGCCCTCGTCCCCCCCAACCTCCGTTCATCTTATCTCAAGCGCACGCTCCCTGCCGAGCCCCCCTTAGCCTTAGCCACACCCGATGCTAACTCTAACCCGGCGATCTCCGCTATCCCTCGGCTCCGAGTCCTATTCGAAAACCTAGAAGGTACCACCGTCCCCCTGTTCTCCGAGTCCCCACCAACGCAAGGCGACGAACCTACGAGGAGACGAAGATAGCTGATCCTCGGTGGCGCGCATCTTCAGCTGTTCGTCAATTCGGGAATCGAGATCCTGTGCTTCCTCTTCGCTTACCCCGCAGATCGCCAGGTTGGTACCCCGTTACTCTTTTTTTCCCCTTCGACGTTTCGAGGGTTGCGCTTGTCAAAAATCCTCTTCTTCCCCTTCACTGTTTCGAGAGAGAACTCTTGTACTTGACCTCTGGGTGGAGTGGTGATCCTTGGTCTTTTTCGCTTCTTGCAATTGTAAGTGGACTGCATCGCCCCCGTTCATATGCTTATTGCTTTGTTTGTCCGCCTATATTTTTGTGGGGGGAATCCAAAAGTTTCACATCTCAATCCGCTCCCTTCCGCAAGTTGGATGATTGTTTCCTTCCACTTAGACTCGTCGCTTTCCCCTTATCGTAAGGGATTGAAATTGTTGTCCACTTCTTCGCTGCTTGGCTTCTGTTTCCCCTGTTTGCCTCGTGCTCCCTCGTTTTGCAGCTTTGCTGACCCTGTGCCCCCCTAATTTAATGGACACTGGCATTCATTGTAATATCTTCATGTGCGTGGGTTTTGATCCAATCCGTTGGTTAGATTCCAGAAACAGTTCAATTGCCCAGCCACCGCTTCAAATTTACTAAATCCGTATCCCAGCATCACTATACTAACCTTATAATACAAAAGATACTGCTGCGTTATTGTTTTTTCCTTAACTCAATCCACCTCTTTCTTGTCAGGGGAATGTTGAGCCAGAACGAAGGAGATAAAAAAGTTGGACTGGTGTGGTTCTTACCCATTTGTTAGAGTAGAAGCAGCAGTTATTCCCGTTTTCTTCATTCAAAAGCCAGATCTTACATAGATTGAGGCCAGGGGAAACACCCATAGGAGGAGCTAGTAAAATCTACTTCTCAGGTCACTGTTAAATCTACTAAAATAATTTGTTTTTTTTGTTCTTACACCACAATTGATCAGTGCTTACTTATTAACACCACTTAAGATGACTACCCATTCCGTATCACTTTAATGATCCTTGCAGTTATGTGCAAACGTTCTTATCAAGGAGTCAAGTACCTTATATGCTGTCCATTTTTCTTAATACTAATCAACGCCCTTGCCCACGTCATTTATATCGTTCATCATGATCGATAATTAGATATATATATATTAATGACTATTAAATCATGTTTCATCACAGTGCTCTTTATAGCTTAAAATTAGGTACTATGCCAACTATCTTAGGGAATTATATACCCTTTCGGAATATAAGTATATAACAGTTAAGTTTATATCCAAAATCCACTGGAAAACATATATATGCGCTTAATGTCCCCGTTCTTGATGGTACCGTTAGGGTTATATCATGAACGGTCCTTGGTATTTGGGACTATTTTTGAATGCTGTCATCACCTAGGTTTTGAAAAGCGCGAAGCGGGAAGCGTGCGGATTGCCCCCCTTGAAGCGGGAAGCGGAAAGCGGGTTTTAAAGCGGACTAAAGCGGGCGCTTTTTGAAAAGCGGCCCATCATTGTTTTATAAAATTTGAAAAAAAATAGTGATTGTCATACTACTAACAAAAAAATATTATTAAATCAAAACTTGCAATGTCGGCAGTACATCCAGATTTTTATAAGGAAATAGCAGTATTGAATTTTTCATGTAGGCAGATATGGCAGGTACTTGCTGTTTGAACTCTACTTAAGAGTAATTATTGTTGGTGTAATGATAATAAGCAGCTGACAGTTCATTGAACAACATAAAATCGTGCAAGTCATCTCACATAACTAGCAATTTATCTGTAATGTATCGTTGCATAATGTATTGAGAGGAGTGACATTGAGAGAAGAAGACAAATTGGTCAATCTATTATGTTTCATTGCATACTGTAAACCAGCTCCTAGTCTAAATCAATTTACCAATAATGTTAGTTGCATAAAAAAGAAGAAGAAAGTCCAAAGATTACAGTAAGCATTGCATACAAAAGCAGACGACAATCCAAAACCGACATTCCAAAGATTAAGCAAGTCTTTTGTTTATCAATATAGCAAGATGAATCCATTGATCCCAGCAGGAATCCCAAAGATTGGTTGGGCAATCAATTGCATACACTTCATCAAAGGAGAGCTGCACGTTGAACTTGTTAATTTTCGGGCATCATACTGACTACTGGACAGCCAACAAATAGGGGGCCAGGAAGAGGGAACCAGAAAAGTACAGTAGTAGTAGTACGGCGGTAACAAAAAACTTGAAAAAAGGAAAAGAAAAGAAAAAGAATTGGGAAGAAGGTAAAGAGAAGATGCACGAATAACAGGGTAGGAATAGGATACCTACCTCTTGTCTCCGTCAACGGTTCTCCCTACAACCCCTACCCTTGGCGCTCTCCTTGGAATATGTGAAGAAACCACCCTTGCCACCTTAAGAGGATGTCGGGAGTGCTCTAGTGCTGTCTTCCCAAATCTGTAGTACCTTGACGTGGAGGTAAAGCATGCGGGATACTTCCTTCTTCCTCCTTGTGGACACCGGCAGTTAGCGCCAGGGCACGGAAACGGAAGAGTCCGCTTGAATAGTTACTGACTGGGAAAGGGTTGCAAGGAGCCGGGGAGGGTTACGCTCCTTTGCGACTGGGAAAGGGATCGGGGAGCGGAGGGATTAGGGGAGGGTTTCAACTAATCTTCGGAAGCGTCCGCTGCAGCCGCTAAAGCGGGACCGCAAAAGACGTCCCGAGGTCCACTAAAGCGGCCGAAAGTGCCCGCATCAAGTTAAAACGCCTAATTTCCGCCTGGGTCTCATTTGAAGCGGTTTAGTGGGCTGGACGCTTCAGCGGCCGCTCCAGCCGCTTTTTTAATCAATGGTCATCACTCTAAATAGTTAGTACATACTTATCTCTTAGTTCTGACAAATCTAGTAGTATTTCCGTACTTGTTCTCTGGATACGCATGTATAGTTATTTATAATTCTACATTAATGTATTTGGAGAACTAGAGGGAAATGATGCCGTATTTTGTTAGAATTAAGAAATAAGTATGTATCGACTAGTGTGATTGCACATTCAAAAATGGGTTAGGTTGGAGTGATAAGGAGGCAAACTAAAATATTTAGACTAATTGGAGTTCACTCTATTGCCAAATTAAAATATTCATATTAATTTTGTTGATATGTAAACTTTTAAGTTTATGTTGGTATCTACTATTACTATCCTCTTGCTAACAGGCATGTACTCTCAATCATACTAATTTTTGTTGATATGTATTGAGACTTTTAAGTTTATGTTGATATCTACTATCCTCTTGCTAACACGCATGTAGTCTCCCATGTCTGACATATGTTTCCCTTGTGTGTTGTAAAGTCTTCCCCTCATTCGGCAATACTATAAAGATTATTGGGAATTGATACATATGTTAGGTCCTTATGAATCTAGCAAGTTATTAAGTTAATTGAAATTATTTCAGGAAAAAATGCAGCTCAAATCTTTTTTGGTCTCTTCTTTAGTAGTGTTTTGTTGCAAGACAAGACTTTGATTCTGATCATCCAGGCACAATGACAGATTGAGGTAGTCACCAGCTGACAATTGTGTGAAATACTCCCTCTAACCCCCCCCCCCCCCGGGGGGGGGGTTGTAAAGGATAGTAACAAAAGTCTCCGAATTATACTAAAAATCGACAATTTTTATGATTTTATAAGCTCCCAAATATTCAGCACAATAACACGTCAAATGCCAATTTTTCATGACTTTCCACGAATTTTCTGTTTTTCGCAATTTATACAATTTTTCACGATTCTTCATGACTTTTCACGACTTTTCTCTTTTAAGTTGCTTGCTCTATTTATACAAACCATGTACACAAAACTACTGATATACACTAAACCTCAAACCCCCACTCTCCCGACAGTCCATTGTTATTAACTATGCTTTGATTATTTTCCTACTTTTTCACTCAATAAGGTTGTATGTCTTGTGACCTTAAAAATTACATGTATCTGATATGTATGCATGCATGTATACATATATACATACATATATACATGTGTGTGTGTGTGTGTGTGTATATATATATATATAATGTTATAACATGTGTGTGTATATATATATATATATATATATATATATATATATATATATATATGACCTCCGCTGGAGGTTGTCGGTGAGGGGGGATCATTCTCTTGATCCCATATATATGTGTATATATTATATATATGTAGCCGACTTATTCTGGATTATTTCTGAATATTTGATCGAATTTCGACCGAAATTTATCGATTTTTTCACGAATTTTCTCGATTTTTTCCAGCCAGCTGAAAAATTGCCGAATCCCGAATTTGTCACCATGCTGCCGCATACTGCATATAAGGTGACTTCTTCACACGCATAATGCATATCGCGTTTTAAAACACTTGTACATAACCATCATCTTTCTATCCTGCTCAGTCACGTAGTAGCTGTAAGTGTTGCATTGAGCTTTGTTCCCCTCTTCGGCAACCTGGAGTTCAAGAAGGATCAAGTGCTTTTAGGGGAACCTGGAGCCTTGCTAGGGTTTCATATAGGAATGCGGTGACCCTCATCGAGCAAACTCCCCACAGAGTTAGAACTTAGAACCCAGTATGTCCTTTTGGACCCGTTCACTACAGAAATTGTTTAATACTAGATTCGTCGACTTTGCTTCGATTTTTAGGTATTTGTTTCTAGCCGTTATCTCCCTGCGGAAGTTTATTTGGGTTGTATATACGGAAATCATATGACAATGGACAAGCATAGTTTTCAAAACTTCGTATCTGATGCTTTGTCTGTAAACATACGTAGTTTACTGACGTTGGTATAAGTTACAATAAAAAACAATGCACTAATGGTTGAAGAAGACAAGTAGGCTGGGTGTATCTTCTTGTTTTCTCTTTGGAGTTTCGATGTGCAAACAAATCATACAAATAAGTTTTGAAAGGTTAGCAATATGTATTATATATGTTTGTATTCCTAATATGTTGCGAGTTGTTGTTGATGGTCCCAAACTCAGGTACTGGTTTTACGGAAACTATACATTTCATGATCATTGCAGCAGTGTCATTTTATGAAAAATATATAAGCAACATCTGTTTTCATAGTAAGTCGCTTGCTATATCATTCCTTAGTTCAACGAAGCAGTGTTGTCTGAGATGGAAAGAAAAGCAGAGAAAAGTCTATTGGCGCTATTGATGCTGGCAACTTGTTATATCTGTGATCAGACTCAATCTAGGATAAAAATATACATGTTGATCATAAAGTGGAATAGTTCCACCACAAGTCAACCATTTAAAATAGAAGCCTTGAGTTATAACCGATAAACATAATTCTTGAACCATTATGATTTACAGAACGGATTTGGGTTTTGGATTTAATCCGAATTCAAACCTAAAAATTCGGAATTGAATTCAGTTAGTTTTATGAATCCGACAGATATTGGATCAGATATCAAATAAAATGGAAAAAACCAGATTTGAAATTTCGGATTTATAGGTATCCGGTTTGAATGTGATCCGTTTACAGGCCACAATATTCATATGTTAGCTTCAAAACCGTAAGTGGAGCTTCCACCTCATACGGCTCCTCTAGGGATAGAGGGGAAAGAGAACTGTTAAGGTTCTTGTACACCAACTCCTCGACAGTATAGTGTGTCTTGGATGGCCAGCACCTATGGTATATTTTGTTGGCCCTGGCTTGATTTTGTCTTACGTTTCATTCAGTA
Organism: Alisma plantago-aquatica; assembly: GCA_963693085.1. Lineage (NCBI taxonomy): Eukaryota > Viridiplantae > Streptophyta > Magnoliopsida > Alismatales > Alismataceae > Alisma > Alisma plantago-aquatica. Next base: position 27,909,761 of record OY856412.1, read on the forward strand.
GATTGTTCTGCATTATATGATACGACGAACTTTGATCTTATTTTCATTTTTGGCTGTTGCACTTTTATGCTTACTAGCACCATTAACAATTCCATAGGCGACATTGACGACTAAATGTCTCTAATTTCCTGCTAAAGATGTCTACTGCCGTGACGACAAAGAAGAGGACTACTGCATCGAGAAAGCCCCGCTCAGATCCCCGCTCACTGCTGGAAGCCCAAGATTTCTCACCTCATTCATCAGACCCGTCTTCTGAAAATACTAACAAGCTGTCCCCAGACAGCGAGGGCTTTGATGCTCCTGAAAAAGTCTTCCACCTAAACACGTCGTCATTGAAAACATCATCCATTAACAAAATTGGAGGGGTAGCTGCATCAGAGAGGAAAAGAGATCACAAGGATGGCAAAGATTGTCATGCAAACGGCAGTAGTTCCAAAGCTGGGCCTAAAAGCGGTGAGCACGGTAAGAGAAGCAGGTTAGATCTTAAGCAATGCACTGAAGGTGTATTAACCCAAAACAATAATTGGGGCTCTTCAGGGAACGCTCCAAGCGCATCAGGCGAAGGCAAAATGAAACTAAAATTCAAGCTTGTGGGCGTGCGTACGCATACAAATGCAAATGCAGGAGATGGCGGCTCTGGTTCTAAGAAAGTTTATGTCTCAGAGGTGTCTAGACATCAAAAGGTGTTGCTGCAGGTATAATGTCAGATACTGACTTACTAGAAAATTAGTATCTAACCAGTATCCTGTGAATTTGTATTTAATATGAACCTATTGTCATTGTTTATTCTCCCATGTCATGGGTGGATTAATTAGCTATCCACAGATTTTCTTCATAGAAAATGGGTCTGTACTTTGTCAGAAGACACTTATATGACTGATTTAATAGGGTAATTCGGACGAAGACTCTTCCCGTGGGAGAGCTGCAGATGACCATTTATTTGAACCTGTTCGTAAAAGCAAAAGGGTCCCCAAGAAGAAGGTTCGTGATGGGGCATTTGATGAGGAAGAGGATGATGAAATTCGATACCTTGAGAGACTCAGGAATTCTAAGCTCAATGCTCACAATGGTGAAGAACAGGAAGAGGATCAGCTTGAGGCATGTAAGAACAAGAAAAATGGAAAGGCTTTTAAAAGCAAAAGGATTAGTTATAATGTAGACGAGGAATATGGATCATCTAGGAGAGCAAGAGAAGGTAAGAAAAGACTAAATTCAGACATGGAATCCAAAGATGACAATACTGAAGAAGAGGATTTGGAGTCTGATGTCAGTCCTGAGCCTAAAAAGAGTAAGAACGATGTGTTGGACTCAGATGATGGAAAAAAAGAGGTTGGTCTCACAACTCGCCAGCGTGCACTGCAGTCTTCAGGTGGAAAAGGAACTAGTGTAATTGAATTTCCTGATGGTTTACCACCACCACCTCCAAGAAGTAAGCAACTCTATTCGAAACATGTTTGCTTATTTCTTTGTAGCTTTGTATGTTCGTATCTGAATGGTGTCTCATGTAATTTTCCTGTTGTTAGAGCAAAAGGAAAAGCTCTCTGAAGTGGAGCAACAACTAAAGAAGGCTGAAGCTGCCAGGAGGCGCCGGATCCAAGTAGAGAAGGCTGCGAGGGAGTCTGAGGTCATTGTTTTAAGCTGACACGGAACGCCTAAATTCTTCTAAGTCTACCATGTATTGAACTAGCTAATTGTTTTTCCAAAAATTGTAGGCTGAAGCAATCAGGAAGATACTTGGCCAAGATTCTAGCAGGAAGAAGCGTGAAGATAAAATGCGAAAGAAGCGAGAGGAGATTGCACAGGTATTTCATATCTGTAATTAACTAATTCACGTACCTAATGCATATCCATTTTATTAGTGAAAGGACATGTTTCCCTTATCCATATAAGAACCATCTTATTTAAGTTTTAAAAGTTAAACTGATGATGATCTGTGTTTGTATTGTAGGAGAGGGCTGCTAATTCAATGACCTTGCCCCCTGATTTTGTTAGATGGGTTATGGGTCCTGCAGGGAACATTGTTACATTTCCAGAGGGTGTGAGCCTGCCCACCATATTTAGCTCCGGACCATGCAGGTAAATTGATTTATATTCGGTGTCTCTGTTATTAATTATACTGGTGCTATTTTTATGTACTGAAGTGGTGGAGAGTTGTTATTAAGTTATCACAACTTCATATCTTAACTCTATGTGCACATCTAATCTGTTTTTTTTTTGACCAGTTATCCCCCTCCCAGAGAAAAATGTGCTGGCCCCTCATGCCCAAATGCTTATAAATATCGGGATTCGAAGTCAAATCTTCCTCTCTGTAGTTTAGAATGCTACCAAGCTGTTCGTCAAAACTCCAAGCAATTAACGTCTTGCCGTTAAGTTTGTGTTCCTAAGAAAATTGCTGTATCTGGGCTGTGATATCGTAGCACTTAATCGTCTACAAGAGTGGTCGAACCTCAACAGATTGTTGGTGGAAAATCATACACACATCTGATGGTAGGTATCTGACTTGTGTGGAAGATACGTAAACCACACCTGAATACCTGATGCATTTTTAGACCAAGAGTGAAGACTTTGTTTCCTGTTGGAGGCGACACATGATTTACAGGGAGAGGCTTTTGTACTTTTTTAACTGGGGGATTGGGCATGCTTGCAGCGGAAGTCTTTATTCTCTCTTTCTGCCAGGGACTGACACCTATACGGAGCCGGGTAGATGGCTGAATGCTAAAATGTAATGATCGACAAATGTATTTGTAGGTAAAACGTAAAACTGTCATATGTAGTTTTCCTTGGCTATTGTGCTATAGAAGAATTGGTTCCAGGAAAATGTGAAAACGAGTTCGGTAATAAAAATATATTGATGGCTCATATCTGCATTTTAGGCATAGGTGTAATAATTCGAGGGAAACTATCGGCTGACAGTAGTACAGAATCCCGAGTCAAAACATTGACGAGGTCGTTGAAGTTGCCGTAGCACAAGAAGTTACTATTTACTGGAAAAATGAAACTATAGCATGGGTGATTGTGTTAGCTTTGTAGTTCGTACTCCTGAAGGTTGTTATTAGTATAAAACTGAAACATATCGGTTGTGGGTATTCTACTTCTGTATGTTCGTTAATGATAGATAGTACACTTTCGCAGGTTGGTACGCATTAACTTGTTTACCCGTAGTTTTGTTGAAGCCATTGTAGATTTTAGGTGAAGTTAATGAGGAATGGAGGAGGTAGATTCTTTTGGGACTAAGTTGGCTGCCATGACTTGTACGTTATGCCAATGATGATACAACCTTCAGAGTGCTTCCATAGGTCTCAAGTTGAAGTAGGGAACCAAGCAATATGGTTGACGTTCTCTTACTAGTGGAGGTCTTCCAGGAGGATGCCCATTGGTCATAGGTGGCCACAGTCGGTTCTCATGTCCTTTAGTTATGGTATATGTTTCATCTGTAGTATCACCGCCTATATTTGTATAAACTTTCATTATTATTTCAACATACTTAGCAAAATACTTTGTAGTGAGACAAGATTTATGTGCCGCGATGCCATAAAGACTCAATTGATGTTGTTTGACATCATTGAAAGTTTTCCACCTTTCATTTGGTTTTTTGAACTTGGTACTGATGTTTTTTTGCTACCTAATTAAGCAGTATTCAAATGACTTTTACGGAAATGTTTATACATTGTTGTTTTAGCATTCAAATGACGTGTATGAACAGAAGGGAGGACAAGCTGCTTAATGGTTACACAATCTTTAGAGCACAAGTACAACTCGGTGTCCGCAAAACGTGAGAAATAAAATAAGTTATCTTGAAATATATATACAGGGCAAGGTCAGACCAAAAAAAAGAAATTCAATTTGATAACTTGAACTCAAATGGATAAATTTGGAATGGTTGAGTATTTAATAGGATTTGTGTATTATTGAAATAACATGAAAGTTGATTTCTTGTATAGATCTAGAGGAATTGTTTTTTAATTTCTAATCAAGTATACATGGAGGAATTATGCTTTCAACAAGTGCATTTTGGTGCGAAATAGGTAGGCAACTATAGTTGGTTAAGCTTCTTTTAAGATAATGCAACACGAAGAAAATTTTGAAGGATTCTTATGATGCAATTTGAGGTTAAGGGCTGTGTTTAGTACACCGGATATGAAGCCTGGAAGGGATTTAATATCCTGGAGAAATCATTTCTTGCTTTTGTTTAAGCTGTTGCTAAGATGCACTGTATCCAGGGCGGTTCCACATCTTGTAAATAACGGGTAATTAAAAGGGTCATTCCTCCTTAGGATTTTCACGTGGTAGTCAAACTATTCGTTACCTACTGTAGCAAGCACTTCTTCCTCCATTAAACCAAACGCCATATTCCAAGAACATAAATAGAACTCTTTCTCTTATTAGTCATCCACCAATGATTTCGTAACCTATTTCTATCCATCGGGTCGTTTACCGTCGCCAACTCGCCATGGTACCTGGTATATAGTTGACCTTCTCAATGGACTTGAGGAGGACGACACACACTAGAAATTATTTTTCTACATCCTCTAAAGTTTACGCCTTTTCGTAATTATGGTCAACAGGCACTACCGCATTATAGTGTAATGAAGGAAAACACCAGAAACTTCCTCTCATTTGGTAACCTGGTGTGCAAGTCAGACCTACAAAAAACAACATTGTGGCTATGCTGTCCATGTTTTTAACCAAATGTAGGAACGGAATTTAGGTTCCTATCCACTCAATATCCCTTACCATCCTATCTTTCCTTACATTCTATCTGTATGATATCCTGTCAACCAAACACATCCTAAGGACTTTTATGGTGGAACACAATATGCTGAATAACTTATTTTCAAATTTTCTTGGGAGTTATAGTTGACTATTAAAAAATGGAACAACTCAATAGGAAATAACCTACATATAACGCATACGGCTACGCCAAGAACTTAGCCCCTGTTTGGAAACGGATTGGGATTTCGTAGTCTGGACTGGATTAGACGGGGTTAGTGAGGATTCAGTCTGATTCTGTTTGGCAACCCAGTCTGATTCTGTTTGGCAACCCAGTCTGATTCTGGTCAGCTGGTCTGATTTGAGTCTGATTGCAGTCTGATTCTGTTTGGCTACTAGGCTGGATTCAGTCTGATTTTGTTTGGCAACGTAGTCAGTATCTGTTGATTCTGTCCTAATGTTGTAGAACTGTTTTAAAAAGAGTAAGGAATGTGTAGTGCTGCTGCTTAAGCAGAAGTTTGCCGAAGTGTATTATATACTAAATAACAAATAAATAATATATAAAATGCATAATTTATGCATTTAAATTAAATAGTAGCAAACGTGCGTAGCATGTCTGTAGCAGAACGTAATACCACATAAATAAAAAGATAATATTTTATTGGTTCTCGGGCAAATACATATGTAACATACAAACTGAAACGAGAGGTCTGCCTTGGACCTAGACAAAGACAAAGCTACACAATGTAATAAGTTGGTGAGCAAGCAGCCAACTTCATGCCTCGTCGGACTCGTCGGCCAACTTCATGACCTCGTCGTACTCGTCCCACGACACAGGACAACCTTCGTCCAACAACTGATTTGTTTTCTATTTGCTGACGTCTTTTGGCCACTCGAACAGCAACGACAGATGGTGAACAGGATGAGTAACACCCTTGGCTTATTCGTCTCTCTCATTTGGGCCCTCATCGCGTGTAGGCTCGCAACATGGTTTCTTGCAAACAAGCTTTTCTTCTACATATTTTTTAATTTTTGACGGAGACATCAATAGTTTTTCAAATTTTGTCCTTGCCTTTGATTGTGACCGTGATGATGACATATATAGTTAATACATAAATATAAGTATTAGCAAATATCAATAATAGTAAGATAACTGTGACAATATTGAATACAAATAAATGCTCCAAACAAACTTAGCTACAAACAAGTAAGAACGTGATGTATGCATTCAATACATAACAATAAAAAGCTCCAAACAAACTTAGGTACATACAAATAAATGTTGCGAAGTAAACACAAACAACTACAAAGTCGTAGAAATATATTACAGGTTAATGTGTTACTTTCGCCGTCTATCGTGGTTGTTTGATTCACTCATCGGTGTTAATAAGGTATTCAGCAACCCCAGGTGGGTAAATGCGACGAGTCGTCATGAAGTTGCGTTGCACGGCCAATGGCGGGGGAGGCAATAAATCTCCCAAAATAAAAATATTATCTCTTATGAACTCTCTCCTTATGTGTTGCCATCTCATCTGCAACTCAGTCAAAGATATGTAAGGCCCCCCAGTTATGTTTCGAAAGTCACACCATGCCTCCATCCAAGCCCGTGTAGTATATACTCTATTAACACATCTCCCCAACTCATATTGGTTTCTCATAATACCTCTGAGAACCATATCAAGCTCCGTACACCACATAAAAGAAGGCGTCCTTGGAGGCCCAGCCATATTACAGATTCTGTAAGTAATATGTTTTAGACGTAAGTGTGTATCGCACAATTAAGGGAATATAAAATGCATATTCAGTGCTAACTAACATTTATCAACATCATGGTGAAAAAACGTACACCCTCCATAAAACATACACCAACATTATGATAAATAACAAAAGCCTGTTAATGTCGGATGAATTCAGGAAAATTTAATGTTAAAAACATTGAATGGTTGACAATGTAAATCGACACACCAAACTAAATGTAGCTCTCTGCCATTAAACGTTATGACATCACCGTGGGTGAAGGAATGTCTACAAGAAGACTACATTCTTCCTCCAGACTGGCAACGTGGCGTTCTAGACCCTCATGCTCATACTTTTTTTGGGTGTATATATCATCGTAGTTGTGATGAATTTCAACAAAGTCCTTCATGTTCATTGTCTGGACCCACACTTCCTTACACTCGACAGTTAGTAACATAATCTCAGCTTTCAAAGAATCAATTGTTGAGGGGAGATCAACTGCCCAACGGAAGTATCTGCACCTATCTTTTCCCTACAATGTATTATCAAGTTTAATGAATGACAAAGAATGTGTAGCATACACAACGGAAACCTATTATGTATGTATTTACTAGTGCACCTCACGAGAAGGACATATGTAATACATTTCACCCGGCCTTTCACTCAGAATGCCAAAATCATACAACCCCGCATCCTCTGTGTTAAGCCGCAAGGCTGCATCTAACCCACAATCACACCTTGGAACTTCAGATAGATCCATTGACATCTAAAACATAATTGAGGTAATTGAGGATTAGTAAAAATAATGTCGGATTCTGAACATAGATTTAAAATACAACTTTCCGAACATAAAATAGGCCTAACTGCTTGTTCTACATCTATGATGTATTGTATCCGTCCTCGTTTGAAGAGTCGTTACTGCTCGTGATGTGAAGTCATTGGCAAAGATATTGGCACCTCTCACGTAGAGTGGAAATATCTTGTTCGAGCCTATCAGTGTCTGCTCTTGTCGAACTCACAAAGTCACATAGTTCAGACCATAGCTTGCGTTCGTTGCGTGCATATGCAAGTTGTGTTAGCATAGCATCCCTAACTGCAGTAAGTGTGGCAACTGTGGGTGGTACACGCTGCGCGGGCAATCTCATCTGACATATGTTCGAAACAAGCCCCCTACCACATGTAAAATACAGTCTGTGGGGGTTGTTATTTTCAAAACGTCCATTTTCCGCGTCCACGTCATCCATATACACACGTATAGTGCATTGAAAGCCGCATGTACAGCAAGGCATTCCATTCTCCATTTCAAGATAACCTACCGATTCATTATGTCATGTATATTATTAGGATCCAGTAAAAAGTTCGTAAAAAAAACAAGTAAAGGCTACAAAGTTATGTCGTGGATAATTTTTCAAATAATGTCGAAGACTATTACAGATACAATTGTACGTCAACGGGCATCCCATAGAAAATTAGAAATGGATTCACGTAAACGGTCGCCCTCCCTTGAATCGGCCTGAGTTGTTTGCTGGAGGGAACTCAGGTCAACCCCAGCAGGGGGAACGACGGATGTTGAAATGTCATCTGGGAGTTCGTCCATGATACTGTCGTCATCATGTTGGCGGCGTATGAAATTATGGAGGATACAACAAGCCATTACGAGGCGACACTGCGAATGTATGGGATATGTTGCCCCCTTTTTAAGGTAGGAAAACCGCCGCTTCAACACCCCAAATACTCTTTCTACAACATTACGTAATTGTGTGTGGCGGTGGTTGAACATCTCCTTCTTGCTGGTGTAGGCATGTCTGTTTCCTCGGTACTCAGAAATATGGTAAGCTGTGTTGCGATACGGTGCAAGGAATTGCCGAGCGTTGGCATACCCTGCATCAACTAGGTAAAAATTTTCCGGCGGAACTTTAAACCCGCCCGTGGTCGTCGCCGACTGTAGGACCCTTTGGTCAGAAGCCGATCCCTCCCACCCAGTTAGGACGTATGTAAACTCCATGGAGAAGTCAACTACAACCAAGACATTAAGAGAGACATTCCCTTTTCTGTCGCGGTAGCGATTTTGCTTGTCTTGTTTAACCAAGACGGGGATGCGTGTTCCGTCAATTGCCCCGATGGCATTCTATAACACCAAAATAGGTTGTAAACATACAAAATATTTCCAAATGATTAAAGATTGTAGGGGCTAACTATTACCTTTAAGTACGGGTAGAACCTTGGGGTCTCCAATATAAGAGAATGTGTTGTCGTGCATGTCGCTGCAGTTTGCATGAAAATGTACTCATTGGACAACGAACACACAACGTCCAAGACTTTGTTGAACTTCCTACTTATGGTCACACCAGAGTGAATGTAGTCCTCAAACAAAGCACGATTTGTATGCCCATGGCCAACCATTTGTAGGAAGTAGCACACAGCCTCAACCGAACTGATGCCTCTAGTGCTTCGTAACAAGGCCCGACTCTCAAGCTTGTCCACAAGGGCCAATATAGAATGTGGTCTCATTCGATATAGGTCATAAGCCCTTTGTTCATGACCATTTAAAATTTCTAAGACCTTATGGTGGCCACTCCTAATGCTAACTGACCTAGGTATTGTAGGTGGTATGTCGGAAATGTCGTCAATGATGGAGTTTGCTATGGACTCAGCTATTATATCAGCAATGTGATTAGCTGGACCAGACAATGTATGTAGAATGTGCGTGAGGAGGTCAGGTGTTTCTGTTTGGTCAGTGGTTGACATTATGCCTACAAGTAGAAGCATAGCAACGTTGCCATGGCAAGGACAAGGAAAATAACTAGTCTACAATCATATGTAACTGTGGACACATAAAATAATGGCTTCCAGGATACAAAGCGAATTAGATTGATCGCAAAATAAAACCATGGCAGTGAAATAAATTATTACAACAGTTAATTAATAATGTCTGGACGGGAATAAAAATATTACAACAATTCAGCAAATAAGATTATGCCCAAAGAAAATGTTTGGATGGGAAATAGATTATTACAACAACGAAAGAACTTTCTACTGATTTGATGAGTTAAATGTCTGGCTGTTAATGTTTGGTGATCCGGAAGGGCCAGCATCATTGGACGAAGGAAAAAATGCACGTTGAGATGACCCAAACGACGATGGCATACTTGGTCTATTGCTGAAGTTGGGTGTTGGGGATTGCGGGAAAAATGCATGGTGAGATGGCATAAACAAGGATGTCATTGAAGGTGTTGCTGTTACATTGGCAGCTTGGAACGAGGATGGCATTGAAGGTGTTGCTGTTGCATTGGCAGCTTGGGACCTTTCCCAAAGGTCTTGCAACCATATGGTTATCTTTTGAGGTGTGTCTATAAGGCTGAGGTAGATGGTGCGGTTTGTTGAGTCCTTGATGGCGTTCACAAGTGTTGTAAACACAGGAGTGGGGGCATCTGGGTAAGTATCCTGGAAATGTTGTAAGATGGTTGTAAACTCTTTCTTTTCAAAGGCTCTAGTTGCCACACCACTGCCTAACTCGTGAACCTTTGCATAAACCTGTGTGAATTCAGATAACACTTCATTTAAAAACCCACATCGGTCTTGAGCCATTGATGGCCGCTTCTTGCGCCTAACGACAGGAGGCCTCCCGCCAACACTCGGTGTATCTGTTCCACCTCCCCCGGTTTCTCCCTCACTTTGCATCCCATATGATCCCATATTAGGTTCCCCAGATTGGCTTCCAGTGTTCATGGGTGTGTCTGGGCCATCTAAGTCGATAGTGACATCATCCTCGGAGGCAACGTCAGAAGGGATTTGTGTGTCCGTTGAAGACATTGCATGATGTCATCTAGCAGTGTTCCTCCCCACCATCATCTCGATGTCATAGTAGTGGGGAAACGGCTTGTTAAGCAACCTAGCAAGGTCCTTGTTTGCCTAAGTATAAAAAAATTTTGTATTAGGAAATTAAAGTGTAAATATATGACATTATTTTTTTAATTAAAAGGGATTGGTTATTGGATATACCACAAGGCTCTCCCTCCATTCAGGGTTGTCGGGCAGCGTGGGCTTATGCCTAGTGTCATCCCATCCAGCACCGCTCTTATTCGTCACAAGCTTCAAAGCGGCATAGTCCCTCCTCAAGTTCTTCCACCGAGTTTTCAGCTGGTCTATATGGCAGGCCGTCTTCCCCATCCTATTTTGCATTTCCACAGTTGCCTCCCTCCAAGCCTCCCTAGTGAAATGACCATTGACACACCTGCCTAGGTCATATTGTCTGCGCAATGCAGATACTAGAGCGGCATCAGAATCTCTTGCCCAAACAATACAAAACTTGGGGTCAGCGGAAGACATACCCCCGTAGGTGCTGCAATATATTATGATACACAAATCGTTATATCGTTTATCTTTTCAGATTAAGTATTTACTTAGATAGTGGCGTCTAAGCTGTAATGACACTATGAAATTACCTTGTTCACCAGTTGCATATATTTTCTATATATTAGTTCCAATAAAATCAAAAAGGATCTCAAGCCGTGTTATATAAATTTGAGGTGAAACATCCATAAAAAATAATTCAAAAAATTTCAGTAACAAATGAAGAACCCGCCTCTTCTTTTATAAGGTCTTCAGATCTAATATTGGCACTCCAGCATCCATAAAAAATAATTCAAAAAAAAGCAAGCTGGAACAGTGTACTAACACTTTAATGAGAGCATTATACGAATTGCCATCTTATTCAATAATCCCATGAGCTCAGAAGAGGTATAAGAGAAGTGGATTAGGATAGAAGAAAATCGAGTAGAATAGCACACAAGAAGGCCATCATGATAAAATAGACATTTACAGTCTCATTAAATATTGATTAACAAATTTCAACAAACCAATGTTCTGTTTCATGCCCCTATGCAGCAATACAGAGAAACCAAAACATAGTTTCAAGTTGGATTTCTAGCAAGGATGTATGACATATATTGTAACATATGGGTAAAATGGTGATATATTGTAGTAATGAGACAACAACTATATTTATGTAACACTTATTTGAGGAATTTACCCAAAATAATACCAAATTAATTTATTATTAGTTTTGGTCATTTAAGGTCCATATGTAGGTCTATCGTTTTAAGGTTGACTTAACCATTTAACACTATGGTTTATGAAGTCAACTATAAAATCTGTAAACCTTTTTTACCTATAGTATAATTATACAATAAATATGATGAAGAAAAATGTTTGATGTAAATCTAAAAATTCCACAAAAATCAATGTGTAATGAAGTCACCAATCATAGCATTCAAAGTAAACAAATTTAAATTTGGATAGCATACAACATGATGTTTGCTTATCATAATTTAAAACCATAATGTGGATCGTCTATTTCCTATCCAATCAGCATCCACATATCTAGAAACTGATATGTCCTCTTTTGAGCTAAAAAAAGGGGCTATGATTTGGCGAGAACATGACAGAGTCAATTTTTTATTTCATTCATTCAAATGTACTAGGTCCAAGTTTTGTACATCCATAATTGGTTAAAAAAATTGTTGACTTTAATGATCATTCTCTTTTTCCTGCTAATTAAGAATTGAGCAACATAATGAATATCTTATACTAAAAAAGTATTACATAAATCATTGTAGTCTGTTGAACCACTATCACATTTAGTGTGTAATATTGCTTTTTGAGTTTCCAACATACAAGAATTTTAAAATTCATGGTATAGGAGTGCAGTGATAACTACACTGCCAAAACATCCATAGGCACACAAGTGTAGAGCATTGGTAAATATAAAATATCTGCAAAAGAGGCAATTTAGAAGACAGAGAAGAGAACCAACTATAATATCTAGCAAGAGTGGTGACAAGTAAGATGATCATATATGCATGAAATGGGCAAAGTGGGGGAATATAAAAAGAGTCCAAAGAGATGAGGCACAGAAAGCCAGAGGAGTATAGTCCTCTAGGTTTTTATAACATGTGAAAAGTAGCACTCGTAACTCCTATCCAATCAATTATTTATTTCAGAGAAAAAAAATTGCATCAGTGAATAGAAGAATATAAGTAGAAAAATTGACTAATAGGCCTCAACAAACCTGAATGTATATATCAAAGGTTCTTCCAACAGTCAATCGATCAGGTGCATTTGGAAAAGCAGTTTCTGCAAACTGAAGCCTCACAGTGTAATTCCTAGCAAAAATTTCCCCCAACCACAGGTTGAGATCACATGCCAGTCTCATTTGAAAACTCATATAAAGTTCTCATAGAGGGTTTGACAAGAAACAATTGATATCCTAGATCCTAGGTTCAAAGATCTCTACATCCAGGATCTGGCAGAGATGCAAACCTACTGATCAGACTACAGTGGTAGCATAAACTAATTGGATTAAAATATATCACAGTTGATAGAAGCACATATGTAGTAGAATGGGCAAAAAGAGGTATCATGGATAATCCCCATGCACTAATGTAAGAAAATATTCGCTAATTATAGCAAGACCAGGAAGAACAAAGGAAAAGAAGCAGATAGATATTGTCTATATGAGTAGAAGAGATGTAGGCATGTGTGTGAGGTAACAACCTTCATGACCAGAGATGGGGCTAATCTAATGCAGTAGTAGAATACACTAAGACTAGTATCCAATGATTCTTCTTATTCATTATCTTTCTTGATCTAATCTAAAATCCACGACAAAGGAATCAATAGGTCAAGGATAGTGGCGTCAGCCCATGGAAATGAATGATGCAATTGACCGATAAAGATCATCTTCTTGCTTAAGCATAGAGCACAACATCCTAGTGTCTCAAGAAGAGATGCCTTGTAAGGGAGGCTGGATCATTCAATTTATAGGACAGAACTAGACAATAGCTTTGCAAACAGATTCCAAACGGCTTAGCCTTCACATTTCATACAGAAAAGGAAGGATCTACGGATGAAAAATAGTATGGAGCCTTCAGATAAACATAAATTTATCAATGTAAAACACACACAGGGGATCCAACACACACCATGGAACACGGGAACCCCTTTGCATAATGATTTACTACAAAAAATAGGCCTAACCCCTTTGCATAATGATTCAGTACAAAAAATAGGCATAACTATTCATCATCACGAACCTATTCAGAAGTGGTCGACAACCAGCAACAACTACGGAATCGTCGGGATGAGCAGCACCACCGGAGAACCAGGGACGAAGAAGTGGTCGACAGCGAGCAGCAACTCCAGAATCGACGAGATGAGAAGCACCACCGGAGAACCAGGGACAAACACCAGCTTCCTCCAAGATGCGTAGGTGGATGTGAAGAACCTCGATGCACAAGGCGATCAATATGAAGGAACACAGACACTACTTGCCCTTGCTAGGGTTTGTCCTGTGCATCGACAAGATGGGACGATGACTACTCAACCTGAGTCAGGTGGACGGTGCAGATAATGGATGGTCAGAAGGACAGGACAGGGCACTGGTACCTTGCCTTTGCAGGATGTAGCCGCCCTAGTAGCCCGACGGTCGCAGATGGCTGCATTGAATCCTCACCAAGCGGAGGACGCTCCGCCTGACGACTCCTGCCCTCCATCCACGAGCTGCTCGAGGTAGCAGACCTCACTTTAACTCACGGACCAACAGTGAGCCGACACAGGGAGAGGGGAAACCAACTGCAGCGAAGGAGAGGGGCGAGAGGGAGAGGGCCGAGAGGAAGAGGGAGGGGCGCGAGTGAGAGGGAGGGGAGCGAGGGAGTCGGGGTCGAGGGGGTGTCAGGGGCGCTAATCCGGACTGGGATTTGCAATCCCGCCTCTACCGGGACTGGGTCAGTCTGGATTATGGGATTCTGTTATCCCAAAATGGGGGTTGAAGGGGGTTGCGAACCAAACAACATTTCTGCCCAAACCGGACTGAGTTAAGCCGACCTGGCACTAGACAACAGACTCTAATCCGGATCCGGTCCGTTCCCAAACAGGGGCTTATGTACTAGGCTTCCGTAGGTTGGGGAACAACTCCTACATGTGACTATATATCAACCATTTATTCCTTATGGCTAATATGGTCCAGTGTCCGATTTTAAGCGGTGAGAGCATTGCCATGCGATCTCAATTCAATGATTTTCTAAATTCTCGTATAAAATAGGATCATGACAAGTAGAGGTACTTTAATCAAGATTAGGGATGGTCAAAAAATCAAATCAAACCAATGAACCAAACCACATTTAACAGCGGCCTGCGACTTGACTTCGTTCCAAAATTTTCCACACTATTAAACAATCGTTCAGTCAATTTTAAGGGTGTAGTTTGGTTTATGTTTATAACATAAATACTAACCTAAACTTAATTATAATAGAATATAATAATTTTGTCTATATAAAATGCTAACATACAGTTAAACAATATAACACAAGCTTCCAATCTAAAATAAAACTTAGAATCACACTTCATAATTATCTTAATCAAGTAAATGATGCTTATGCATGGTTTTTATATATGTTATAACATTCCCCATTGGTGGAAAATATTTAGTTGGAGTTAGTTGTGTTATTTTCGAGAATTGATTGTGATAGTCATAAATTGTGGTATTGTTTAATAAATTTCTAATAAGAAAATATGCATTCTTAGATAAAATGTTATGTTATTGGTTTGCTTTCGAGGAAAGTGTCCTAATCTAATAAAATATATAACTACAAACATGTATGGTATATCCATGATGAATGTCAAGACTTTAGGAGCGGAGACTTCAATACTTTTTATTATCATTGTGGTATATCAAGGGTATCCTATGATCCTATATTTTGTGTTATTTTTATGGATGAGTTGATAAAGTGTGTTAAGAATGAGTTTTTTTGGAGTACATTATTTGATGAAGATATGTGATGGTTGACAAAGTTTAAAAGGATTAATTACAAAAATAAAATTCAAATAAATGTATTAATCTAGTGGATATAATATGATTAGAATGAAAAAAGCGTATATTGATTGTCTATCTTGCTAGTCTGCTATAATGAGTGGTGATTCAAGTTGGATGGAATGAAAGTACAAAAACATGTGAAATTTCATTACATGGGTTATATCATCCATATGGGTGGTGATATCCAGGGTGATGAATGTCACGTGAAAACATCATGAAGTGTGGAACAATCAAGCTAGAATAACATGTGACTAGAAGATCCCTCCTAGATTAATAAATTAAACTTCATAAAACATCTATAATCAATTATGTCATATGGGAGTAAGTATTGGGAAATAAATAAACAAGGTTTCAATATGATAAATGTGGAAGAAATATTTATGTTATGATGAATGAGTGGGAATACAAGAAAATATTGCTTTCTAATTATCTATGTAAAGAAAATATGGGGTGGCGACTATTGAGGAAAACCTAAACGAGCTTAGACATGATGGCATGGCCATGCCAACTGTAAACCAACCAATGCACCAATTTAAAGTAAGACTATTGTGTACAACATAACTAGAGAGGAATAGGTATGTTTAAACTAATTCAAGGGCAAGTCATAAGGAGAAAATTACAATCTTTACATCATTATTAGAATATGACCCATAAAAGATATACAAAAAAGAACGATCCATGTGGTCAACCCAACATGGATGCAAATGTGGCAAGACAATGATGCCTTTTGAACTTATAGTTTGAAACCAAAACAAACTACACATCAACATTTTAGTTTGGTTTTTTACTACTTAACATTTGAGTTTGATTTAAATAGATTGCAAACCAATAAGTATGGGTTCATTTGTAGCTTTAGTGGTAAACCAAACTATGCCCACCCCTAATCAAGGTTGGGTGCTCTTCAACCTCATACTAAGGATGAAAATAGTAGCAGAAAAACATGTTTGACTTGAAGAGGGGAATACATTGCATATACAAAGGATTGATCTTCTTCTCAATTCACAATATAATTTCAACCCTAGATCTTATAACAACCTTGGGTAGCATTTCAAGGGAAATTGGATGCTCCTTTACAATCATAAACTCTTGGTTGGAAAGGATCATTAGAAAGAAATTGAGAAATCATTGGATCAACTACAACCTCAGAAGAGGCACAATGACACTTTTATTGGTCCGTAAAACTTTTAGCACATCTAATTTCATAAGATGGGGATAGAGAATCCCCCATCAATTGTTGACATCACCCATACACCAAGGAAATGAGAAAAGTGTGTGAAGAGAACATGGTATTATCCACAACATTCGAGATCTTGAGAAGCTATACTAAATTAGACATCATTTGGGGAAGGATAGATCAATGCTAAGACAACCAAAGAAGATATACTAAATAGTATACATTAGAATACAAAAAGTTTTTTGTTCCTAAAAATAGTTTTTTTTTGTAGAGGAACCCGTCCATGGATTTTCTTATAAAGTATAGACATTTATATTATTACAATTATATTTTATTTGTTTGTAGCACTCTACAATTCTAAGCCCCCTGACCTAGATTAGTTTGTAATCATGCTTGATTATCTATATTGGATGTTTAATATTTGACATAGTTTCAAAATCATGATTAATAGAAATATTTGATTTGGTTCTAATTATACTTTTTTTTTTCTGAAGGTCATATCAACACCTAATTAGACTCAAACATTGATATAGTCAGTTCTTTTGTGAGTTGAGAATTTCTCTTGGTCATGCTTACTAGTCATAGATCTGGCTAAAGCTTGCTTAGCCATCTAGTGAGCTAGGTTATTGGCAGTTCTACAAACATGAGAAAGAGAAAGTACTGAAAATGAACTACTGATAGAAATAATGTAATCTACTATGGGACCCATGTGGTCTCTTCTTCCTTTAAGTTTCTCCAAGGCCTTGATCAGGTTGAATGAATCTATCTCCATCTTGATACCGTCCAACACCCAATTCCTATCCATCTCATGCTCTATAGCATGGCCATGGATTATCCCACTTCTTTTGTTATTCCAAAGGCATGTTTCTCCCCCACAACTTCCAATAGGTTGCCTCCATTGTCATGAGTTTCTCCTACTAATATTGTCCCTCCATCAACCCCCATAGACACATTGGTGTTGATCTTCATTGTACCCACTGGCAGAGCACACCACTTCTGACCTTGCTCGACTGGCTTCAAACTTTATATCCCCATCGTCCCTCCTTTGGCCATCCTCTGATCTAAAATCAAACTAGAGATTGACTAAAAGGTGATATGCGGATCCTTCTTTTGTTCTTTCAAAATGATTCCATTTATGTGAATCCTGATCACCCACAACGTGGCCACCATGAAGTAAAGTCGGTCTATGCTTAGCGAGATGTATACTCTGGTCAGTACTTTGCTCATGGTCATACCATAAATCTGTCTACCATGCTGTTAATTTTTGAAGACTCCCACTACTTTTTTGTCTCCTTGCATCGAAATAGCATGCATGTTATCATTTCTTTTTCTTCAGAATAGAGAGGACAAATCCCAGTCTCATTGCAATGTATGTCCATTAGTCTCCCCATCATCACAAGGCTTCTCATGCACATTATCCATTGAAAGTATGAGAGTTTGGATGGCCAGTTTGCTTCCCAGATAAACCCCCAGACTTTCTCATTTGCTCGGGAACTGATCACCAAATACTCATCTCTTAATAAATGGCTTAACTAGTAGGCCGTCTTAGTGGAGAGGACACCTTTGTTATTCGGACACCAGTATATTAGATCCTACTGATAGGGGTAGTTAAAATGCCTTTTCTAACATCGATAAGGAACAGTGACTGGATTATCCATATCCCATATGAATGATTGCATATCAATAAGTTCTTTGACATAGAGAGGTGTTCCAAATGCCCCATTGTAGAAGTTATTAACAATATTGTCCCTACCACAAACCCATCTATCTCTCCATCTGCTTATCGACCTTCCTTTTCCAACCCTCCATTTAAGTCCCTCTAGGAGTATAGGTTTTGCACCCTAGCGACTTCTCCAAGTGAAGCTAGGGTTGTTCCCTTGCGTAGCCTACAAAATAGAGATCCTCGAGGGAAGTAACGAGCCTTTGAAACCTTGTGTGCTAGACTCTAGTTTAGTAATAAGTAAATGCCAAAGTGTTATGTAAGCATCACCTGGTTAAATGATTGCATGTCACGAAAGCCCAAACCTCTTTTTCTTTTAGGTTTGCATAGATGTGCCCATGACTGTCATGAGATTTTCCACTCTGTGCCCTTAGCTCCCCACTAAAACCTAGATATACAACTTTGAATGTCTCCAGAATACTTGTTGGGATTTGGAAGATGTTCAACACATAAGTTGAAATAGATTGAGCAATAACCTTAATGGGAATCTCTTTTCCTAGTTTAGGCAAGAACTTCTCCTTCCAATATCAAAGTTTTTTTTCCAAGTCCTCTCCTTTAGGAAGCTAAATACCTACTTTTTGACCTGGAAATGGTTGTGGAAAGTCTCATATATCAGGTATGTTTATTCACTTCACAAAGTTGTAAGAGTTCTTTAAGTTCCGAACAAGTGTGGTGTGGAAAACCTTTGTTGAAATTAACCTCTGTCTTTGATACATTGACCTTTTGGCCCGATGCATGTCCGTACTGGATAATTAAACTAGCTAATATCTGACATTATGTATTTCTCTAATAAAAAATGCTATCATCTATGAAAAAGAATATGAGAAATACAAAAAAATGGCTAACTTTGTTCATTATAACATATTATTCTCTAAAAATAAATCCAGAGAAGTGGAAAAAACTTCAACACATTAAATTTTTTTTGTCATCTTATCTAATATAGGTTGCCAAGTATTTGATGAGAGTCTTTTTGGTGATAGAGACACATTGATATTTCAATAGGATTGTTTTACGCTTATGCTAAATAATGTGACTGTATCTTTCCAAACTTTCGTTGTCCATGTAAACTCCACTAAAGTCAATATGTGAAAATTTATCATAAGTCTTGATTGATGTCGAATAATCTCAAGAATTGTATTTATAATACTTTCTTCCTTAGGTTTGATAAATATGATCATGTTATCAGCAAATTAGATAATATGATGTTTATAAAAGTTTCAATCTCAGTAAGAAGGTCAGTGAAAGCATCTAGCCTGAACATTGAGGCTAGATAGATGTAAAAATCACAAATATGTAGGGTAATTGGGTCCCCTTGTCTGAGTCTATTTGTACTTGTGAAATAACCAAAGCGTGAACTATTAACATGAAGAAATGATTGACCACATCTTAGACAAGCCGTAATACTTTTGATCCATTTTGCCAAAAATAATAAATCCTACAGTACAAAATAAAAAAATTTCTCAATTAATGTTATCAAAAATTTCTCCAAATCAAGTTTTGAGGATAAGTATCGGTTCTTTTTTGTTATAACGCGTATGTGATAACTTTATTAGCTACCATATAAGCATCTTGAATCCTTCCGCATTTAATAAAATCGATTTGTTCAACGATGATAATGTGCTCCACATGTTGTGTCGTTCTCGTACTTAGTAATTTAGCTTTTATCTTGTAAGAGTTGTTTATCATGTTTATAGGTTTGAGTTGACTAATATGTATTGGATTGTTAACTTTTTTTAGAAGAGCAATATGTACTTGACCATGAGTAGATAAATTTATGTTGCTAGATTATCATCAAATAAGGATTTAAAAATTTTGTGCATGAATCTTTGTATAATCTCGTGATTGTGTTGATAAAAATATATGTCAAGATCATCCGAGCCATGGGACTTGGTAGTGCCTACAAGCTTAAAACTGCGTTGTCCCAACCGGAAAGGCTGGATATAAGTTTTTTTTTTTTTTGGGGGGGGTGTTGGAAGGGGTGTTATGTATATTACTGTTATGAGACCGTTCCAATCATATATTATTGTCTTAAGAAAACTCTGATGTTTCAATGTCTTACTTTTTGTTGTCTAGACTAGTCATGCCGTTTGTGATTCCAAAAAGAAATTGAGTACCCAACGATATACATTTTCTTAATTCGAAGCTGGCATTCGGATTTGTTATGCTGTTGGAGTTATGTTGTTGTCGTGTTGTTTGTGCTTGAAACATCGCAAAACAAATTTTGTCCGATAAAAAGTTGATATATCGAACTGCTTTTGTTTTCAGGGGGATGAAATTGATTTCATAAAACCTTCACTAGTAAATCGATTTACAAATTTGTTCATGGCTACACTAGTAAATCGATTTCATTAAACCTTCATAACAACAGAGAGACTCGATTATAACTTGGTCCAGAATATATAACAAAGAAACCAAATCCAAGCGCGATTTGATCCCTCTCCCGTCTGTCATTGTGCCAGATCAGTCGCTGCCGCCCCAGGCGCCGGCGCAGTCAGCAGCGCTGCCGACGCGTGGGACTCGCGGTGGCATCCTTGCGCAGAGGTCGACGGAGAAGGCGGCGCCGCACATTGCGCCCTCGCTGTCTACCCGCGGGACTGCCTTCATCTTGTTGGTCGGGTGCTCGAAGCTGCGGAGCCCGCCCTCGCTATGGAACATGCAGCCTGTAGGCAAAATTACACACAGGAATCAGTATTGATGGGGGCTTTCATACATATCCGGGAGAAGAAGAGACTAGAATACATTCGAAGTAAGAGTGAGGGAGGGAATGAATGGTTCATTACCTGATGGGAATGGGGCAAAGGATTTTCCACATCCTGCCTTGACGGTGTTCAGCTCGTCGGAGAACACGGCGGATCCGTCGGCAGCAATGCCCCAGTAGAAAGGGATGGCAGCGTCGGAGCTCTGTTTCGAAGAACAGGGGATCAAATCAAGTCGTCAGTTTTGGAACGCGGCACTTATACGATCAGAACAACTGATGATTGCAATCGTCGTCCTTACCAATGCAGCGAAGATGGCACCCGTGGCGGCGTCATACACGGCGAATGCGAACGCCCCTTCCATTTCCCTGACCGCTCTGTCCGCCGGCACGGGCCTGCGGTCACGGAGCGTCCTGTACGCCTCGATGACCAGCGCGGCTTCATTGCACTTCCTCCCTCCGAGCCCGTACTGCCTCGACAGCGCCCCGAGGTTGTTGAGCGCGCCGTTGAATAGGCAGTACACGTCTCCGACCGTACAGAACAGTCGCCGGCCTCCAGGGATGCTCGGGTTGGCCGTGGGCACGTACGCCAGGGCCGCTCCCCGCGCAAAGGATGCCGAGAAGCAGCCGCCGCCTGGGTGCGCTGCGTTGAATGCGCGAAGGATCTCGTCGGGAGTCTTGTTGTTCAGCTTCCCGCCTACGCCGGAAATCTCCGCCGGGCTCTGCAGCTCCTGAGGCGGGTGAGCGAAGGCTTTGTGAAATATGGCCAACATCTTTGCTTCTTTCTCTCTTCAAGTGTTGATCTCGGATCACGGCTCTGCTCCTTGTCGCGTCGCCGGAGCAAACAAGTGATGGGCTTCAAATTAATGCTCCTTGTCAGTAGAAGGAATGAGAGTGAATAAGATGGAGAAGAAGGTCTGCGTGGAAGCCCATTTATATATAGAGGTTTGCTATACAGACCAGAAATGATTGCGTTGCGTTTTGAATAATAATTGACAGTGGTTATCTCTTTCCTTGGATCGAGGCTGCTGAGTCGGATTTGTTTACTGACACGGATAAGGCTAATAATACGCGTCTTGAAAGAGAGAGAGAGATAGATTCCGCAATCCGTTCCGCTGCAATGGTGGCTGACGAGGGAACAAGTCAGAACTGGATAGCATTGGTTCTTTCGGGGTAAACACAAGGGAGTGCCACGTGAGGATACATTTGAATTTTCTTTTTTCTAAATTAAAAAACTGGTGATTCTATTCATACTAGCACATTTGAAATCACTAGCTTTAAACCCGTGCGTTACACGGGCTTGAAAATTACCAAAATAGTAGTGGGACCTCCGTTACATAATCACACGAGACATCATCATAGAAACTATCTAGCGATCGGTATTTCTTATATATATTAAGATGGTCGAGCTATGTATTGAATACATCACGAGAGAACTCAAGTGGTCGAACTATGTATGATTACATGACGAGAGAACTTGGATGTAAATACAACTGTTAAATTCTCATACACACGATCATTCTTCCAATCGTATTGGGTACCTGGATAAATTTTAACAACCATAAAATAACCTTACGATCAAACGGCTAAACGGCTACAAAAATGACTATGCCCCCTCAAATTGAATAAAGCCTTCAAGTTTGGTAGTTTCGAAGCACACTATGAAAATAGCGGTACCAAAGCAGTTGTACATATGCATCTTCTTCTCTACTTCCCTTAAAGTATGCACGATGAGTAACAATTTGGATTTAATTCAAACTTTGTCTACAATCCTCAAAAGGATAAATGATTCATGCAAAGAGCACAGAGAGACAATTCTGTTCAGCAAGCATTCTTTCTTCTCTCATACAATCCCAAAATATTGTCATTAGTCCCCAAATCACTTAACAATTTTCTTTGGAACGAACCAAGTGGCGTTATACATGACGGCATGTTCCTCAACCTTGGAAACATCATCACCAGGCTTCGACACGTGCCTTCTTTTCTTCTTCTTCCTTATGGATTAGTGTCACTTGGTTCTTCATTTCTTCAACATATATCACTTGCTTCTTTTCTGATTTTTCCTGCATAGTGCATAGCATTGCTTATTGATTAGTTATTACACCAATGCATGTGACACATAAAAGACATGATATATAAGCCCAAGAATTGGGTGCATAGCATTGCTTATTGATTAGTTATTACACCAATGCGTGTGCCATATAAAAGAAATGATATATAAGCCCAAGAATTGGGTAGCAAATCTGCAACAATAATGCATCTTAATTTTTTAAACTCGCAATAGAAGTCACATTTAACTGTAATAACACACAATGAAAAAGGTCATTAGCTGCAATGTATTTATGCAATTCAAAGAAGCACAACAATGAACCCATCCACATTGTGTAAATTATCAAAGAAATATATTCACTTTTTCTACTTATGTGTAAACAATTGGAGAAACATATTCAACTTAAGGCATAAGCAACAGTAAAATATGCGTAGGCCAAAAGTGACGAGGGGATATCTCTTCAACAATATACATAATCATCAACCACGTATTGCAATCCCGATGGATGATATTTGACCCATTTATTATCTCCGTTTGGGATCGATGTCAGGGTGAGAACAACCAAACTCAGAAGAGAAGGAGACCCTATGGACCATGTCTTACGGTTCAAGCAAAGTCAGATTCACAGTGGTGGTACCAACCTCCACTGGAGCGGAATACACTCAAGTAGTTTTCCATGATGTAATATTTTTTTTGAAAATCTAATCCGTTGATCTTCTTAAACATCTCGTGAACAACTCATACGCAAAATTTGAGCACATTTGGATATGTATAGCTCATGTTATGAAGACCGCAAAAATTATGCATTTCAAATTAGTTTCGCGCGTTGATTTTGTTGTCCTTGGATGAGTGACTTACACTCATCCAAATGGGTTCAAAATTTGTATATAGCCTAGTTATAGTATGACAGTGAAAATAAATGGTTTATATTTTGCAAAAAATAGTCTTGATATGCAAACACACTTGAGTGTATTCGTGCGAACCGTACACTCGAGTGTATTCTAGCCTGACTATATATATATATATATATATATATATATATATATATATATATATATATATATATATATATATATATATATATATATTCATTTACGTATATGTCAGAAAAATGTGGTCGTTGTGGGATATGTGGTATATATGGAGCTAAACATACTCTGTGCATTTGTATGTGTTTGCCAATATTAGATTAATTCAAGGACAATAACTGTATTTAGTTACAGAAATAACGAAAATAAGACTAGAGGAGATAGGTAGGTTATAAAGTGTTGTCGTACCAAACATAGTATGAAGGAGAGTAAAAATCAAGATAAGTAAGCAAAGAAAGCAATGGTAACTATTTCTTGGCATCAACAACATCATGACTCAGATCCTTCCCAGCCTCACGTCGGAGAGACTCATGTCCTCCACCTCTTCTGAATTTAGTTATACCACACTCGCAGCTTTAGCAACCGCAAAAACATGACGTCAATGCGGGAAGTGATAAGATTCATCTCCCACTAACCTTATTGTAATACATGATGCCTTATTAGTCGCTCAAAATGATTAGAAGTAAAAGGTGCATGCAACCTTCCTACAATGTTTCATATTATATTAATATTGATAAAAGGACAATTTATAAATTTAAAAAGTTAAAGTAAAAAATACTTTTAACTTCTTAAACCTTTCATATAGCCTTATCAGAATACAAAAGAACCCACTTGTAATCTAGAAAACTAAAGGGAAAAGATCACATTCACACCCTTCTATGCTCTCACAAGACAACCTTATTAGAACACAAGGCTAATTTATAAGTAAAGATATGAAAAAAATTCCATACAATACGTCTCACATTCTCACCTAAATAGTATCAATTATATTACAAGGACTAGTTTGTAATTCATACAAATAGAAGAAACAATTACAGAGAAAACTCTCAAAAAGCTTTCCCATATATTATCAATAGTTATGTTATTGCAATTATATTCGATTTTGTTTGTGTCACTCTACAAGTATAATATCTTAGATAACATGTTCTGGATCTTTATATGCATTGTGTGTGATTAGGGCTCTTTACATAAATGGTATTAGAGAGCTAACATGGATGGCCATTAATAATAAATGTTTTCACACTCTCAAAAATCTTTTTGTCCCATTTCAAATGACATATGAATCTAGGAATACTAATAAGGGATGTGATCACATCAGGCTAGTTATCATCTTTTCCACATCAACTTCTACATCATGATAGGTTGCCATATGTTTATTTTGACGTCCTAGATATAATCTTTGTCATGACTATGAATGATGTTGGTGCACTCAAATCTAGGGACAAAATCGAGCCTCCGTAGTTGACTTCTTTATCCAAGTCTTATGTCGGAGAAGAAGAGCTATATGTGGAGGGGAAGGTTGAAGATTGGCCAAGGAACACATGACATTGTTTTCATGGCCTAGACTATCCTAAAAACTACATGACCCATTTGGGGACCATGTGTTGAAGGGTGCATCCTGGAATTGGTGGAATAACTTTTGGATTCTTGAGAAACCAATGATCCTTAATCACTAGAAAGTAATTTCTGTAGGCTTTCAAAAACCGCTATATCTAAGAGGCCATGATATCAAAGAAAGAAAAGAAATTTAAACACCTATATCACCTACTAGGCCATGAAAACTTCACAACATTTCTAATGTATGGGAATAAATACATTGAGAAATCTCTAGCCAAGAAGTTCATTAGGGACATTAAGTTTGAACTTAGTTTCACCCTTAACAAGGGAGGGGGAGAGCAAGATGCACTAAATGATGAATTCGACATGCAATATTGCACATGAAAGACATAGAGAAGAGAAGTATTCAATGAGGTAAAAATAATAAAAATAAATCATACTAAAGCAAATTTGTTAATAAGAATGATAAGAGGAGGAACATTCTAGCAGAGATTGCTACTAAGCCTTCTATAACAACATATGCACCCGAGAACATAAGTTTCATTTGGGAGTACTTAGACGCTAAATAGAATGATATTAAGATTAGGGAGGATATTACCCCATCAAGCCCATTTCCCACGAAATCTTGCATAAGAAAGACAATAATGCCAACCAAAATCTTGACTTATCTCCTAGGGAGAAAATAGATCCTACAATTTTCTAAATGGTCTTTGTAGAGGTAGAAGTAACAACTACAAATTTCCTTTCTAGTCCAATAGTAGACCTTTTAAACTTATGTCTTCCAATGTTATAATGACCATGAGTGGAATTTCATATATTAATCCTTTGATTGGGCTTACAATGTGTTACGACCCCACTTCCCGATAACCCCCAATTAAAGGAGACTGAGAAGTTGAAGCTGCACCCATAACTTCTGGATCAAAGGTTCGACAATTAACCAAGAATAATTATCAAATTTTAACAGACTATACTGAAAAGCTGTAAGAAAATAAATTTTTGCATACCTTTTTGAAAACTTGGATCTTTAAGCTTCTATCCACTTAAGGATTCTACTCTAACTAATCCTCCTTGTATTTTACTTCATGTATTTCAAAATATGACGATTTACTGTTTATACTTTTGGCTTTCCCTAAAACGCCGACAAACAAAACGTCGGTCAGCCGAAGCTGGTATGTGGGGGAAACAATAAATGTGCAACTATGATAACAATGTAATCCTTCAATTAATTATTTAACAACCAAGATTACGTTTTAAGCCATACTACTCAATCCTTATGTAACATCCCTGACCTGGGTTATAAGCTAACCCTAGGTGTTTTGCCTAAATATGTAATTAAATCCTTGTGATTAACTTTGGGCATGTAATTAAGTTTCTCAGAAATATATATTTCAGTTTTTTCTCCTTTTTATATAAAGTTGTAGCATTGTGTTGAGATACAGGGACCTATGTGCAATTTACCCATTTAGAAGGGTTAACTTGCAAATTGCACATGTTAAAATGATTCTCTGATATTGAGCCATCATGATTATGTTGAAATTAGAGGGATTTCCCAAGCTTAGGCACCAAGGTGCAGCTGTGGAAGCAATCCCGGTGCTTGAAACCCTAATTTGGGGTAAAATGCAATTTACCCAAATTAAGGGATGCTATGTGTAAAATATATCATTTAATGTATCTTTTAAGACTCTTGACATCATTTAGAGAATAAATTATGAAGAGTCACCTCAATTGAATAATCAAGTTATGAAATATACCTTGTGATTGAATAATCAGGGTGTATGTACAATAGCTCTTTATATATGTACCTTAGTATTAGGTTAATCTTCCTTGCCCTTATTTTCTTGACCTTGAGAGAAGGTTTGTCCTTAGAATTAAGAGGAAGGGACGAGCAAGTAAAGATGGAGGGACTTGGTTGATATTATGAAAAACTTATAAGCTTAAGTTGGAAACCCCACCCCAAGTATATATACACTTTACCTCTCAAGCAAAGGAACCTTTCCTTCGTGCATTTCACTATTTCCTCTTGCTTGACCGACTAAAGACTGTCTTGGAGCTCAAGAGGAACGACCAAGGGTGTAAGGTAGGTTTGAATCCCTTCTTTTGCCTAATTCCATGGTTAGAACTCGAATTCAAGGTCAATTTGGTGACTAGCTCACGAAACCCTATCTTTCTAGCCATCTTTTCTTGATTTTTTTCCTGGAGTTTTCACCTTGGCCAACCTGTGAGAGCTCAAGGACGCCATTAGAGCTTGGAGCTCGAAAGCTTGGAGCTCAAGAAGCAAGCTTTAGGCGGGTTTTATAACTCTAAACCCATGCTTTATTTTATACATCTCATTTATGCATGTAGATGATAGTTCTTCTTCTTCCCTACTTTCCTTTGCTACTTTGCAAGCCAATCCATGGGAAATCCGTGCTGTTCTTGAGCTAGGAGATGAAGGCGTTATTTCCAAGAAAAATCCACCGCTTTTCACTTTGTTAAACGGTCTCCCCAACTTGCTCTCTCGGTCTTAAGACCGCGAGGTGAGCAAACGGTCTCTATACCGCGAGAGGGAAAACGGTCTTCAAGACCGTTTAACCCCGTTGAACGAGCGTGGAACGTATAATAAACCTCTTCCTAATTATGTAGACTAATCACCCTCAAAAATTGAGAGGTTAACTCTAAAGGAATCGGGAGATATGGCCATTTTAATCAACAACATTAATTGAATTTATCCCTGATTTTCAAACGGTCTGAAATAGCCTTTTTGGGCAAACGGTCTTAAGACCGTGTAAGGTCGTTGACCAGGCATTTACCATATGAGATTATTGTTCAAAATAATGTTAATTAACAACCAACCAAATTTGATGGACTAATTCCAATCTAGCTAAGAGTTGAAGGGTGATTACTAGGGCAAACCCTAATTAAAATCAGTACTGAAATATCAATGATTAATTTAGGGTTTTTGGGGTTGATTGACCTAAACGGTCTCAAGACCGTTTGGGGATCAACCAAACGGTCTCAAGACCGAGAGGACAATCACCCAAGACCGTTTGAAGGTCTGGGGTCAAGAATAGTTGACCAATTGAAGGTACAAACATACCAAATTACAATGCAATTAAGTATTGATATGATCATCAACTCAATGGATCCAACCTTGAAGAATTTTTACTAGAATCCAAAAGTTGGATGGGAAAACGGTCTCAAGACCGTTTGGAGCTCATCCAAACGGTCTCAAGACCGTGTGGTGACAACCCAAGACCGTTTGGAGGTCTAGGGTTAAGATAAATTGATCAATTGAGGGCCCAATTACAATGGGTGATTGAATTAATCAAATTGCTGATTTGTGACTTAATTAAAGTTCAACTCCTATCAAATCACATTATATTTTGATGAAAAATTGGGCAAACGGTCTCAAGACCATGTGGAGTTCATCCACACGATCTCAAGACCGTTTGGGCCAAGTTTGGGCCCAATTGGAGCTCAATTGAAGGGTTCAACCTCGTATTGATGCACATTGATGAGTGTTGATGGTTGAACATTGATAGACCCTAATTGAATCGACTTCAACCCTAATTGATCAACAATTGAGGGTCAATTGAGTGACCAATTGGTTAATCATAACCCTAATTGACTCAATCCATAAGTGGTCACCATGGCTTTGACCTTTTGAGGGCTTCAACATTGGTTGACATAATCGGTTGTAACCTTGAACCTTGTTGATGGTCCAAGCGGTTGGAGACCATGTGAGCCTCGCGGTCTCAAGACCGTGAGGGGGCTCGTGGTCTCAAGACCGTGAGAGGCCTCACGGTCTCAAGACCGTGAGAGGGCTCGCGGTCTCAAGACTGAGAGCCATCAAACGGTCTCAAGACCGAGAGCCATCAAACGGTCTTAAGACCGAGAGCCATCAAACGGTCTCAAGACCAAGAGCCATCAAACGATCTCAACCCAACTTGCCCTCTCGGCCTTGAAGTCAACATGGTTAAATGGTCTACACTTCTTCTTGGTCTTGAAGTCAACAATAGTAAATGGTCAACCCATCCAAAACGGTTTCAAACCGTTTGGAGGTTGGAGGTTGAGACCATTTGAGGACTTTCAAAGGTTGATTTCAACTAACTACTTAAAGGTGTATATGGTTCTATGATGCCCTAATCTAAACCCTAATGATAACCTAGGACATTAAAGGACTAAGTGACTAATGAATTAACCCATGATGGTGATCAATGGGGTGAATTACCAAAATACCCTTGAAGGGTCAATTGAGTAATACCTTGATCAAATTAAACCCTAATCACATGTTAGTGATGTTCTTGGCTATGTTAGCCCATGATGACTTATTTCAACTTGATCTAGAGTGATGTTATCACCATCTACTAGTATGAGGAGAGAGAAAGTACTTCTAGAGAGAGAAAGTACTTCTAGAGGGAGAAAGTACCCTTTTTAGGTGGAAACTCAATTAAAGAACCTTCAATACACATGAATGTGCATAATTAGGGTATGATCCACCTGTGTGAGATCATGGAAACCCTAATTATGATGTATGATGAATCTCAAGCCAGTCTGAGAGCATCAATGATGATGTTCCACATACATGATGATGTGATGAGTTCAATTCACTTCAATGTGAATAGTAAACCCTAATTCAAGGATAATGGCATTCAATGTGATTAGTAAACCCTAATTCAAGGGTAATGACATGCTTTATGAGTATTAAACTCTAATTGATAAGAATCAGAGAACTTAGCTCTTATGATAAGAGTGAGAAGTATATTCCTTGTTTTAAATTACCTTTATCAGTTTAGCTAACTATGCAGGTCCTGATATGAAGGTGATCATATCCAGGTATGGATGATGATAATGTATTCATTAAAAGCATGTTAAAGGCTTTATGAATAAGTAAAATATCTTGATGCCTTGTCAGTGGCATCCTATGAGTTAATGGGCTGTAAGAGCCATGAATACCACCAAGTCATGCTTCAGAGATGACTGGTGATGAGTATAATGAGAAATGATGATTGATGTGAGTTAGGCTTGTTACATTTAGTATTCTCCTTTCATAACTGTTATGCTACTGTTATTGTTTGAAGAACAATGTGTGATGATTAAATGAATACTAAATGTACCTAACTAATCAAGTATAATGTAGAGCCCTGATCATAGATCCATCATTGTCAGAGATCAAATGATGGTGAAACAGGATTTCCTAAGGGAGCTCCTGGAACACATACTATTGAGTATGTGGGGTATATGGATGTGTAGAACCTTACATCCTAGTGTAGGTGATTGATGTAGATGTGTAATCCGTCAACCCTTCACTACTAAACCCTACCATATCAGTGGAAGGTAAACATGAAACCTCCTAATGACGAAGAAAACATAGATATCCGTATCAGTGGAGATAAACATGAAAACTCCTGATGACAAAGAGAGTACAGAACGCCACTGTAACTCTAAAATAGCGAAGGACCAGTTTACCCTGGTGAGCTATAATAAGTAGAGACACAAGATGTCCTACAAGTGATCCTCTTACTGACTGAGGAAGATGAAGGTCATGAGAATCCGACTCTCTTAATGACCTATGTATGATACTGATGTGACTTCTCAGCGATCAGTTGGAGTATGAGCGGTATGCCTCATCTCCACAGGGCATAATGTTGTTTGTAAACCATAATCAACCACGTAGTATACCTTCTAGAGATAACTACGAGTTAGTTGATTGATGATACACTGTGATAGTGCTTATATTTCTTCATGTCTCATAAATGTTGAACTCTTATTATATAGTTGCAACTGTTATTGAATACTTTGAAAGCTTTACTGCTTAAGATATTCTCTAATGTTATAATAAAGCTTCTGGCGGAGAGTTATAACTCTCGCTGGGACAATTATGTAAAATTGTCTCACCCCGTAGACTTCAACTTTTTAGGTGGATGTCGTAGACGGAGGAACCGGTCTACAGGTGACCAATCTCAGCAGCAGCAGTAGCACCAGGAGCAGCAGTAATCTCAGGTGGAGATTTAGCCTGCCATGCGGTGTAGTTAGAGTCAATCCTATGTGTCCTCTGTACTCTCAGGTCTTGGAGTCTTTTGTGTGAGTTCTTGAGATTTTGTATCTTGATGTATATAATTACTCAAGAAGTAATTATCATGAGATGTAAACAGTTTATCTCTTATTATGAAAGAAGTTTTTATGGATTCAAGCTCTTGTCCCAAAAAGTTTTAATTTCCCGTGATTTTTGTCTTCCGCTGTCTATCGAATCGCTTCCGATAAGTTTAAATCGAGATTATATCGCGGTTTGGAGATCAGAGCCCACACCTTACCTATCCCCTAACTCTGTGCTATCCCTTGTATGCTACCTCTCTTTAGGTAGCTTCTTACCCCCATGGACCTACCTTACAGGTAGCCAATACCTAGGGTAATAGAGTCACATGGCACTACCCGCATGTAGCCCAATATCTAACTCATGATGACTTGATGGTCCTACCCCATTGGTAGCCATTTACTAAGTCATCTAATGACCTGATGGACCTACTCCATTGGTAGCCATTTACTAGGTCAATTATTAAGCCACAGAAGGGACCAAGATCTGAGCTAGTAAGCACATATCTTAAGTGATAATCATAGTCACTTTATAGTTGCATGAAATAAATAAACATCCAATAGTTATTTTCAAGCAACCGATTAAAACTTTGGGAATCGCCGTGAAACTAGAACGATTATTCATAAGCGTAACCACATACCTAATCTGATGATTGAATAGAAAGAACCATGCAAATAAGAATCTAAGCAAGCAATCATTTTCAACAAGATCCTGAAATGATCATGTAATTCCATTTTTATTACTCATGTCATCAAGATCTAATAAACCTAGCTCACTTCCTAGGGTTTCTAATTCACTTTTAGGATTTCCATTGCAATTAGGGTTTTCCTACATCTTTTACTATTTCAAACCCTAATTTTATACCATTACTCATAAACCCTTATGATTAAAACCTATCTCATCCAACAGGCTTAGGATTGTCTTTTAACAACATTTTCCACATATTTCAAATTAAATATGATCTCTTCCTCTATTACCCCAAATTAGGGTTTCTAGATGCATTATCACGTTATATTGATTTAAAACCCTAAAACATGCAATGTCTCATCAAGATTAGATTGACTCTAACATTATCATTCAACATGTTATTATTACTCAAACTAACCCATTAGGCATCATAGATTCAATCATTAACTTCAATTAGGGTTTTTAACCTAACTTTAATGTACTTTTTCATCAAGTTAATATACTTTTGCAATTAGGAACGGAATTAGGATTTCCTATCATTTTTATTGGATTCCTCTCCTTCTCCTGATCAATTTTCATATATAGCATGTCTTTATTCGACCTACCAATAGTTAAGTACATATTTTGCAAGATAATTGAATTTGGGCCAATCAGACGATGCCACATCAACTTTTGTTATTCCTTTTGTTATTCTCTCCATCTATAAATAAAATGCCTAAAATTACCTCTTAGTCCATGTAGGCGATGCATAGCACCAGGGGCCTTCAGGTCTTTTTCCCCTTTTCTCCTTCCTCGCACGCAGGCGTCAGCCGCGGGCCGTTCTGTCGCACGTTGGCTGCGCAGCGAGGCCATGGCCTCTGCGCGACTTTACCTCCTCCTTGCAGCACCTCAGGTGGTGACCTCTACGGAGGTCCCTATCTCGACAGGGAGCCACTGCTCCAATCCCGCCGCCTGACGCCCTGCTGGCGCTCAACCTCTCAGGTCGGCCACTGGTCAGATTGAAGCCGCCTTGCCCTCCTTCCTCGGGCCCTTGCGGTGTCAAGGCAAACACCATCTCCTCCCAGTGCCGCCATGGCTCTCTGCCTCCAAACCCCATCGGTGGGGAAGCCCGATTCCTTCCTCCTGGGCGCACAGGTTCAAGCTTGTTGCTGCTGGGTGCTCCGGCGATGGATCAGCAACCCAAAACCACCTAGACTCCTTCATTGCGTAGGCGTGTTCAAGCATGGGAGGGGTCTTCTCCATTTTGCTAGCCTCCATTGTCATGGTGCACATCCGATCTAGTGCCGACCTGCCCTTGACAGGTTGACGACATCTGATTATGGTCGCCTCTGCAGCTCTCGTTAGATCCGTCAATGACCCACTGGTCACCGACCATGTGGTTCTCACCGTCGACAAGGAACAGACTCAGCACATGGTCCTCATGGCTCTTGGCTTATATAGACAACCCATATAACTTCTAGGGTTCAAGGAAACAGAGAGAAAGTTGTTTTGTTCTTGGGTGTTTATAGATGTTAGCCGTAAGCGGTGGTTTAAACCTATCAGGACAACGTTTAGGAATAGTGTCCCGGAGGCTTCCAAATTATATTCGTTTCTTGGTAATCCCCTTTTTCCATTAATCCTTGGGGAAACCTTCTATTACGTGTTTCCTTTCTTGGTTGTGAAGTAATCCATTACTTAATGATATTGAATCATATTAGTCAATATTGATCCCGTTGTGTGACATATTGGTACCCTTTCCAAAGTTAATTACTTAGGTGTCAAGTTTAGAGTCGTTATACCAAAGGGAAAGTGGCCTTTCTTCCTTTCCTCTCTTTTACATCCATTGTTACGAAATTATACTTTCTTTTTAATAGAACAAAAAAAACTCCTTTTTATCAATACCACAAAATCCACTAATTTTATATCACATTATCCTCTTATTTTGCATTATTAGTATTTTCTCTTTCCTTCCTCTTTATTGGGACTCCTTGGATCCCAAGGAACTCTATTATTTCGAAATTCTTTTTATTGGATACTTATTATCCTTCTAGATGTATCTTTATGCATTATTTCACATTATCTTGTTTATTTCTCATTAAAATAACTCTTTTTGAGGTTTTCTCTTTATTCCTCTTTTATTTCTCTTTTATTTTCGTCATTGGGATTCCTTTTAATATTAGCAACCTCATGGATACGAAATTTCACCAAGAAATCTCATTTATGCCTCTTTCCACTCATTTTCTACATTTTATCATTATTTTCAATTTCTTTCTTAATAAAGAAATACTTAATTAAACTTTTCTTTTCTTATTTCCTTCTCTATGAAACTTTGGACTCCTTGGAACCCAAGGAACCCAAGAGGCATGAAATCCATCCTTGGATTACATCATTTTGCCTTCTAGAGGTTTCTATTTCATTCTTTTCTCAAATATTCAATTATTCATTTACTAATTGAATTTTCTTTGTTATTTGGGCCCAATAGCCAATAAAGCCCACAACACAAACATCAAGGCTATTTTAAACAAATCCATGTATTCAAAACAAATTATACCATTCTTTGTTCAATTATCTTTAATATGAGAAATTACATTTCTCACCAGATGAACCCAAAAAATTGGGGTTGTAACATCCTTCCCCTCTTATAGGAATTTTGTCCTCAAAATTCTATCAAGAAAACAAACAATTCAGGATAATACTTTTCCATGTCCACTATTGGCCCCTATGTGGCTTTACCTTACCTACGACGCTTTCAAAGAACCTTTATCATCACATATTCTTTTCTCTGAGTTCTTTCATCCTGGCGTCTATAAACTGCACAGGTGACTCATGCCATTTCAGCCTCCCTTGGGGCTCACTAGGTTCATTGCTCAGCACAGGGTCGGGGAACCTCACATAGTGCTCTAAATTGGACACATGGAACTCGTCACATATTACTTTATCCTGAGGGGTAAGGTCAATCTTAACCTTCTCCACCAATCCATGTCAAAAGAACCCATGCATCGGGAACTCAACTCTCGTAGTTGTAACTTGGAGGGGTCGGATTTTCATGTCACATATTCTTCCACAGTGAACTGCATGTCAGTCTACTTTGTATCTGCTCACGACTACCGTCGTCTCTAGGCTCCTTTCAGCTATTGCATGATCAAAGCGACTTCGTTTACACGCATTGTGGCCCTTTTCTAACCATCATGTGGTCCTTTCACCAACATCACCTTACTGAAGTGGTGACCGACACAACCTCCCTTACAGAGCTTCTTTAAATCCCGATACTGGCTATGGTGGTCATCATCACATCTTTCATAGGACAAAAACTGTCTCTAACTATCACCCCAAATCGAGCACATATGCCCTCATCAGACCCTTTAGTCTGGATCATACTAACCATAGTTAGGGGTGATAAACTATACTAACATTGAGTTCTTCATGTACCTACTTCCACTTTATGGAAGTGAACTTTTAGGTCAAACTCAAGAACCTTTGAACTCACATCATGGTGTAACTGATCCATCTCTCTCATGGGTAGTTCAACCAAATCTGTCCCTTGACAGAAATCTTTCTTTCTTATACCGTCTAGGTGATGCGATCTACCATAACCCACATTGCATCTTGACCTTCCTTGGTCTAGGGGAGACTTATCACCACATCCATAGTGATGAACTCCCATTCCCGCTCGGGAACTCTTTATCCTCTATATCTATGCATTGGGTTACCGATGTTCATCCTTCACCTTCTGTCATGCATGGCAACATACCCCATGTAACTTCATCTTAGGCAACCAAAGTACTACTATCACTTATTACCTTCATAGTATGGTGTATGGTGATCTTAAAATCATGATCTCTTGTATGTCATTATTCTTCAAGATCAATACCTCAACCACCCTAAACCATTCTATCAGGGTTTCATCTCCTTCCTTTCCAAAGTAGTGCATCTGAGGTTCTACCACCATCCTTTCATTGTATCAAGGACTAGACTGGCTAACCAAACGACCCTTAACTTTTCCACGTATCTCGTTACATCTGAGTGTTATCCAAACACCTCTCCTTTCCAAACTTAGGGTTAGCCAAACAACCTCTTCTAGCCAAACTAGGCAGCTATAACTCAACCAGAGCATCCATTGCCGCTTCACATCCTTAGGTATTAGGTAACATTGAGGACATACACTTACATGTATTTCACTTATCATCTTAACTCTTAACTCTAAGTCTATCTTTATTGAGAACACTTTTGAGCTCATTTTATTGGTAGTCAACTCACCTTGTATGACTTCATATCTCATGATAACATCATCCTCATAAGGTGACTACCTCATTCCTCTTAGTGTTTGCAAACCATCCATGGATCATTCACTTTACCAAGGTATGTTATCTTCTCTGTCCCCATATCTCATGGCAACGTTCCAACCCACATCATCTTTATCTTTGGTGTAGAGCATGTGTATTGTCCTATCTCTCACTCCCATAACAAGAGGAAATAAGCATTTGGCTGCAGTCCAAATATAGAGTTCTTCCTGTTTCAAGAGTAGAGATGGTACATTCCACCTTGCCAGTACACCTTTAAATCTAAGTTGAAACGTGCCGTTTATGCCTCTATATTACGATCATCTTGGTATCATAGTTACTTCCAGGGAAAACTGGTTTCGAACCTACTTGGGTCACCACACAATCCTTAGTCATCCCCTCTAGGTCTATAGGGTGCCGACACTTTTGGGGTCATCCCTTTTCCCTTATGCATCCAGAGAGTGCCCTACTCATCTTCCCTTTGGGTCCCATGAGTTCATGAAGGTGATCAATCTCCTAACCCATGGCCCTCAGACAATGATAGCTGTTACCTCCCGACCCTATGGTCATGTGCAACCAGGGAATTAGGCAACTCCTTCTTCCATCGGTCTTATCTGTACCTGACCCTAGGATAGATTGAGGATTCTATAATAGTACATGTTCAACTTAGAACCTTACCCAAGCCTTCATCATCTCTCTTTGTATACATGGGCTGACATTCATCCTTTCATAGGGGTCATGGTGACGTGCCTACCTTGGTCAGGCCCCCTTACCGGTTACCTCCATGGTAACACATCCACATTTACTTAGAGATGGTTATCTATGGGTCTATAGGTTCCTCCTCATACCATGTACCTTTCACTTAGCTTCTCAAGATCCTGTGAGACCTCTTCAGGTTACCTTAAACCAACAAAACTGATATACACCCTACCAAAGGGGTCCCTCTCCCAAGATGGGAGGAAAACTATCTCTTGACAACAAGGTCACAAAAGCTCTTAGGTCTAGGGTTTACATCCATATGAGCCTACTTAACCCTAGCAAGCTATGAAGGCACAAGCAGATCACCTACTGAACCATTCTAGGTCATACTTGTCCTCTTTCCTCAATGCTGGATCAAGATCATACCTTCCTTTATCATCAACCTAGCTGTGAGGGGTTCATCACACATACCTTAAACTTAAGGGACTTCCCTTTTCCTCTATACATGAGGAGTACCATGCTCGAAACTATAGCAACTTAATTCTCGTCATGAGCATTAGGTATACCACTTCCCCTCTTAGACCTAGGAATCCCTAGGTTCACTTTTAGGTGTCCAACTGCATGCTCTATCTCTTAACTACGAACCAAGCATGCAAAAGGCATGACATGCACTCCTTGTCATCCTTCAACTCGAGCAACACTTAGAGTTGGGTCCTCCTTAAGGACAACCAACAAGGTACAAGGCCTCATAACCTGTTACTAAACCTTTCTAGGTCTAAGGAACTCTGCTTCCTACCTTAGAAGGTAAACACCTATACTGTAGGCATATAGGTACCAGAAGCTTCATCTTCTCTCTCTAGGGTTTGGTCCCTCTAAAGGCAAAAAAGATATCATCAACTTCCAGTGATCGATCATGAGGCAACCACTATCATCCATTGTTCCTCATATCTCGGGGTTTTAGGCTTCCAACCTTCTTGCTGGGTTTTCTGCTCTCTCTAGAGATAACCCTACATACAACCTCACCATTAAAGGTCCTCTCTTCATGAAGGATCAACCTCGAAAGCATGCCCCTACTTGGATGAAGCCTATGTTTAACTTATGTCTGCTCAAGGCTATCCACAGTTCTTTAAGCTTATTTCATAAGCCATCCTTCACTCTCCCCTGTTTA
This sequence comes from Alisma plantago-aquatica, assembly GCA_963693085.1. Taxonomy (NCBI): domain Eukaryota; kingdom Viridiplantae; phylum Streptophyta; class Magnoliopsida; order Alismatales; family Alismataceae; genus Alisma; species Alisma plantago-aquatica. Next base: position 27,948,031 of record OY856412.1, read on the forward strand.
GGGTTTCAACCTATTGCTCACACCACTAATACATTCTGGGTGCCTATTATGCCCATATAAGCTCATGGGGTTTCCATAGGTTCTTCTCTAACCTCATCAATGAAGGAGGTATCCTTTACTCTAACATACACGACCCTTCCCAGGGTTGGGTCGCCAAAGGTGCTAGGTCACCCATGGATCACATGGCATCCCAAAGGCATGTCCTTTCAAACACCTGGTCTAACTCATCTCTCTCTAACCTTCACTTAGGGTTAGGGTTAGCATCATCCTCAGAGGATGTGCCAGGTCTCTACTTGCAATGGAGATCTCTATCTCCAAGACTAACTTATCCTCCTGACAAGAATGTCTAGTCTCAGGTCTCTTCTGAGGACATGACAACTTATGTCATACGACCTAAGCATGTATCTATTCTTTAATTTGCGCTTAATCTATTAAGATTATGTCCATGGCATTTTATTTACATGCTTTTCATTAATTTGGTGGAGGATTCTTTAAACCTTATTAACCTTACCCATACCTCAAGAGGGTGAGGAGAAGAAAGAAAACCCTAATCCTTTAGGTCCTTATCAGAATTTTGTGATGAGAAGGGATGAATAAGATGAGAAGTCCTAAAGGTATCTTATTTCAATTCATACCCTAAGACTTTGGCCAGGCAGTCACATGGATATGGGAGTCCTCGTATTCCGACTAGCGGTGTGGAGGAAAATATTGCCAACCCCCAGTCGTGATCCTTTTCTAGACACCTCTGTCTTTCGGATAATCCTCTAATAACTCCCTTGGGTTCTATGGAGTTTGTAAAATTTAATCATTATTAATGGTTAACTGAGGAACCTACGCTCTGATACCAAATGTTACGACCCCGCATCTCGATAACCCCCAATTAAGGGAGACCGAGAAGTCGAAGCCGCACCCATAACTTTCGGATCAAAGGTTCGACAATTAACCAAGAATAATTATCAAATTTTAACAGACTATACTGAAAAGCTGTAAGAAAATAAATTTTTGCATACCTTTTTGAAAACTTGGATCTTTAAGCTTCTATCCACTTAAGGATTCTACTCTAACTAATCCTCCTTGTATTTTACTTCATGTATTTCACAATATGACAATTTACTGTTTGTCCTTTTGGCTTGCCCTAAAACGCCGACAAACAAAATGTCGGTCAGCCGAAGCTGGTATGTGGGGGAAACAATAAATGTGCAACTATGATAACAATGCAATCCTTCAATTAATTATTTAACAACCAAGATTATGTTTTAAGCCATAATACTCAATCCTTACCTATCCCCTAACTCTGTGCTATCCCTTGTATGCTACCTCTCTTTAGGTAGCTTCTTACCCCCATGGACCTACCTTACAGGTAGCCAATACATAGGGTAATAGAGTCGCATGGCACTACCCGCAGGTAGCCCAATATCTAACTCATGATGACTTGATGGTCCTACCCCATTGGTAGCCATTTACTAAGTCATCTAATGACCTGATGGACCTACTCCATTGGTAGCCATTTACTAGGTCAATTATTAAGCCACAGAAGGGACCAAGATCTGAGCTAGTAGGCACATAACTTAAGTGATAATCATAGTCACTTTATATTTGCATGAAATAAATAAACATCCAATAGTTATTTTCAAGAAACCGATTAAAACTTCGGGAATCGCCGTGAAACTAGAACAATTATTCATAAGCGTAACTGTGGCGACCGTCTCACGAAAACAAGATTAACTAATGCGGAAGCGTTCATCAAGCAGCGAATTAGCGAAAATCACTAAAAATTAAAACTTTTTATCAAAAGATCCATCAAATGAAAACTTTCTCACATAGAACCAAAGTAACGCATTTACATTCTTACTCGAAGGTACACATTCTGTATCATCTCTTTCTGAGAATTACAAGCATTAACTGTCCTGTCAAGCTAAACACAGGCAGCATAAAATCTCAAGGCACTAAGCCAAAATCTCGAAAGCACTAACTACTACTCCGAGGACCTGAGAGTACAGAGACGACACATAGGACTCTATATACATCTATACATGGCATGACAGCCAATGTCTCCACCTGAGACTTCACTGCTGTCCCTGCTACTGCTGCTGTCCTTCTCTTACTGAAGGGTTTCTGTCTCCTTGTCCACGACCACCTAAAAATGTAGTTCCCACGGGGGTGAGCAATTATAAAAATTGCCCCAGCGAGAGATATAACTCTCTTCCAGAAACATTAATATTGCAACTTAATAAGATAAATATGAATGGAAGAATCATATTTATATAGCAGTAGATATTTTAATGTCTATCAGACTAGAACATTATTCTATATCAGATGCATTGCAGCTATATCTTGATAAAATCAACATGTCACTTATCCTTTAGTGAAAATGAAGATCATGTACAACATCTACACATTACAGAATCATTACCACTGCATTAACTCTTTTCAGGCTTAGATCATGTATCTAAATCCTGACATTATCATTGTGGAGTCATGGCCTGTGGCCATACTCTTTTCACAGGTGTTGGGAACTTAATCCCTCAATCCACTACTGGGAATTTCTCATCTTTTCACAATTTCAATACCATAATCATGTGATCCTGGGTATTCAAACCCTTAGTTCTTCATTTGAACATTGTTACCGCATTCTCAGGTAACTAACACCTTTAGGTCATCTGACCAAGATAAGTATGATACTTGCTACACAAGCATCTATCATGACACTTGAGGCCCATTAACTCTCTTGCTACCTCTTGCCAGGAAACAAGGTATATTATGGCACACAAGGCCCAATAAAAAATTTAAATTAATAACATATCATAGATCATACCTGGCTATGCCCATCATCTCATGATACATGCATGGTTAACCCATACGATAGTAGCACATCAATTATCTATCAACACCATGCAAAAACAATGTATTAATAATTTAAGGGTATTACCCTTAATCCTTTACCAGGAATAGGATTTCCATCACACATCTCATGTATCATTTATCCAATTATATTGGATTTATAACACAACAAAGTATACCAATATTTGGTGTGTTGGATATGATATCTATCATATCCTGATGTATCACTTCCCTCAACACTATTAACTTTCTTGAGTTCATATACTTAGCTTGTATTAGGGTATTACCCCTCCTAATACTTTATGCACCAGTTCATCACATTCATCATGTAAAGTAGTGATCATTAGTCACTCACTTGGAATATACAGCCATTTCCAATGCTACGGATTCATCCATAAGTCAATAATTAACAAAAAGACCATGCTAGGTCCTTTTCAAAACAATTCTAAGTCAAGCATAGAGTACCACGGCTGTGCAACCAAAAACGGCCGTGCTAAGGGAAGCCACCACGGCCGTGCTACCTTGCACGGTCGTGCAAAGCGATGTCACCACGGCCGTGCTACCTTGCACAGTCGTGAAAAGTGAAACTACCACGGTCGTGCTACCTTACACGGTCGTGGTACAAGAGTTCACCTCATGAATCATATTCAAGTATAAATTCTATTCTTTCATTAGGGATTAGGGTTTCACATACCATTTCCCTTCTTTAGAATAGAGATTGCATATAGCATCACCCTTCATTAGGGTTTCATATGGATGCACCCTCAACTAGGGTTTGAGTTCAATAACCATGTCAATTAGGGTTTATGTTCATGTTTAGGGTTTCATGATCTCTTTGCTTAAGGATCATAACCCTTAATCACCACATGAATCATATTCATGTATGGATCCATGCTATCAACTTCTCAACTTGATTAGGTCATATCAACCCTTTAGTCGAGTACATACAACTATGATTAACATAGTGTATCAAGTCATTGATCCTATAAGCAATTAGGGATTCATCCCTTAATTGGCACTTAATCACTTAGGTACTATTAGAGTTTCAACCTTTGTACCTTCATTAATTATCACTACTAATCATTGTTGGATCAATAGAACATTCATCATCCTAATTCTCAAAGATTCAATCACATTGGACCTCCATTACATAAGGTATCCAATTGAATTAGGGTTTACTATTCATCCTAATTAGTGATTTCACATGTAGACAACCTCTTAATAGGGTTATACATGGAATCAGCCTCAATTAGGGTTTACATCATGTATTGGATCCATGCATCTGTTATGCATTAATGACTAGTACCATTAAAGGTATCTCCCACCTAATCACATTAGGTTTTCAAAAAGGTTTGATCAATTGGACCTTCAATAACATGAGGTATCCAAATAGATTGATCAATGGAACCTTCAATTGTACTAAGTATCCATTTGGATTAGTCAATTGAGTCTTTAATTTCATTGGGTACTCAATTGGATCATCCCATTGTTCCTTCAACTACATTAGGTACTCAATTGGATTAACCAATTGATCCTTCAATTGCATTAGGCATCCAATTGAATTAACCAAATTGAACCACAAACGGTTTGAAACCGTTTAAGCAAAAAGCTTTGAAACCGCATGGACTTGAAACCGCATGGATCTCAAACGGTTTGAGACAGTTTGGTCTCAAACGGTCTTGAGACCGTTTGGTCCAAACCTCTCAAAACCGCATGGACCAAAAAGTCAATTAAGACTTCAACAACACTCAATTCCAATCAATGGAACTTCAACCAATTGGATCATCAACTCAATCATCAATTGAGTCATGAACTCACCCTTCATTTGGAACTTCAATTAGGGTCTGATCTCAATGAAATTAGGGTTTATAAACACCAATTAGATCTTTAAAGTTGATCATCAATCAAGCTACTAATTGTGTTTCAATTGATTGCATTGGACCTTCAATCATTGAATTCATGGAACCAATCATCAATTGGACCTATTCTCATACTTCAATTGAGTTTAATAGGTCAACCTTCAACTGATTTGACCCTCAATTGACCCTCACTTGGTCATCAATTAGGGTTTGATTCAATTGGATTAGGGTTTAGAATCGATGATCCAACAACACTCATCAATGCAAGATTGGTTACTTTGAAACTATTGAACCATCATCCAAATTGGGTATGACCTGACCCCAAACGGTCTTGAGGTCGTTTGGATGACCTCCAAACTGTCTTGAGACTGTTTTCCCATCATATCACTCAAATCCAATCCATCCAATTAAGGTTTGGATCATTGGATTGATCACCAAATCAGCATTGCATTGTATATCAACTTGGTACCTTTAGACCTTTAAACACCTAACCATACTCAACCCTAGACCTCCAAACGGTCTTGGGTGACCACCAAACGGTCTTGAGACCGTTTGGCCCATCCATCCTTTGGATTCTAGTGAAAAATCATCAAGGATTGGTCTATCGAGTTGATCAACAATTCAGCACTTAATTGCAATATGATTGGTACCTTTGGACCTTCAATTGATCAACTATACTTGACCCCAGACCTCCAAATGGTCTTGGGGTGACCCCCAAATGGTCTTGAGACCGTTTGGGCTAATCAACCCAAAATCTCAAATTAACTCATTGGAATTTCAGCACTAATTCCAATTAGGGTTTGCCTAATTGAATAGCCTTCAACTCACGATTCCTTGGGAGTTAATCCATTAAATTTGGTTAGTCATTAGAACACATCATTAGGAACAGTAATACCAAATGGTCAATGCTTGGTCATCGCACTCAAACGGTCTTGATACCGTTTTCCCAAAAAGTTCAATTAAAATAGATTGATAATCAGCACTTAATCCAATTAGGTTTCCCTAATTGATTAGACTTCAACTCACGATTCCTTGGGAGTTAATCCCTCAAATTTGGAGGGTCATCAACCAACATAATGATGAACAGGAATCCCAAACGGTCGATGCTTGGTCAACTCACTCAAACGGTTTTGAAACCGTTTTCCCAAACAGGTCAAGTTAATCAGGTTGAAAATCAGCATTTAATTCAATTCGATTTTCCTAATTGATTGGCCTTCAACCTACGATTACTTTGGAGTTAACACCTCAAATTTGGTGGGTCATTATCCTACATAATTAGGAACAAAATTCCCAAATGGTCAATGCTTGGTCAACCATCTCAAACGGTTTTGAAACTGTTTTCTCCCAAACGGTTTCAAACCGTTTGCCCTTAAATGATTTGCTGAAACCGCATAGCCAATCAAATTAAAACGATTTGGAGTAGCTATCAAAACTGTTTGTCTTGGTACTTTTCTTTGGATAAGCATCTAGGATGATGTCATCATCCCCTTCCTTCGAACAACCAAGAACAGAAACCGTTCTTGATGGAAATTGCAGCAAGAAACAAGAGTGCATCTAATTGAAGAAATCAATCAACAAAGCATAGAGAATTGATGCAATAGCAATGTTTAAGGGTTTAAGTTATAAAACACGCCTCCAATTGAGCTCCAAAGATCCAAGCTCACGCCATTAATGGTGGATGAAGCTCTTGCAACTCTCCCTAGGCTCGTCCTCAAGCTTTTGATTGTAAAAGTTGGCTAGGGTTGAAGAGGAGATCAAAATAAGAAGGAATCCATAATTTATTTTCGATTTCCACCATGAAATCAAGGAGAACGAAGGTCAAGGGCTTACCAACAGATTGGGGACGTGCTCCCTGATCCTCCCTAGCTCATTGGTCGGTTTTGCAAGCAAGGGGAAGAAAGAAATCCGAAAAGGCCTTGGTTTGGGCTTGGAAATGGCACTTTTATAAGGAAATTGATGAGAGAGAAAATGCCTTATTAAAATGCATTTAATTCCAAAAATAGTACCACATCTTCCTCCTTGGTTTTCTTGCATAGAAGGCAACTCAAAGCCACCGAACTCCCTTCCATTATCCATGGATTAAGGGAAAATAAAATAAGCACCTTAATCCATTATAATATTAATATATCTTTTTGAGTGGAAATTCTTTTCCTTATAATAAGGTGAGTGGAATTTCACCTACTTAAGATATTTTCGTTCCTTATCTTGTCAAAGGAACGTCCATCCTTATTAAAAATCAACCAATAACATTTTGGTTGAAGGCACTTTAATTAATACATTCATTTTTGCCCTAAATTGAATTAGGGTTTCACTTAAGATTAAATCTTGATTATTTTAATATCAAGATTCTCTCTCCTCCAACTTAATTCAAATGAGGAACCCCTCTCATTTTCTTTGATCTACTTGATGCCAAGAAACATTAGGGACCTTATTGAAGTGGTAATTTTCATATTGAACCCTAGGTTTTGGGTAAATTGCACATTACACCAAAACTAGGTTTTAATGCACAAGGATTGCTTTACAAGCTGAATCTTGGTGCCCAAGCTTGTGAGAATCATAACACTACATCATATTAATTCTTATTATGTATCAACATCAGGGGAACATCTTATCATGAAACATTTGCAAGTTGACCCCTCAACTTGAGTAATTTGCATATTAGTCTAAAATACGCAAACATTGCTTCAACATTGTCCAAACAGGACCAAAATTGAAACATAAGTTCCTCATAAGCCCTAATTACTTTTCCCAAGATAGAATTAAGAATCTACTCAACCTTATTAGGCAAAACCTCTAGGGTTAATTCATAACCCAGGTCAGGGATGTTACAGTAACCACATACCTGATCTGATGATTGAACAGAAATATCAATGCAAATAAGAATCCAAGCAAGCAAGCATTTTCAACAAGATCCTGAAATGATCATGTAATTCCATTTTTATTACTCATGTCATCAAGATCTAATAAACCTAGCTCACTTCCTAGGGTTTCTAATTCACTTTTAGGATTTCCATTGCAATTAGGGTTTCCCTTCATCTTTTACTATTTCAAACCCTAATTTTATACCATTACTCATAAACCCTTATGATTAAAACCTATATCATCCAACAGGCTTAGGATTGTCTTTTAACAACATTTTCCACATATTTCAAATTAAATATGATCTCTTCCTCTATTACCCCAAATTAGGGTTTCTAGATGCATTATCACGTTATCTTGATTTAAAACCCTAAAACATGCAATGTCTCATCTAGATTAGATTGAATCTAACATTATCATTCAACAAGTTATTATTACTCAAACTAACCCATTAGGCATCATAGATTCAATCATTAACCTCAATTAGGGTTTTTAACCTAACTTTAATGTACTTTTTCATCAACTTAATATACTTTTGCAATTAGGAAAGGAATTAGGATTTCCTATCATTTTTATTGGATTCCTCTCCTTCTCCTAATCAATTTTCATATATAGCATGTCTTTATTCTACCTACCAATAGTTATGTACATATTTTGCAAGATAATTGAATTTGGACCAATCAGACGATGCCAAATCAGCTTTTGTTATTCCTTTTGTTATTCTCGCTAGCTATAAATAAAACACCTAAAATTACCTCTTAGTCCATGTAGGCGACGCATAGCACCAGGGGCCTTCAGGTCTTTTTCCCCTTGTCTCCTTCCTCGCATGCAGGCGTCAGCCGCGGGCCGTTCTGTCGCGCGTTGGCTGCGCAGCGAGGCCATGGCCTCTGCGTGACTTTACCTCCTCCTTGCAGCACCTCAGGTGGTGACCTCTACGGAGGTCTGCTAGCTCGACAGGGAGCCACTGCTCCAATCCCTCCGCCTGACGCCCTGCTGGCGCTCAACCTCTCAGGTCAGCCGCTGGTCAGATTGAAGCTGCCTTGCCCTCCTTCCTCGGGCCCTTGCGGTGTCAAGGCAAACACCATCTCCTCCCAGCGCCGCCATGGCTCTCTGCCTCCAAACCCCATCGGTGGGGAAGCCCAGTTCCTTCCTCCTGGGTGCACAGGTTCAAGCTTGCTGCTGCTGGGTGCTCCGACGATGGATCAGCAACCCAAAACCACCTAGACTCCTTCATTGCGTAGGCGTGTTCAAGCATGGGAGGGGTCTTCTCCATTTTGCTAGCCTCCATTGTCGTGGTGCACATCCGATCTAGTGCCGACCTGCCCTTGACAGGTTGATGGCATCTGATTATGGTCACCTCTGCAACTCTCGTTAGATCCGTAAACGACCCGCTGGTCACCGACCATGTGGTTCTCACCATCGACAAGGAACAGACTCAGCACATGGTCCTCATGGCTCTTGGCTTATATAGACAACCCATATAACTTCTAGGGTTCAAGGAAACAGAGAGAAAGTTGTTTCGTTCTTGGGTGTTTATAGATGTTAGCTGTAAGCGGTGGTTTAAACCTATCAGGACAACGTTTAGGAATAGTGTCTCGGAGGCTTCCAAATTATATTCCTTTCTTGGTATTCCCATTTTTCCATTAATCCTTGGGGAAACCTTCTATTATGTGTTTCCTTTATTGGTTGTGAAGTAATCCATTACTTAATGATATTGAATCATATTAGTCAATATTGATCCCGTTGTGTGACATATTGGTACCCTTTCCAAAGTTAATTACTTAGGTGCCAAGTTTAGAGTCGTTATACCAAAGGGAAAGTGGCCTTTCTTCCTTTACTCTCTTTTACATCCATTGTTACGAAATTATACTTTCTTTTAAATAGAACAAAAAAACTCCTTTTTATCAATACCACAAAATCCACTAATTTTGTATCACATTATCCTCTTATTTTGCATTATTGGTATTTTCTCTTTCCTTTCTCTTTATTGGGACTCCTTGGATCCCAAGGAACTCTATTATTTCGAAATTCTTTTTATTGGATACTTATTATCCTTCTAGATGTATCTTTGTGCATTATTTCACATTATCTTGTTTATTTCTCATTAAAATAACTCTTTTTGAGGTTTTCTCTTTATTCCTCTGTTATTTCTCTTTTATTTTCGTCATTGGCATTCCTTTTAATATTAGCAACCTCATGGATACGAAATTTCACCAAGAAATCTCATTTATGCCTCTTTCCACTCATTTTCCACATTTTATCATTATTTTCAATTTCTTTCTTAATAAAGAAATAATTAATTAAACTTTTCTTTTCTTATTGCCTTCTCTATGCAACTTTGGACTCCTTGGAACCCAAGGAACCCAAGAGGCATGAAATCCATCCTTGGATTACATCATTTTGCCTTCTAGAGGTTTCTATTTCATTCTTTTCTCAAATATTCAATTATTCATTTACTAATTGAATTTTCTTTGTTATTTGGGCCCAATAGCCAATAAAGCCCACAACACAAACATCAAGGCTATTGTAAACAAATCCATGTATTCAAAACAAACTATACCATTCTTTGTTCAATTATCTTTAACATGAGAAATTACATTTCTCACCAGATGAACCCAAAAAATTGGGGTTGTAACACAATGGGAGTAAAATAAGTTGTAAGAAAAGGACATTTTTTGAAATGTGTTTGGACTAATTTTATACCAGTCACAGTATTGAGGAAGAAGAAGATCATTAAAAAAAGGATAAAGGGATGAAAAGAATCACAACTAATTCATAACATCAACAACAATACCACTCTGATCCTTCTTGGTATCATGTCAAAGAAACCATGTCCTCAATTGTTGGGTTTTAGGTGAGGGAGAAGGCAGCAGAAACAAAAATTTTCTCTCACCACAAAACCATAACCACGGATCGCATCAACAACTATGAAATAGGAATGATGGTTTTAGTGAGGTGTACCTAGTCTTGAGGCTTGCTCAACGACAATACCTCGCATCTAGTGTGGTCTTCAACCACCTAGTCTTCAACGACATCTGTGCAGCTCCTGGTCCTGACCCAGACTGCGGTTGACAGTCAACCTCCTGAGAGGCAGAAGTCTCCCTCCTCTCTAGGTAGTCCTCACGGACCACCGAGAACTCTAGTCGTCCTGTCCTACAGGATATTAGAAGGAGTCATCCCCTTCTGTTGGAGTACTAGTCATCGACACACTCTCCCACAACCAGTTGCTGTCCTACAGTTGTTTTTCCCTCATTGTTCCTCCCTGGATGGGTAGAACTTGCTTGGGCTCTCTCGGTTACCACAACTAGAGAGGATAACAAATTTGCAGAGCAACTGATGTTCTGAGGTGTGCTTTCCTGAGAAGCCCTCAGTACCCCTCTATATATAGGAGGGGTCAGGGTCAGGGTTCTCAGCCCTGGGCAATGCGAGACTAAAGTGGGAGTAGAAGGGTCTAGAATTTCCATGAACTGATTGCATTGTGGCAGCCAAACCGGTCATTTCACAAATGAACCGGTCCATTGGGAGTGTGAGCTGATCAGTTCACCAGTTGAACCGGTCGTTTCACATTCCTGACTCGCCTTCAATTGACTTTCCTCTTTTGTTTCCAATTAACACTAAGATCAATTCTTGTCCCAATCGAATTGTACAAGTAAAATGAAAAACTTTTCTCACAAATCAGGACAACCCAACCTTGCTCGTTTGGTCCAGTCGAACCGATCAGTTCACCAAGTGAACCGGTCATCTCACTGACCTTGAGCCGATTGGTTCACACAGTGAACCGGTCAGTTGGTGGCCCAAATTGTATAGAACACAGTCAATGCAGTTCTCAATCAATCTGACACTTAAATCAATTAGTTCAACACTTGAACTTGATTATTCTGAGTCAAGTCAATTGATTGGATGTTTGATTGAGTACCTAAACACCTTTAGCAATCAATCCAAACAACATTCATGGATAAAATCCTCTTCCAGGTAAATGCTTTGTGTATGACCCTATAGGTCCCATTTCACATTTCCAGTGAATGTCCATAACTCGCTTATGACATCACAGGCAAAAAGCAGTGCCTAGTTGCACATAAGTGCTACCCAAGTGAAAAGGAAAGTTGGAGAACAACTTTCAATACTACAGTCTGGATTGGTGTTCCAGTGAATGTATAATTCCTTTGTCTCTAATATCCTGAATGAACTCAAGGCATGGAGTTGTCATCCTTTCAACATTCATTCATGTTCCTTGATCCAAAGCAGACTGTCTGAGATATGTGTGCCATTAATATCACATATTGACTCACACGTGCATGCGCATGCTTCTCTCAGTCTCGCTTATCAAGTGGTCAGGGACATCATACTCCCTTTGGAGGGACAAATCCCATATCTATCACTCGCAGTCAAAACCCCATGTGTCAAAGTCACCCAATAATAACCTTTATAACAATCCATATTGCAAGACTGCGTTTGATGATGTTAAAGTGTACCCAATGACATGTGATGAGTGCAGTGATTTCAGGTCTAAGAATTACAATCACCACCATCAGTGTGAGAGCTGACTGTGACTACCATGTCATGGTTCCATGTGTCACTCTCACGGTGGGTCTGTTCGATACACTGTTCTCTAACATGTATCTATGTGCTTGGTTTGATATCACATATCATGACTAATGAGACTCTGTCATCAACCAACACACACTCTAGTCTTACTGTGTCATTGTTGTCTATCAACCTTCTACAATGACATCTGACTAGGGACAAAACAAGAATGTACATACTCTTAGCATCCGTATGATCTCATTGTTCAGGTCCTCAACCTGAAGACATACATCATTGAGTACTGTCATCCTCTAGACATTCATTCTATTCTATCATTATCTCATAACTGATTGAACCAAAATAAATTGGAAGCTTGCCTTTGATATTTATCAAATCAATCTTAATGTATCCCAATCCAATCATCTTATGATTGGCTCTCAGGGCATACATACCAACATCAACCACCTCTGAGTTTATATGCACCACACTCTCATACATAATCATGTAGTATCCTATGATCACAAACTATCTCAATGTCAAAACTTGTTGGATAGTGAATAGTAATCCCTTTATACATTTTAATTATGATAATGAGCTTAGAGTCATATACAATTGAGTATATGTCGGGGCTGCAAAGGTTTTTATCTATCACCCTAGCTTCAAGGATGTTGTGAACTATGAGGTTGTGTCTCAGATTGATGTTATTGAGAGTGTCTTTAGTTTTTACTCAGATATCATGGTTATATGTCCAAGTTTTTGGTGTCATGGTATGTGTAATGAACTATATTTTTTTAGTGGATGACCATTGTACCCCTACTAATAGGTTGTGCCATTGTGCCACTATGGTTTTTTTTCACTTGCATTAACCTAGAGGAAGAGATCTTTAGGAGATCATCCTAAGATCTTATACATGGCTAATTGTGACTTCCTAATGATCAATTATTAGTTTGAATGGTATTCCTCAAACTACTCATGGCTTAACAAAATATGTTACCCAACCATATAATCCATATTTTTGGGGTTATTTGGGGAATCACATTGTATGGTATTATTTCTAGCATCATATGTGATTCATATATATATCTGTTCAGTTATATCTAATTGTATTTGTATTTCTTCATTGTATAGACCTTGGTTAGTTCTTCTTCTTATTAAAGTATTTTCCTAAAATAGATCTAATTGCATAACTTGTTTGTAAGGAATAAATGTTATCACTCATTATATCATATCACTGGAACTTGGGGTCTCACCCTGTGATTTTCATATCTTTTAGGTGACCAACAATGCAACCAGATCTTTGGTGAAGAGGAGCCTCACTTTGGAGCAAAATAGAGATTGAAGGTTGGTGTGGTTCTAGTTAGAGTCCCAGAGTCATCCCTGTACTCTCATGTTCGGGTAGGGGGATTCATTATGGATGTATATCGACTCAAGTTTTTGGTTGTATGCCATGCATATTAATATGTTATAAATATATGAAATGATACCTTTTGTATACATATTGTGGATGACGCCATTGAACTCCTGGTAAAGTTACTTGATATTAATATATAGAAGTTGGGCTTTTATGCAACAGTTATATTGATAGATTCAGAAACTTTTTGGGGCTTTTATTATGTGGCCTTTTGATAATGTTAGTCATTTAGTATTTGATCGATGCTTTGATTTTAAGTAACCTCGTTTTATGTGGCTGGTTTCCATAATTAGTATCATATTGTGTGTGGATGTGAGCAATGGTATAGGGTTTGTTTTCAAGTAGGGTGTTGGGACTATTGCTGAGAAGTAAAGGGGATTTACAAAATCCATTGGATTGCCCCATAGGTTATTCATCTTATTTCTATAACTAAGGATCTGGATAGTCTCAATGTTTTGTTCATTATACATATATGGGATGTCTTCTTTCTATGCTTCTTTTTGAGGTGCATACCTACGCATATTTGCAGTGTTGTTGATGTGTTCATATCACGTACATTGTCGCTCATCGTTCTCTTTTTAATGCTATGTGACAAGTGCATCCTATTCTTTTCTCCTCCCATCAGTTCTCCAAGATCACCATAATTTCCTAGCATTCACTATGGTGAAGACACCTCACATAGTATAGGTAGGGTGTTGGCTTGCATTAAGGTACACTCTTATTTACTGCCCCTCCTTTTTCTTGTGTTATCCTATCCCTCTTGTGTTCTCCTCCTTCTTTGCTATTTGTTCACATACGCAATCAGTGGCTAAAAGGTGTTGACTCCAACTGATGTGTTTCATAGGCAAACATAATATTCTTAGATTTGGGTGCATCATCATAATCCAGTGGCATGACTATTTGCTTTCCCTAGGGAGTGTTCTTGAGTATATCTTCCCAGCCATTGACACTAACTCAAATAAGAAAGAATCGTCACAATAAAAGGGCTATATAACAACATAGATAGGGCACCATCCATATACAAGCCAGAAATAACCATGATCATGTATGAATGCTATTGGGAGCCCCTTCCAAGGAGATCTTAAGGTCCTACTCACCAACCATACGTCCTTGACAAGAAGAGTCTTCCTCCTTCCTTTGTGGTGACACTTCATCCTGGATGTCTAGGCTAGGTAGTGTTCAAGATAGTACCTCACCGATAAACCAGAGTTTGTCATAGGGTGAGCGGAAGGAGGAAGATAAGAACCTAGAGAGAAGGCAAAGATGAAAACCTAGATTGGGTGGAAAACATGTGCTCTGTATTAGTACTCTTTCACATATATATAATATGAATAATCATGTAAGGAGTGTCACCTGAGAGAGGATCCACTCCTCACTAAATCAAATAAGAATCATCACCAATATAACAAACATACACTAACTTTTTTCATGGATGAATAAATGTTATATAATTTTTCACAAATGGATATCATAAAGACCAAAGTATAGCAGCGGAATAAGATATATTGACTATTTTCAATTTTATAAGATAGAGGATAATATCTGACTTGGGGTTGACATGATGTAACAACTTTTACATCTAGTAAAGGAAGTCTGAGCTACTTCAAGTCTTTCTCTCAAGAGTCAATTCCACTAAGAAAAGTCATGGTCACCAAGTCAAGTCCTCCATGCCTTTCACCTAAGAGGTTGGAAGCATACCCCACAAGAGAAGACAAAGTAGAAGTTTTTAGCACAAAATACCAGTATGTGTATAGAGAAATATTAGGGGAGAAGGACATCAATAAATTATAGTCTTCCCAAATCAAGAGAGATATCAAGGCATCCAAGTGGATGAAAAAAATGATTAAAAAAGGTAGCTCATTTGAAGAAGATAATCAATAATAGGATTTCTTACCTTAATCAATTTCATAGCAAAATGTCACAATAAGAGTACATGTAAATAACATAGACCATGATTAGCGCTTAAAACCATACAATCTCAGTCAAAAACTGGCTGAAAAAGCACACCCTAGTCAAAATAAGTTCATCATATATATATATATATATATATATATATATATATATATATATATATATATATATATATATATATATATATATATATATATATATATAGACTGGAAAAGTACACTCTAGGCAAAAAAGCACGCCTATGTATGGGTGTGCTCGTGTACCACTACTAGAAATAAAAAAAAATTGAGCCATGCACAAATGTAATGGTAAGAAGTAAGTTTATTCAAGCTCAGGTAAGGGGTGATAACATTTACATATTATCAAGTGGAGTCATAGGACTCATCAACAAATACTCAAGTATCTTCACAGCATCATATGTCCATAAGAGGCCATCACTTGGAAAATTAAACTCTATTCACAAATAGAGTCAAATTATTTTGGTTCTACAAATAAGGATACAACTTGGAATAGGAAAAACAAGATGCAACTTTTACAGTTCAATAAGTACACCCATAAGATTAAGAAGATCAAAATATCTATTTTAGTAAAGTACGTCCAATTAATCCAATCAAAACATGAAAGAGGTCTTCAACATACTAGTTCCTCAATAAAAGTTCAAGAATGAATACTAAGATATGAATTGCTCAATATGACTCATAGGAGAATGAAAGATACCTCAGATTGAGTCTAGATATCTCTATGGTCAAACCTAGTTCCACATTAAGGTCACAAGTCACCTAGTACATGCATATAGAAATTACAATCAAGTTCACATTAATTACATAAATCCTAAAAATGACATTTTTTTATAATCGTCTGAATGGCTCATTTGAATTGGAGCGCGAGTGAGGGTTCCAGGAAGGCGATCGCAACGGCGATCGTGGAGGAGGTACCTAGGGTGAGGCTGGAAGGTGCGAGATTGAATTCTACCTCATCAGCGGGAGTCCTACTGGCGTCTGAGGGAAATGTTGAGGCCCGTCATGTTGTCCTAGCATCTTGTTTGAATGGGAGCGTGGGTGAAGATTCTAGGAAGGAGATCGCGATGACGATCGTGGAGGAGGTACCTAGGGTGAGGCTGGAAGGCTCGAGATCAAATTCTACCTCATCGGTGGGAGTCCTACTGGCGTCTGAGGGAAATGTTGAGGCCCGTCCTATTGATCTAGCATCTAGCAAGGATGTACAGAATGAGGGATCGAGAGGATTTCGAGGAGGACAAACTAGGGCTAAGAAGGGGTACTTTGCAGTGAAAAAGAGATCGACTGGATCGCCATGGGAAGATCTCTTCAAAGTGGGGAAATCCTCCTCTACGGTTTCCAGGAACCTGCGTACTGTTCCATTGGAGGTCTTGGATGGGAAAATCGTCTATCTGCAAGCTGAAGCTGAGGAGAACACTTCAAAATGGAGGAACTCGGTGGCAGGCTACGTGATTGACTTGAAGGTACATCTTCCAACACTTGAGAGGTATCTTACCGAGCTCTTCAAGGTGAAAGGAGCTATTCATATCTTGTTGCGGCCGCACGGTTTCTTCATTATCAAAATTTCAGATGATTCAGACATGACTCATGCTTTAGAAGATGGCCGTTGGTTTGTTAAATGGAATCCCCTGGTCCTTAAGCAGTGGCAGATTGGTCATAATTTGGAGAAGGAATCCTTATCGGAGGTACCAGTATGGGTTCAGCTACATAGTTTCCCTCTGGAACTCTGGGGAAATATGATGTTCAGTAGAATTGGGAGTTTCTTGGGAAGACCAATAGATGCTGATAGGTCTACTAAAGAAGGGACGAGAATTGAGTTTGCTTGGATCTTTGTTCTTATGTCTGTTGATTCCCCTTTTCCTAAATATATCGATCTGGTTAGTGATACTGGTGTTGAGCACAGGATATTCTTTCAGTATGAATGGATTACAAAGAGATGTGATTCCTGCGGGTCCTTTGGTCATGAGATGTCTTCTGGTCCTAAAAATATGAACATCAAGATAGTTACTGTGAAGAAGGTTTTGGAAAGAAAGTAATGGGTCATGAAGGAAAGGTTTGTAGGGAATGAGCTGCCTGAATCTTCTACGATTAATATGATGAAGGAAAGGATTGCTGAGAAAGTGAACTCTAAATTGTCTGCTACTAAAAATTCTTCTGGTCTTGATGATGTGCAAAGGGTTGTACCAGTTATTCCTATTTCTGAATGAACTAAGCTTAATAACTGTATCTGCACCTCATGTGAGGTTGGAGTGCTCTTTGCCTGTATGGGAGACCAATATGTTGATGAATATTCTAAAGATAGAAAAGTCCATGATTTGAAGAGGGTTATGGATAGCTCTATGATCTCCCCTCTTGGTGTGGAACTGGCTCAGTCTACCCCGGTTGATGATGGTTTTCAATTGGTGAAGTCTAAGTCAAAGGGTCCCCCTAAGTTTACTAAAACCAATAAATCTCAGGTATCATTTGTTGCAAGGATGATAGATACATATTCTAACAAGTTTCATGGATTGGATTTCCTTACTGACGAGGATTGGTCGATAACTGCGGCTAGCAGGCCTCTAGCCCATGTAAGGGCCAATGAATGACACTATTTTGATCACTTCTTGGAATGTGAGGGGCCTCAATAAAGGAGGCCACCAACATAGGGTCCAGGAAGAACTAGGGAGGGTTAATTCTAATATTTTTTGTATTCTGAAATCTAAAATTAGAAGGAAAAAGATTTGGAGGATCATGCAAAGGATTCGTCCTAATTATAATTGGTTTGTCAATCATGAGTCTCATCCTCTCGATAGAATCATTGTGGTCTGGGATCCCTGTAATGTTGATCTCAACATTATTTCCTCTTCGGCTCAGATGGTGCATTGCTTATGCAACCAGGGAGGGTCATATTTCTTTCTACTGCTGTGTATGGTTTCAATGAAAACAAGAGGAGATATTTTCTTTGGAAGGAGCTTAGGGAGATTTATTCCTGTATTGATAAAGCCTAGCTTATTTGTGGGGATTTCAAATGTGTTAGGCTTTTTGAGGAAATATTAGGCAGATCCAATCCTAGTAAACAATCGATGATTGAATTTAACTCTTTTACGGCTGAATGTAGTCTGTATGAAGCAAAGATGAATGGTCCTTGGTTTACTTGGGATAACAGACAGGAAGGAAGTAATTTTACTACTTCAAGGACTGACAGAGCTATTTTCAATGATTACTTTCTTAGAGAATGACCAAATTATGTTGGTGAGGTTTTTTCTACTATTCATAGTGACCATAAAATCATTCGGGCTTCTCTTAATTGTAAGGGCAGGAGGCTGAATATTCCTTTCCGCTATATTAATGTCTGGACAGAATGTGAAGGTTTCATGGAGGCTGTGAAAAGGGGTTGGGATATGGATATTAAAGGGTGTCCTATGTTTAAAGTTCTAAAGAAGCTTAAATGTGTTAGAGCTGAACTCATTTCCTGGAACAAAATGTATGTTGGTAATTTGAGTGATGAGGCTAGAAGATTGGAAGGTGATGCTCTCAAGGCTGAGGAAGCTGCAGATCTACACCCTTTGGATATAAATCTCAGAAATAATGCTACTAATGCTAGGAAGGCTGCACTTAAAGCCCTTGACCTGGAGGAAAACCTTCTTATGCAGAAATCTAGAGTCTAGTGGTTGAAACTGGGTAACAAGAATACAAAGTTTTTCTATTCTTCTTTACATACCAGAAGACAAAGAAATAATATTTGATCTCTTCTCATCAGTGATATCCCAATTTATGATCAAAATGAGATTAATAGGAATATTATGGACTTCTATAATGATCTGTTTTGTAAACAAGCTGATTATGATGCATGTTGGGATGACAAGTGGCCCCTGCCGAAGATTTCTCAAAACCATATTAACATTCTTATGAAAAGAGTTACTAGGGATGATATTGATGGAGTCATTAAGGACTCAAATGATAATAAGGCCCCTGGGCCTGATGGTTTCAATGCCCACTTCTATAAAAAGACTTGGACTATCATTGGGGATGATGTCTCTCGTGTTGTTATGGATTTTTTTGAAAAGGGTCGACTAGTTAAAGAAGTTAATAGAATGTTTATTACTCTAATTCCTAAAATAAAGGGAGCTGCTTCTTTAAAGGATTGGAGGCCCATATCTCTTTGTAACTTCATTTTCAAGATCATCTCTAAAATCCTTGCTAATAGGTTGAGCCTTATCCTCCCTGATGTTATTAGTAAGTGTCAAACTGCTTTTGTGAAGAATCGTAGGATTTTTGAAGCTATCTTACTCTCTGATGAACTCATTAGTGATTTCTCTAGTCCTAATGGAGTTGGTAAGTTTTGTGTCAAAGTGGATATCACGAAAGCCTATGACTCTGTTAAGTGGGGTTATCTTCTAGATATTTTGAGATTTATGAACTTCCCAACCTGCTGGATCTCATGGATTTCTACTATTCTGAATTCAACTACCTATCAGATCCTTTTTTTTGGTTGGCCGAAACTCCTGTTGCTTTTTTTTTTGTATAGTATCTGTACAAAACATGTTGATTCTCAAGCAAGAATCAACTAGAAAAAACTATCTATACAACTAACAAACACTTAAACCCACGACAGAGAAACAAGAAAATAGAATTTCAATCTGCCTAGGCCAAGCATCAGCACCGAGCCTATCAAAAAAATGAAAAGAAGCACTAGATTCCCAAACAAGCAAAACCACCATCCCCAGAAAAGGAGGGGGCCAAACGACCCACCCATCAGCAACAACAACAACACCTACTAAGGCATATGAGCAAGAGGAGCCTCAAAGAACAACGACACTCCATCATCCTCAGAATAAAGGGAAGCCAGCAGAACCACATAAGGTAGAGAAAAGCCACGAACCAAACTGAACCAGCAAGGATCTAGCAAGGAATCCTCAAAGCAACCATCAGAACAAACAAACGCAGACAACAGCAGCCAAGGACGCCAAAATTCAGGAGAAACCCAGCAGCAATAAAGCACCAAAAAGGCAAGAAAGCCACTTCAGAAAAAGGCAATAAAGCCACTTCAGAAAAGTGCCAGCAGCAAGGACGGCATCAAGAACAACAGCAGCAAGGACGGAAACAGAACAACTACAACAGCAAAAAAGGCAAGAAAGCCACTTCAGAAAAGTGCCAGCAGCAGCACCAACCCCAGAAACAAGCTTCAACGCAGCCCCATCTTCAGCAAAGGATCAAAGAAGGAACCTTCCATCGCACCAGCACCAGCATAACATGCACTATGGAGAACTCTTCCACTCCCGAAGGATAAGTTCACCCATCCATAGGCACCAGGAGCACAACACTGCCAACACAACAGCAGGAATACCCAAACGAACAACCAGCTGAGAAGAAAGGTGGTTTAAGCCAATAAAACTTGAGGATCAACTTCCAACCAGCAGCAAGCAGCAGCTCCATAAAGCAAACTCATTGCATAAGGAACATCATAAAAGAAAGAGCCTTCCATCGCACCAGCAACAACATAAACATGCACTATGGAGAACTCTGCCACTCCCGAAGGATAAGTTCACCCATCCATAGGCACCAGGAGCATAACTCTGCCAACACAACAGAGGAAACCCCAAACGAACAACCAACTAAGAAGATAGGTGGTTAAGCCAAAAAAACTTGAGGACCAACATCCAACCAGCAGCATGCGGCATCTCCATAAAACAAACTCAAAGCAGAAGGAACATCATAATAGAAGGATCTTCCATTGCACCATCAACAGCATAACATGCACTATGGAGAACTTTGCCACTCCCGAAGGATAAGTTCATCCATCCATAGGAACCAGGAGCACAAAAACTGCCAACACAACAGCAGGAAAGACCATACGAACAACCATCTAAGAAAATAGGTGGTTTTAAGCCATAAAAACTTGAGGACCAACTTCCAACCAGCAGCAAGCGACAGCTCCAAAAAGCAAAAACACATAGCTCTGCAATTGCAGCAGCAGATAGAAGCAGAGCAAAGACAGAAAAGACCATCAACAAGAAAACAGCAGCCATGACACCTTCAAAGAAGCCACACCAGCCAACCTACCTATAGAGAGCTTTGCCACTCCCGAGGGATAAGCTCATCCACTATAGGCAAACCTCCCAAAGAGAAACTCCAGCAAACCCAAACGCTTAGCCAGCTAGGAAGATTGGTAGTTAAAAGCTTTAAAGTCCTTGAGAATCAACTTCCACAACTCATCACAAGTTCTAGCAGTATCTTCATGCACTCGAGTATTCCTTTCCCACCATAGATAATAAAGAGAACATAAAACCAGAAATCTAAACTTGCTGCAAGAAATTCTGCTAAGATCAGTCCACGAATCAAAGTCAACAGATACATTCAACTCCAAGCCAATATAATTCCAAATCTGTTTCGAGAACAGGCAAAGAAAGCACACATGAAAGGAATCCTCACAATCACACTTGCAGAGAAAACACATAGAAGGAGTTTGGATACCCATTCTTCTAGTATAGTCTGAAGTTGGCTTAAGTCATATACACTTGTCACTACTTCTCCCTATGTTTGACCCATTTTACTATATAGGACGCCATATTATCTGTAAGACCCCTGACCTTGATTAAAGTGTTAAACATGCTTAATTACCATAATTGAGTGATTTTAACCTTAATATACCATTTTTATATGTTTTGTTATCATGTGACAAGCTTAAGTTTCAAATTTGGTCCAATTTGGACATTGTTTGAGTAAGTTATGCAATTTTATGGATATTTTGGACTTTTATGAAATTTTACCAAGATTTGAAGTTTTCCTTGCAATTTGTCACATGAATTCTACTCCTTATATGTTTTATTATCATGCTTGAGCTTTTTGAGCCATGGGGTCCTTATTTGAACCTTGATTTGGAGGTGTTTCTTTCAATGGTGATTTAGGGTTTTACCCTTTCATGGATGAGCTACCTTTAGGAGCCATTAATCATTGGTTCCCATGTTTGGTTGACATAAGAAGGTCATAACATGTGGTGACAATTTATGGTCATCCCTAGATGGTAGTAGGTTGATGATTTTATAAACTTGATTCACTTGGACAGGTGGTTCACTTAAAAGAAATAATCAATTGATGGTTCACCACTTAAGTGACTAGGGTCCAAAGAACTGATGGTTCCTTGGCTTGTAGGTTGAGGGCCAGCCTGGAGAGCCAATGAATTAAGGCTAATAAGGTCTCCATGAGTGGTGGAATATCTGCTTGCATGGCCATGGAAGCTCTAGGCTATGGACACATGGAGAGTTGCTTGGACACCTCAAGTTTCTCTCTTTCTTTATCCATAAGATTTATATACCTATACATTAGCCAACAAACAAAAACTTTGGAATCTTATCTCTTCCCTCCTATCCAAAGATTCTTCTTTCACCTGATTGGGGTGAATAGAGTGCCCATGTTAGAAGAAGATAGCCAACCTTCTTGTGAGAGCATCTAGGGTCCGGATCTGCCCTCATCTAGGGTTTGTGAAGCTTCCTTTAGGTGATCTTAACCTAAAATAGTAAGTTTCTCCTTATCTACTCCATTTATTTTGCTTTTCTTATTCCTCATACCTTCTTCCTGGACATAACCATGTTGTTCCATGGCAAATTTTTCTTTAAATCTCAAAGAACTTATCATCTTGCTCCCGTCACCTAGGGTTTACTCCCTTTCTTAGAAAAAAACTTACTTGGCCAAATTCAGACCTAAATCTAGGGTTCTTTACCATCCTTGCTCAAGTTTTCTTACTTCTCAGAATCTGATCTTCTTCCTAGAGGCAATTTTTATAACCCTTTTCACTTTTATTGCATACTCATGTTCTTGCTCTAAAACGATAATCTAAGCTTAGAAAAACTATGTATGCTTAAGGTTTTGATTTTAATAGTGTTTCTTTCTTAGTTTCCAGTTCTAGATGAACCTAAAACTTGGTGCACGACCTTCCTGAGGTAGAGGAGGACTTATATCAGGTTTACATGGCAACCAATGGTGCTAAGTACCTATCAGACGATGGCTTATACTTTGTGCTTTTAGGTTGATTTTCAACTTTACAAATGAACCGATGGATGACCTTATATTAGAACCAATGGAGATGCTTTTGTGGCAAATAATTGTGATGACCAATGGTGTCAACCAATGGTCACACCTTAGGTTAGTTGTAGACTCTTTTGTAAGATCAATGATTGGTTTAGTGCCCTAGAGATGGCATGAACCAATGGTAACTTTCAGCTCAACATCCGATGGTGTTCAATGATGGTAGTATTGACCCCATCAGCCGATGGTGACATAATATGTCACAACTTATGGTTGTTCATGTTACCACGTGATGGAATAACTAGGTATCATGAGTTGCTTAAATTAATCCCTAAACTGATATTTTCTTTGGTTAAACAATCCAAAGGTTGAACCTACCTATCAACTGATAGTTTTGAAATGTTAAACTTGATCCAATGGTTGTGATTGGATGCTTCAACATCCAATGGTTTAGAATGAAGTCTATAGTATAATGTGTTTGTTATAATAATGTGAATTCAATGGATCAATTCTTTTAAATTTTAGTCTTACCTTTACCCTCGTATGAATATATTTGATAAATCACCATAATAAGTGGATATGTAACTTTAATGTGATAAAGATTATTGCACCTAATCCTAAGGTAACTAAGTGATGGTTATAGATTGTAATCAGCCCTCTTCAACAATTAATATGATATTGGAATACTCTCTTATTGTTGTTGAGACCTTAATATGTTGCTACATGAATATCATAGTTCCTTACTATATTATACTCACATGTCACATGTTTGGTGATGGGATGTTGAGCCATGTTATAAGGCCTGGGAAGATAATAATGATCTTACAGGGTATGATGTGATGGTCTTAATGACCTTAGACATGGTTAAGAATTGATGGAGGTATAATCCTCTTCATGATATTATAAGGGTTGGAACCATGGAACAATGTGATAAGAAATTGAATCCTATGGTGGTATGATGACTAGTAGAGTCTCATGAATGACAATGAAATAGTATCATGTGGTAATTGTGGTTAAGATTTGTATCTCATACATTTTATATATTCTGGATTTGTTATACTTATACGCTTTCTATAAGTGAATTAGGGTTTGTATGTCCACTTATATGATGCAACCTTAACTCACCCAATTAACAATAAATAATCAAGTGAAATACTACTCATGTATTGCCTTGTGCTATAGAACCATCATCAGTGTCAGAATTTGTTGGATGGCAAGATGATTGTTCCTAAGCGAAACTCAGAGTGCATATTGTTGAGTATGAGGGGTGCAAGATACTGTGTCCTTGACATCCTTACTTACAGGGTATGGAGGATGGCTACGGTCATGCCTCAAATATTGTGTTGTGTGAAAGGCATGAGTGGATATAACTATAAATGTGTCATGTAGAATAGGAATGCACGACCTATTCTATAGCCCCATGACATGTACCAAGGCAGACTATTTGTTTTCAACTTGACTATATCTCATTGTTGGCAGTTGAATGTTATGTCTCTATGTTGTCTCTCATACTGATCGAGAGTTGTTGGTGAGATCACAGAGTCCAACTCTTCCATAGATCTAGTATGGTACTGATTTTGACTTAGCAGTGGTCAGTTGGATTTGGGTGTTATGACTCAAATTCCTTAGGGTATAATAAAATAGGTAATACAAGTTGTGTATCATATTTTCTAGGGTTGAATATGTTTCACATTGGTTGATTAGCGTTGCCCTATTTTTATACTGCATAGTTCTTATATGATGAAATCTTATGAAATCTGAGTAATTATACTTGTTGTCAGACTTATCTATTTAACTTGATTAATATCTTAGAATTATTTGATCTACTCAATTTCTAATCAAATACTTCACTCTGTTCAGTGTATTTATTGTTAAATAATCAGTTGTATACAATATCTATTGGAGAGAATTATATCTATCGTTGGAACATGGGTCTCACTTGTGGGTCACCACATCTTTTTAGGTGACCTTCAGCAACATGGTAGGGATCGTATTGTAGAAGAGGAGAAACCTAGTGATCATTAGAAACATAAGGTTGGATTGTTGTAGTTGTTATTAGTAGAGTCCTAACATCTCCCCTGTACTCTCATGTATGGGTATGGGAAGTGTTTTATAGATGATAAACTAGTATCAACACAAGTTTTTGGCAATATGTTAGTGATTGTATGTACGACATGTACATGTGGAATGTCTCTTTTGTATACAGGTTGTGGCTGAGACCATTGGATACAAATGTAAATATATGTTATGGTACATGATTTTATGGAAAATATGGACCTTTATGCAAATGTTTCAAAACTTGTTTATGATGTGAATTTGGTTTTAACTATTTCACTTTTCAGACTATGTGATTAGTTAGTAGTTGATTGTGTTTTATGTTTTGAGTAATATCATTTCGCATGATGAGGTGTCACAGTTTAAGTTGGTATCAAAGCTCTAGGTTCAGTGACTCTACATGGACATAGGACTTAGGTTTGATTTTGTTCATATGTATTCAACATATCTGATTATAGCTTATGCTTATGCAATCATATATGTTTGTAGGACATAAAGAATACACTGAGAGTAGCTATGTTGCACCATGAGGAGGTGCTAGGATACATACATGCGATGATAGAGTGCCAGAAGTGGGGTCGGAGCAGCCCACGATGCCTCAGTTTGACCTGACAACTATGGCCAACCCTGCTTTTCAATCCATGTTTGGACAGATGATGGCCACGATTACACATCTAGCGGACAGAACACAAACACCTCAACCTAGGGAAACAGTCCCTAATGTGGAATCCCAAGGTGTCGGGAAGATGTTTGAATGTCTTAGACATGTCACGACGATCGAGTATGTTGGTACTTTGGACCCAATAGACATCGACATGTGGCTGACTGAGTTTGAGAAGTCATTTAAGATCTTGAACATTATTGAAGAAGATAAAGTGAAACATGTTGTTTACTTGTTGAAGGGTAGTGCATGCCACTCGTGGGCCATAGAAGAGGAGAAAAGGCCAGGAGTGGTGATAGGATGGGAGGATTTTTGGGGATATTTTATCAGTCGATACTTCCCAGAGACCTACTTAGATGAGAAATTTCTTAGTTTGAGAAGATTCATCAGGGAGTAATGACCATCAATGAGTATGAGTCAAAGTTTATGGAGCTTCTAAGGTTCTGCCCTCACATGGAAATGAAGATAAGGAAAGGATTTGTAGGTTTGAGAAGGTTTTGAGTATGGAGTTGACTACAACAATGTCATTTTGGGAAAATAGAGAGAGGTTTTCCACTTTTATGGAGTCGATAATGTAGATTGAGTGGTCTGCTATAGAGAAGCGTGAAGCCAACGCAAAGAAAAGGTCGAATCAGATCCAAGGGAAATCTTCTGGAGGCTTTAAGAAACCAAGATTTTCTCCACCACAATCACGACAAAGGTCAACTCTTACTGAGAAGAGGTCACATACTCCATCCCAATGGACCTCGAGTAGAGGTAGAGGCCACAGGTTTCCACCGGTATGAGCTCGCAGCTCATTGTCAGTTTCAGTAACTGGGGTTTTTAGGCCGTGGTATGAGAGAAAAAGTTGCTTCAGGTGTGGACAGACTGGGCATAGAAGGCCATTTTGCCCAATGAAGGATGAGGAAGTGACCCAACAGCCAAGGCAAAGTCAGTAGGGTTTATAGCAAGGATGGTTTAGCATTGGTGGTGGCAGAGGGCGCAGTCAGGTGTCACATTCATGTTCCTTTAGACATGCTAGCAGAGGACATGGATGGCAGTAGGCGATGGCTTGGTTCTATGCCATGATCCATCCAGGAGCAGTGGTCAATCCATAGGTCGTGACAGGTCAGATGGAGTATATCATTCTGTTTTGTCTGCTTCTTGTTTCATATATGTACTAGTTGACCCAAGTGTGACACACTCTTTTATCACAAGAGAGGTGATAGATAGTTGTTATGTGCATGCTAGTCATAGATCTAATAGCCTTCGGCTAGAAACCCCTCTAGTTAGATCTTTTGAGTTGTGGGAGGTGTGTCTTTCATGTGTTCTTTACTTCTTTGGACACAACATTTGAGTGGATTTCAGCACTTGATATGCATGGATTTGATGTGATCCTAGGAATGGGTACCTTAGAAAAGTACAAGGTGGTGTTGGACTGTAGTATTAAGGTGGTGGCGTTCTATGATGGTGATGCCTCGTGGATCTTCCAAGGTGATATGACAATTCTTCCCACATGTTTGATGTCATATATGATAGTAAAAGGTTGATGAGACAAGGATGTGAGGCTTTCTAACACATGTTGTGGATACCAAGGCAAGAGATTCTAGTATCTAGGAGATACCAATGGTGTGGGAATTTGAGGATGTTTTTCTTGAAGAGTTTCCTGGTCTTCCCCCTCTTAGAGAAATTGATTTTGAGATCAATCTTGCTCCTAGAATACAACCCATATCACAATAACCGTACAAGATGGCACCAATAGAAATGCAGAAGTTAAAGAAATAGTTGCATGATCTATTACAGAATGGTTTTATCAGGCCAAGCACTCCCCCTTGGGGTGCTCCCATGTTGTTCGTCAAAAAGGATGGTTGAATGAGGTTGTGTATAGATTAATAAGAGTTGAACAAGTGACAATAAAGAATAAGTATCCATTACCAAGGATTGATGACCTTTTTTACCAGTTGGGAGGTTCCATTCGTGTTTTCAAAAATTGACATTAGATTGGGTTACCACCACTTTAGGATAAGGGTAAATGACATACATAAGTTAGCTTTTAGGACTAGGTAAGGTCATTACGAGTTTGTGATTATGTTGTTTGGAATAACTAATGCACGACAACATTCATGGATTTGATGAATAGGGAGTTTAGATAATATCTAGACCAGTGTGTGGTCATGTTCATAGATGACATCTTGATATACTCTAAGGATAGCCAACAACATGAGCAACACCTTCGAAAGTCGTTGACTTTGTTGAGCCAACACCAGTTATATGATAAGTTTAGAAAGTGTGAATTTGGTTGTCTGAGGTGTCTTTTCTGGATCATGTTATATTTGCAAAGGGTGTTTGTGTTGACCCTAAGAAGGTTGAGTCCATTCCAGAATGGGAACAACCTAAGATACTGACAAAGATTAGTAGTTTTCTAGGTTTGGCAGGATACTACAGGAGGTATATAAAGAACTTCAGTTTTGTAGTGTTACCCCTAACTAGGTTAACTAGGAAGGATGTTCCTTTTGCTTGGGATGACAAGTGTCAACATACTTTCCAGAAGTTGAAAGAGAAGTTGACAAGTGCACCAATGTTAGTGCTATCAGAATAAGGGAAAGACTATATTGTCTTTTGTGATGCTTTGAAGAATGGGTTGGGATGTGTACTGCTGCAAGATAAGAACGTGATTTCTGTTGCTTCTCAACAACTTAAGAAACATGAGGAGAATTACCCAATACATGATCTAGAGATTGTAGTCATAGTTCATGTTTTGAAGATTTGGAGACACTACCTTTATGGAGAAAAGTGTCAGATCTTCACCAACCACAAGAATATGCAGTATATCTCTTCGAAGTAGGAGTTGAATATGAGGTAGAGGAGATGGATGGAGTTGATTAAAGATTATGATTAAATGATAGACTACCATCCAGTCAAAGAAAATGTGGTAGCTGATGCATTGACTAGGAGGTCATATTCATCATCATCTATAGACAATGCACAATTGTATTCCTTGGTGTGCCATAAATGAGACATGTTAGTGTCTCTTCGCCATATGAATGTACAATTGGAAGTTTCTTTTTTGATGGGTTTGCTGGAACGGTTACAAATTAAACCTACCTTGAGACAACAATTTTGTGATGCACAATAAATTAATATCGTGATACAGAATATCTGATCAGAGTTTGGCAGTGAGAAGCATGATGGCTTCTACGATGTAGATGATTGTACAATTTGTTTCCACAACATGATTGTACAATTTGTTTTCACAACATGATAGTGGTTCCTGATGTTGATGGGTTGGGGAATATGGTACTTGAGGAGTCTCACTCCTCAATGTATGTGATGCATCTTGGAAGTACCAAGATGTACCATAGTATGAAGAATTTGTATTGGTGGCCAGTTCTAAGGCATGATGTGGTAGAATTCGTTGTCAGGTGTCTAGTTTGTCAGCAGGTTAAAGCTGAGCATCAGAAACCTATAGGGACATTACAACCATTGCCAAGACCACAGTGGAAGTGGTATCATATTACTATGGACTTTGTGGTTGGTCTTCTTAGGACAACCAAATGTCATGATTTCATATGGGTGATAGAAAGATTGACCAAGTCAACTCACTTCCTTTCAGTCAAGATGACATTTACAGTAGAAAAGTTGGCACATGTATATCCATTTGCATGGCATTCCAATAACTATAGTTTCTCAGAGGTCCACAATTTAAAAGTTGGTTTTGGGAACGTCTACATTTAGTAATGGGAACATAACTAAGGTTCAATACAACTTTCCATTCATGGATAAATGGCTAGTCTCAAAGGACTATTCAGACTTTAGAGGATCTTTTGAGAGCATGTGCATTGTAGTTACTTGGTAGTTGGGATGAACACCTGAGTCTGATAGAGTTTACTTACAACAATAGCTATCAGAGAAGCATGGATATGACACCTTATGAGGTTTTATGGGAGACATTGTCGATCTCCACTTTGTTGGTACGAGACATGTGAGTATCAACTCTTGGGTCCTGAGCTTATACAACAGACTATAGAGAAGATTAAGGTGATACGACAATAGTTTAAGAAAGCCCTAAACAGACAAAAATCTTATGTAGATAACCATCATAGACTGTTAGAATTCCAAGTGGGAGACAAAGTGTATCTCAAGGTTTATCCTTGTAAAGGTGTGTTGAGGTTTGGGAATAAGGGTAAGTTGGCTTTTAGATTTATGGGACCATACCCTATCTTACCTTGTGTTGGAAAGGTGGCATACAAGTTAGAGCTCCTTCTAGAATTGCACATGTTACATAATGTTTTTCATATCTCTATGTTGAGAAAGTGTCATCCAAATATAGGGCAGACGATCCAGCCAATAGAGGTCGAGTTAGATGAGGATGTTTCATATGTTGAGGGTCCTGTGTTGATCTTAGATAGAAGGGTGAAAATTTGAACAAGAAAGATATAATGTTAGTGAAGGATTTGTGGCATCACCATCGCATATAGGAAGCCACGTGGGAGTTAGAGGATGAGATGCATAGGAAGTACCAATCTTTCTTTGCATAGGATTTCAGGGACGAAATCCTTATTAGTGGTTTATAGTTGTAAGACACATGGCCTTTGATTAAAGTGTTGAACATGCTTAATTACCATAATTGAGTTCTTTGAACCTTAATATAACCTTGTGATATGTTTTTTTATAATGTGACTAGCTTAAGTTTCAAATTTGGTCCAATTTGGGTACTGCTTGAGCAAGTTATGCAATTTTATGGAGATTTTGGACATTTATGCAATTTATGCAAATATGAGGTTTTCCTTGAAATTTTCACATGTATTATGTTCCTTAGATGTTTTCTTATCATTCTTGATCTTTTTGAGCCATGGGACGCTTAGTTGAACATTGATTTGGAGGTGTTTCTTTCAATGGTGATTTAGGGTTTTACCCCTTCATGGATGAGCTACCTTTAGGAACCATCAACCAATGGTTCCCCTATTTGTTTGACATCTGAAGGTCACAAATAGGTGGTAACAACTGATGGTCATCCCTATATGGAAACAGTTTGATGGTATTCTGCTTTTGGTTCACTTGGACCGGTGGTTCACTTAAAAGAGATGGTCAACTGATGGTTTACCACTTAAGTGACTAGGGTCCAGTGAACCGGTGGTTTATTTGCTCAGAGGTCAAGGGTCTTCCTAGAGAGATAATAACCAAAGGATAATAGGTCTCCATGAGCAGTGGAACAGCTGCTTTCATGGCCATGGAAGCTCTAGTCTATGGGCACGTGGAGAGCTGCTTATGACACCTCAAGTTTCTCTCTTTATTTATCCATAAGATTTATATGCCTATCCTTTAGCCCAAAAATGAAACTTTTGGAATCTTATCTCTTCACTCCTCTCCAAAGCTTTGTCTTTCACCTTCTTGGGGGCGAACAGATTGCCCAAGGTAGAAGAAGATAGTCAACCTTCTTGTGAGAGCATCTAGGGTTCAGATCTACCCTCATCTAGGGTTTGTGAAGCTTCCTTTAGGTGATCTTAACCTAAACTAGTAAGTTTCTCCTTATCTACTATGTTTCTTTTGCTTTTATTCTTCCTCCTACCTTCTTCATGTACATAACCATGTTTTCCACGGCAATTTTTTCTTTAAAGCTCAAAGAACTTATCTTCTTGCTCCCTTCACCTAGGGTTTACTCCTTTTTGAAAGAGAAGCTTACTTGGCCGCATTCAAGCCTAAAGCTAGGGTTCTTTTCCTTCCTTGCTCAAGTTCTTGCTGCTTGGACTTTGATCTTCTTCCTAGAGGTGAGTTTTATAACCCTCTTCACTTTTATTGCTTACTACAAGCTTGCTTACTCAAGTTCTTGCTCTAAAATGAGGATCTAAGCTTAGAGAATCTATATATACTTAAGGTTTTGATTTTAATATTGTTTCTTACTTAGTTTCCAGTTCTATATGAACCTGAAACTATGTGCACAACCTTCCAAAGTTAGAGGAAGACTTATATAAGGTTTACATGGCAACCAATGGTGCTAAGTACCTATCCAATGATGGCTTATACTTAGTGTTTTTAGGCTGATTTTCAACTTTACAAATGAACCGATGGATGACCTTATATTAGAACCAATGGAGATTCTTTTTTGGCAACTAATGGTGATGACCAATGGTTTCAACTGATGGTCAGACCTTATTTCAGTTTTAGAATCTTTTAGAAGTTCAATGATTGATGGTTTAGTGCCCTAGAGATGGCATGAACCAACAGTGACTTTTAGCTCAACATCCGATGGTGTTCAATGATGGTAGTATTGACCCCATCAGCCGATGGTGACATAATGTGTCACAACTGATGGTGGCTCATGTTACCACACGATGGTATAACTAGGTATCATGAGTTGCTGCAATTAAGCCCTACACTGATGGTTTCTTTAGTTATATGATCTAAAGGTTAAACCTACCTATCAACGATAGTTTTGAAATGTTAAACTTGATCCAATGGTTGTGATTGGATGCTTCAACATTCAATGGTTTAGAATGAAGTCTATCGTATAATGTTTTTGGTTCTAATAAGCTGAATTCAATGGATCAATGTCTTTAAATTTTAGTGTTACATTTTCCCTCGTATGAATATATTTGATAAATCACCATAAGAAGTGGATGTGTAACTTTAATGTGATAAAGCTTATTACATGTAAACCTAAGGTAACTAAGTGATGGTGATAGATTGTAATCAGCCCTCTTGACTGATTAATATGATATTGGAATGCTCTCTTATTGTTATTGAAACCTTAATATGCTGCTACATGAATATCATAGTTCATTGCTATATTATACTCAAATGACACATGTTTGGTGACGGGCTGTTGAGCCATGCTATAAGGCATGCAAAGATAATAATGTGCATACATGGTATGATGTGATGGTCTTAATGACCTTGAGCATGGTTGAGCCATAATGAAGGTGTAATCCTCTCCATGATATTATAAGGGTTGGAATCCTAGAATAATGTGATAAGGATTTAAATTCTATGGTGGTACGATGACTAGTATAGTCTCATGAATGGCAATGAAATAGTACCATGTGGTTGTGGTTAAGATTTATATCTCATACTTTGTATATCTTTTGGAATTGTTATACTTATATACTTGCCAGAAATAAATTAGGGTTTGTATGTCCACTTGTATGATGCAGCCTTAATTCACCCAATTGGCAATAAATAATCAAGTGAAACCCTAATCATGTAGTGCCTTGTGTGATAGAACCATCTTCTTTGTCAGAATTTGCTGGATGGAGAAATGAGTGCTCCCAAGCAAAACTCGGAGCGCATAATGTTGAGTATATGGGTGTAATAGATAGTGTTTGTGTCCCTAACATACTTAATTATAGGGTATGGAGGATGGCTACGGTCATGTGACAACTTATCACGCTAAATGAGATTACTCAAAACATAAAATGCGATCACTACTAATTACACACACAATCAGAAAAATAGAAGCATTAAAACCAATTTTAACATTATAAACAAGCTCTGAAACATTTACATAAAGGTCCATCTTTTCCATTTTCATATACCATAACAAGTATTTACATCTGTGTCCATTGTCCTCAGCCACATCCAGTATACAAAAGATATTCCACATGTACATGCCATATTTTACAAACACTGGCATATTGCCAAAATCTTGTGTCCATACAAGTATATCATCTAGAAAACACATCACATACCCCTACCTTAGAGTACATGGATGATGTTAGGACTCTACTACTAACATAACAACTGACCAACCTTCTGAATCTATTGATCACCAGGTTGTTCTTCTTCAACAACACGGCCTCAACCACGATACCCATGGCCTCCTAAAATGATGTAGTGACCCACGAGGTGAGACTCAATCACAGTGAGAGATATAACTCTCTCCAACATATATTGATTACAATAGATTAATTAACAATATATAAACTAAGCAATTGGAGTACATAATAAGCATTTGAGCATATTGAATAATTTAAGCATACTAAGCAAGTTAAGTAAGTAAACTTAGTAATAAGTATAACTACTCAGATTTTATAAGATAACATCTTGTAAGCACTGTGTAGTATAAAGACAAGGCAGGGGCTAATCAACCAATGTGAAACGTATTTAACCCTAGAAAATATACTACACAACTTGTATTACATCTTCTATTATTCCCTGAGGAGTTTGGGTCATATCATTCAAAGTCCAACTAACAACTCGAAGTCAAAATCAATTCCATACAAGATCTAGGAAGAGTCGAACTCCAAGATCTTCTCCATACTCGGTCAGTATGAGTCTGCACTGTAGTGACATATTAGTCAACTGCCAACAATGACATATAGTTAATCTGATAACAACTAGTCCATCCTTGATATAGGTCACGACACTAGACACCAAGGTATGCAAAGGAAAACCTTATTCACATTGTATATAATCACCAAGACACGACCGCAACTATTCTCCAAAAAGAGGGCTAGGTATAACCACAACCATCCCCCTAAGCACTTGGAGTCATGATATCAAGTGTCTTGCATACTGAATAATATACACTATGAGTTTCCCTTAAGAACACTCGTGTCACCATCCAATAAGTCTTAAAACTGAAGATGATTCTATGGCACATGGGACTACATGATTAGGGTTTCACTTGGTTAGTTATTGCTAATTGACTGAATTAGTGCTTCATCATTCAAATGGACATACAAACCCTAATTTATCTCTAACAAGAAGATAAGTGTTGCAACTTCAGAAGATATAGAATGTTTGAGGTATAAGTCTTAATCACATTACCACATGCTATCATTCATTGCAATTTAATGGACCACATTTGTCATCATACCATTTTAAGGTACCCATTTCGTATCACAAGTTATATGGTTTCAACCCTTATTGGAAAAATAAGAGGATTTCACCTCAGTCGGGACTCAAACATGCCCAAAGGTCATTAAGACCGTCACATCAATCCTTGTAACATTACCATTACCATTCTATGCCTTAAACAAGGCTCAAAACATCATCAACACATAAGTGCCACATAGATTTTAACATGGCAAAGCACTATGATATTGAATTAGTACTACATTGAGGTTTCATCACAATAAGAATGTGATACATTGTCACATTAATCATTAAAGAGGGTTGATTATAACTAATCACCTTCATTTAGTTACATTAGGGTTAGGTGTAACATGGTATATCACATTAGAATTATACATCCACTTATTATGTTGATTTATCAAATATAACTGTATGAGGGCAAATGTAAGACTACAAGTTCAAGGGCGTTTTATCATCAAATTCTCATAATTATAACCAATGTATTATATAATAAGATTCATTCTAAACCATTGGATGTTGAATCATCCAATCTAAACCATTGAATCAAATTCATCATCCAAAACCATCATTTGGAGTATAGGTAAATCCTTGAATCAATTGACTTCAGGAACCATTGGTTTAGGGTTTTAAATGAAAAACAAATGTAACCTTAACCCACCATCAGCTATATCACCTATCCCACCATCGGTTGTGACACATTTCACCATCGGGTGTTGAACTAATGTCACCATTGTTTGATCCCATCACTAGGGTACCAAACCATTCATCATTAAGCTTCTAAAAAAGCAAAAACCTAACCTAAGGTGTGACCATAGGTTGACACCATTGGTCACCACCATCAGTTGTCATGAAGACAACACGGTTGGATCCTAGATGGGTGATTAGATGCTCTAGAGGGGGGTGAATAGAGCTGAAAGCACTTACACAAAATTCATTAAACCTTCAAAATATATGACAAGATAAGGTTGCTAAATATGTAATTTGAGTGAAACTAAATCATGCATAGCAAGGATAAGAGAGATTGAACATGCACCAATTATACAAGCTATTTAGAGTGGTTCCACACTTCAAACTAGAAGTGTGTCAGTCCACTTTCCTAGAGAGGTCAACCTCTAGGACTTCAAACAATTGCACTCTTATATTCATTAATAAGACATACAATACATGACCAACAAAGGACTTACCTATCCAATACAAAGAGTCTTCAACCTTACCAAGGACTTACCCACTTTGCAAGAGTCTTCGGCCTTCTCCAAGGACTTACCCACTCTTGCACAAGTCTTCGGCCTTGCAGGAATTACCCACTCTTCTTGGATCTTCCGCCTTTGACTTCACCTTCACTCGGAGAAGCTTTCCACCAAAGTCTTACCTACTTGAGCTTGAGTCTTTTGCCTTCTTCAAGGGCTTACCCACTCTAGCTCCAAGTCTTCGGCCTTGATCTTCACCAAGGGACTCATTCCCTTGTTCTTCTTCACCTCTCTTGGACAAGAGAGAGAACCTTCATCTTCATGATTGCAAATGATAGAAGGGGAGGTGGTGGAAGTGAGAGCCTCACAAGATATACAAATAGGACTAGCTCTCTTACAGATTTCCTACTCACTCTAATGGATGTAGCAAGTGATTAAGCTTAGAGAGAGAGAGGAGGCTGTAGGAAGCAATCAACTATAGAATAGGAACCTCACAAAGAGTTTGCAATGAATGCTCAACCTTGGAATGAAGCCCAAGGGGTCCTATTTATAGCTGGGGATGCCTCTTAGCCTTTGGGAACACTTGTGAACGAAAACTAGCCGTTTTGTGGCTTGCAACGGATCTATTTTCACTTTTTGCAACTCCACAATGGATAGAAACACTTTTCTGCACTTTTCCGGTACAGTGCATTCGGTCGAGTTTCTATATGTGTAACTCGACCGATCAAGTAGCAGGCAGCCCGATATTGAAATGATCGGTCGAGTTTGTTCTGAGGAAACTCGACCGACCATTCCAACTGGAACTGGCCTACTACCCAATCGGTCGAGTTCTATGAGTGCACAACTCGACCGATGCAATCTTCAGAAAATCGACCAAGGTTGATCGGTCGAGTTTCAGGGTGGGAAACTCGACCGAACAAGTGCCTGTAATTGATTTTCAAAGTTGCATCAAAAGTGCTCTAAAATTCGATCTAAGTGTTCCTGATATTTTTCTAAGCTTAATTACAAGTCATACAATCATTACAAGTGATTTACAACATGATTCTAATGGATATACATCATATTACAAAAATGTGCACTTGTATGACTTTGACTTGTCTTTTCTCCAATTTGAGATGCGCAAGTTAGGGCAATTGGAGTGTGTCTATACCTAATCTGAAATCACTCAAGTAGAAGCATTAGACACCAATATGTGGAATGGTTAGTCATCATCAAAACACGGGTTTAGTCAATTTAGACGTGAGTCAACATTGACCTAATTGACCTTGAGTCAACATTCTCCCCCTTTTTGAAGATGACAAATCATTCCATAAATGTATTGAAAGCATTTAAGTAAATTTATACCTTTGGAGAAACCTAGGGGTTTCAATAGGACTAAGCTCATATGCTCCCCCTCAATTGATGCGCATGGAGTTTTCATACTCCCCCTCAATTGATGCTATTTCTCCTGCATGGTTAGCTTTCATAACATTTATAGAAACTATGTCTTCTACTCATATATGTCTACACATATATGTCTCCTCCCCTTTACCTTCTCCCTTTTACATGGACATTCTTCTCCTCTTCATGTAAGACATGCCTTCTTCCTCTTTTTAAAAGAAGACATTACCTTTCTCCCCCTTTGTCATTTCAAAAAGGTGGGGGTTATGAAGAAAAAAAGAAACATCACTTGTTGAAGAGAAAGGATATAACACAAAATATATATGAGGAGAGTAGAAGAGCACAGATAGGGGCTTGTCCAAGCATAGAAAGAAAAGCAAGTTAAAGCATATACTTGAACAACCCAAAAATGCAAGAGAAGGTGTTGCAGAAAAACAATAAATTACAATTTTGACCCTCAAGATGATTAATTTTGACCAAAAACCATCGGATCTCATGGAAAAGCAATGAGTCTTGCTCAGAAGGTCGTTTCTGCATGAAAATGTTATGCAAGCAACTCAAGATAGTAGATATTCAATTTAAGGAACAAGCTTGAGCATGTATAAGCATAGCATATAGATGAGCAAAGATGTCAATTGTAAACAGGGTTAGAACTACATGTATATGAACTACTAGTAGATGATATCACAAGTTAGGACTACTAGTAGGATCTAGATCATAGCAAGAGATACCAAAAGATACACAAGTTAAAGAGCAAGCTATGAGTAGATGTAGAGATATATCCAAACAGAGAGATATGCAATTTTAGAAGCATGAAAGGATATAACTCACATACAAATATGCATCATTACCAGAAGATGATTACCACTAAGAACCTCAAGGTTGTATCAAAACAGGATATACACCTAGAAAGATGTAGCAAGTTAGAGCACAACGGAAGCAATTTTAGACACAACCAAGAGATCCAAAGAGATCATCATTAAAACCTGCAAAACAACTCAAAGCAAGTAATTGCAAGATATAGATATACCAATTTAGAGCAATTAGAGAGATAGAGTTGTATGCAAGATAGGCAATTTTAAAACATGGCAATATGCATATATAAAGATACCAAAAGAGAGTGCCAAAGAATAATGTTATTGGTTGATAAAATATAGTTGAGAGGGAAATTGTCATCCAATAAGCCAACTGTATATTCTGTGCACAGTGTGATCGATCGAGTTCTGTGCATTGTCAACTCGACCGATGACAGATGTTGGCAACACTCTTGGTGCCTATCGGTTGAGTTTCAATAGGGCAAACTCGATCGACAGATCAGCTGTCAAAAAAGCACATATATTTCATAAAATCATATTTAAAGGCATGCTAAAAATATAAACCATATCCAAACATGTCTAAGCAAGTTAGTAATGCACTATAGAAGCATTATAAACAGTTTTTGAGCAAGAGTGTGAAAAGAAACACAAAATGCCACTTTTGACTCAAAAACCATATGTATAGTGCACACTAACTTGACAAAACAAGTTAGAAATGGTTACAAGCAATAAAACCATTACTTTTGTACTTACCATTTCCTTTATCACTTGTTGTCACCCTCTACACATCTCACCTTTCTTCTTTCATGTGGATTGAGAAGTCAATTTGCAATTCAATAGCTCAAGTCAATCCATTTGCAATTACCTATAGGAAGAAAGATGAAATGGTCCCCAATCATGTTTTTGGGTCCAGAGGGGTTAGTTTCGCAACCCAAATCCTATTGCTCTTGGGTGCTTTCCTAAAAGGACAACAAGTAGAATAATGACCAATTTCATTACAATAGTTGCATGTTCCCATAGTCTTGGAACTAGAGGATTCTCCATGGAATATTGGAGGTCCTTTATATTTGTTGTTCCCTTGACTACTATCATACCCTAAACCATGTCTACCAATTTGTTTAGTAGTATGGTGTAGGATGTCATTAAGACTCTTTTTACCAACTAATAATCTTTGCAAGGATGATCTCAAACTGTCATTATCATGCTTAAGAGAAGCAATAGTAGAAGACAAATTATTGATATTATCTTTAGCATGCAAAAGATCATTTTCTAAGCAAAGAGTTTTAGTTAAATAAGAATCTCTATCAATATGAAGAGTAGCAACATCATTCTCTCTATTTGTATAACTAGAACAAGGTTCATGCCCATTGATTTTAGCAAGCAAGGAGGCATTTTCAGAATTAAGCACCACTAATTCTCTTTGATAAGAATATATTTCTTCTCTCCTAGCATCATCAATAAGGTTGAGTTCTACGTTTTCAGTTTTAAGAGTATCAAGATCATGCATGAGAGAATCAACAAGATTTTGCATAAATTCTACAAAATAGGATTCAACGAGTATACAACTTAAACCTTTATAAGGAACTTATACCATCAGAGATCAAACTTGGATAAGATTTCACATGCTTATATCAGTTATCATTCTATCATCTAATCTATGTGTCACATATCTTGATAAGGCTCTAGACATCTAATCTAGACTACTTTCTCTTCTAAACTGATGTCACTCCCTTTCACTTAGGTTCCATGAACACTAACTACTCTACAGTGTGAGGGACACATTTTTTATTTACATATATTTAATAAAATATTATATAGTTTTTCTCCGAGAAAGAAGACGTCAGAGAAAACACTCGAGGCTCGAGCCGATTGGAAAACAAAACCAAATCAGCAAAACTGAGTGTCCCACACACAATAGATAGTCTAGTGTCATGTAACCTAGTGAAATGGTGAGAACGAGATGTAGACTAGTGTATCTACCCAATACATATGAGCTCTATATGGAAAGGGTTTCTCACACTTATCTAAACCTAGTTCTCGAACATCTAGGTTCTAACTTAGAGGCCAAGTCAAACCTT
This sequence comes from Alisma plantago-aquatica, assembly GCA_963693085.1. Taxonomy (NCBI): domain Eukaryota; kingdom Viridiplantae; phylum Streptophyta; class Magnoliopsida; order Alismatales; family Alismataceae; genus Alisma; species Alisma plantago-aquatica. The sequence continues at coordinate 27,988,426 of OY856412.1, forward strand.
ATTCCTATAGAACAACTTACTAAGTTTCTAAGGTTTAAAGTGAAAGGTGAGATTTAGGTTTCATGTTTCATGGTGAGCAATTGTTAGGTGTAGCTATTGTTCATGCTCTAATACCAACTGTGACGTCCCCGGATTTTCACCTTCCCAAACCCTATTGGGAATGAGATGTTAGAATCTGAAAACATCATCCAATCATATCAGAAAGCGATGCGGAAGCATAATGCGCATACATGAACAAACAACCATAACATTTCTCAACATTCAACATGTATATTTATACAACATGAATTATTACACAATGATTTACAATTACATATTGAATGAAGATTTTACAGTCTAAGAACATGTATGATAATCAGGATCTTAACACAATAGGTAAACATGTACAGCTACTCACATCCCATCCTTTTATCCCATGCTATCTCTGAACCTAAAACATACGTGAAACAATGAATCAACACACAAGGTGTTGAGCACGTGGGTAGAAAGATACATACTAATATGCTTACATAATTGAAATAATCTTGAGAAAGAAATATTAAAAGAAAACATCATTTAAAGTGATAATCAGGTAAACATTCCTTTTTATTGCATTCACTTTGATGTGGTTGTACTACACCTATTGCATTGGACTTACATCTAGTGTGGGCAATAGAATATCATCATACATCTAACATGGGTGAAGGAATCATACATCCATGTTAGGCAACATACATCCACACCAGGCTATGTGCTCTAGTAGCTACAACCCATCATAATCATTTAAGTTTCTCTTAAATTTGGCGAAGTATAACTCATACTAGTTCAACCAAGCAATCATATCCAAATACGAGCATTCAAGATATTGCATATCATAGGCAACCAGAAAACTAGTCTTATACTTCATAAATCCCACGTACCTGAGTTCAGAGATTCCTATTTACATTCTGGATCATCTACATATCTGGTCATCACCTGATTAATAACAAATATTCATCATTAATATATGTACATCATATTCTTGGTAATTTTAGGTCCAAATTAGGGTTTGGCCAAATCTAGGTTCAACTGATCTTAAATATGTTAGTGATATTTTTATATTGATCTGTATGTCATAAGTCAGGTCTGGTACCAATTTCATAATTTATTGAGCATGTATGTATTTATTACATTTTATTTAGGGATATTAGCCCTAAATAGCCATATTGAGCAAATTACAAGATTTTGTACATCAACATCATAATTATGATATCAGATGGATTATAAGTATGAATATAGATTTACTGACATTTTTTCCATAATTTTAGACCATTGTTTGCTATTTATCATACATCAAACAAGCATTACTCATCTTACATAATATCACTGATATATAATAATCAAAAGCCTTTTATTATAGTTCTATTGCATTCTATACATTTTTTTGAATGTTTTGATACCTTGTTTATATTTTTCTGACATTCCTATGATTTACTAGGATTTATCTAAGATCTGTGATATTTACCTCTTTCGGCCACTCATGACCCGCCACGTGGCCACTAGGACACCTCCTGGCTTGCGCTGGGCCGACTGGTTCACTGGGTTAGGCCCGGTTTGCTAGGCATCAGCCCTGGATGGATCGACGCCTGGGGTTCTCTCCCACTCGCGTCTCACCCGATCAGCAACGCGAGCCCTTGCGATCTGTGTTTCTCCAGAGCAAGGCCGCCGCCGTGCTGTGCTCCTCCAGCGAGCGATGACCCTCAGGCAAAGAAGTTCCCAGGTTCTTCCATAAACTACTAGCGCTGCCGCCTCTCCAGATCTCCGGTGACAAAATTAGCCTCCTACAACGAGCGATCGACAGCGCACCTCTTCTCCTCGAACGAAGCCGCCACTACGAGGTTGGTCTCTAGTGAGAGATCAGTGTCGCTCCGTCGTGGCTGGGTCTGCTCCGATCCACCGTGCTCGATGTCAGCCTGCATTTGCAGTTTGAGAGGTCCGTCTACGCGAGTCCGCTGTAGATACCCCTTCTCCGTGAGGCCACTGCCACCCATCGCCGTTGCAGGTCCCCATAGAAGTTGCCGCCAGGGAAGGTCCTGCTAGCAGCGACGAGTCCTTGATATGTCCTCAATCCAGGAACACCATTGAGAAGATGTTGAGCGTCATTTCTCATAGGGTCCAAGTTCCTCTTCTGCTTGGTCGTCAGAGTCAAGGATGGTGGCACCTGAAGCAATAGATAAGTTCTAACTTCCTAGTCTGGTTTCGCAGCGTCGATGAATCTTAGGTTTACAGCGAGGAGCTTCGTGGCTAGAAGCACTCCCTCAAAGACAGATGAGTACCTCGACCTCGCTTCCAATCCAGAAAAGTAGTCGGCACCATGGATCCTTGCCAAAGGGTGAGGAGCATCGACCTAGCATTCTTCCCTACCTCCTCTCCCAACTCCGTCAAGGTCAGAGAAATCCTTCCGATTCGGTGTCGCCGTCACCCTCTAGGCTGCCTTTGTCTCCTCTGGCCTACTTCCATCTGATGATCCATGCCCACTCGGGGTCCCCTTCCTCTGTCACAACAGGTCATGTAGCCATTATCCGATGAGTAGCTGCTCCAATGATCTGCGTTGTCACCACGAAGTAGATGAAGGACCAGACCTTCCTTTCTAAATTTGCCATTCTTCCTGGACACCCTACTACGTCCTTCCTGCTCCTGTCTCTCTGAGCGCTGGTGGAGTAACCAGGGTAGCCGATGGGTCGATCTCACTCACTCCTCCAATAAGATATCTATTGAAGAGTTTGTTAGGAAGGTACACCCAGAGTTTTCGGATCACACCAACAGGTTGATCACCCTGCAAAAGTGTAGGTAAGGGGGCGACGACCTGGTCCTCCACTCTCGGAAGATCAGAAGCGATGGAGACGAGGTCTCCATCAGGTTCAACAGTGGTCCATACGTGGATTGGGCCATGCTTGATAACCTTGGGCCACGTGACATATCATTGTCATGCCCATCACTGTTTCTTATCAACCATAGTCCTCCTTGCATATATTTACCATTTATTTGTGAATTCAAAACTAAATAGTTTCTTGTATGGCCATGATTTGACTCTAAAATTTAAACATAGGTCCATAACATCCTAGAGTACATTCTCCTCAAATTTGAAGACTAAAGTCGAATATTGGTTAATTAATTAATAACCACAAATAACTTAGTATATTGGAAATATTGTGGCCACTGAAATTGCCAACTAGTCTCCTAAAGATCCAAACAACTTAAGATAACTTTATTTTACCATATAACAATTCAGGATCCATAAACAAGCCATTTTGTTCCAGGTATTCCTCCCATTAGATGGTTGGTCTCAGAAAATACTCTATTGATTCATAAAGGCTATTCATGCGTAATTGAACTCGATTGAATATGATAATCATCAATTACATCTTTGGTTGGACTTTTGGGTGTCAATAGTCCATAATTGAACTCCTAATTTCTTACTTTTGTATCAATTCTCTAAATGACGCACATGGTCTTAAAATGATATATATTGGGTATCATAATCCTAAAATCAGGGTCATCACATTCACCCTACCTTATATGGAATTTCGTCCTCAAAATTCAACCAATCTCATCCTTAAGAGGTTATTTAGGAGTTCAGCTTCATATACATCATCATTGCTTAGGTTCTAAGACCACCATAATTGCATGCACTCTAAGTTGTCAGCTTAGGGTCTAGAGATTCTTGGGTGTGTCCACCCCACCTTAGATATATGTGGAAGCATCACTTAATGTCTTAGCCATAACATGATATTATGATATCTTAGGATTACATCACCCCTAAGGGTACATGTTTTGTTCACACTTTGGAAGTTCAAGAGAAATTCATTTATATGCCATGGTATTCAGATCATTCGAATCTAACATCATTAACATCTTACAATGATTTCAGCATTAGAGGAGATTTCTCTTCATCCTTGATATTAGGATTTTCTACTTAAGAAGGGCTTACGTAACATGTTTGACCAATAGTGTTTCACCCTATGGTGTGATATTCATACTCAACTTAAAAGCATACATTGAGAATGATCAAGTTATGAACTATATTTCTGATCATATATCCTATGATCCAAAAATATCTTTATATCAAGTTCATGAGTTCAACTTTTTATGCCTTGCATGTATTATGTGAAGGGAAAAGAGAATATACTAAGTTTATCCCATGATCTCATCATCATATCTTTCATGTTTCATATGAAGGGGAAGAGAATATTTTATAGTCAAACTTAACATGATTTCAATCTTAGGTGCTACATGTATGATATAGGGGGAAAATATAGAATAGGTCAAGCCTATATGAGTGACTCCTCATATATAAATTATCTATATAGCTCAAGTGAGGTTTCTATCATCGTATATTAAGAAAGAGAAGAAGAAGGGAGAACATGTATTTTGAGTATCTTTTGCACAAAGCATCATACTCTCATAACTAGAGTTCATATATTACCTCACTTGCAGCTAATGATGAGATTCACAAAATATGTCACTCCAGCTAGGACCTAACTCAGCCAAATGATTGAATTTATCATATGGGTCATCTACCCAATTATCACATATAGATTTGAATCATGCATAAGGACTCAACTCAACACTCAAGAGTAATCTAGTGTAGGACATTTTTTAACACATATCTCATATATTGGAGGCTAGGTCCTATGACCTTCTCCCTGTGGGTCTTACTCCATCTAGAGTTCACCACATATCTCATCCTACCACTAGACATCCTCCTTGTATATGAGCTTGAGGCTCATGCACACTCATCTCTATCTTAACCTAGTTTAACTTAAGTAGGAAAAGGGAATGTAATTTCATCATCAAGATTTTGCATAAATTCTACAAAATTGGATTCAACAAGTATACAACTTAAACCTTTATAAGGAACTTATACCATCAGAGATCAAACTTGGATAAGATTTCACATGCTTATATCAGCTATCATTCTATCATCTAATCTATGTGTCACATATCTTGATAAGGCTCTAGACATCTAATCTAGACTACTTTCTCTTCTAAACTGATGTCACTCCCTTTCACTTAGGTTGCATGAACACTAACTACTCTACAGTGTGAGGGACACATTTTTTTTATTTACATATATTTAATAAAATATTATATAGTTTTTCTCCGAGAAAGAAGATGTCAGAGAAAACACTCGAGGCTCGAGCCGATTGGAAAACAAATCCAAATCAGCAAAACTGAGTGTCCCACACACAATAGATAGTCCAGTGTCATGTAACCTAGTGAAATGGTGAGAACGAGATGTAGACTAGTGTAGCTACCCAATACATATGAGCTCTATATGGAAAGGGTTTCTCACACTTATCTAAACCTAGTTCCAGAACATCTAGGTTACAACTTAGAGGCTAAGTCAAACCTTATTCCTATAGAACAACTTACTAAGTTTCTAAGGTTTAAAGTGAAAGGTGAGATTTAGGTTTCATGTTTCATGGTGAGCAATTGTTAGGTGTAGCTATTGTTCATGCTCTGATACCAACTGTGACGTCCCCGGATTTTCACCTTCCCAAACCCTATTGGGAATGAGATGTCAGAATCTGAAAACATCATCCAATCATATCAGAAAGCGATGCGGAAGCATAATGCGCATACATGAACAAACAACCATAACATTTCTCAACATTCAACATGTATATTTATACAACATGAATTATTACACAATGATTTACAATTACATATTGAATGAAGATTTTACAGCCTAAGAACATGTATGCTAATCAGGATCTTAACACAATAGGTAAACCTGTACAGCTGCTCACATCCCATCCTTTTATCCCATGCTATCTCTGAACCTAAAACATACGTGAAACAATGAATCAACACACAAGGTGTTGTGCACGTGGGTAGAAAGATACATACTAATATGCTTGCATAATTGAAATAATCTTGAGAAAGAAAGATTAAAAGAAAACATCATTTAAAGTGATAATCAGGTAAACATTCCTTTTTATTGCATTCACTTTGATGCGGTTGTACTACACCTATTGCACTTGACTTACATCTAGTGTGGGCAATAGAATATCATCATACATCTAACATGGGCCAAGGAATCATACATCCATGTTAGGCAACATACATCCACACCAGGCTATGTGCTCTAGTAGCTACAACCCATCATAATCATTTAAGTTTCTCTTAAATTTGGTGAAGTATAACTCATACTAGTTCAACCAAGCAATCATATCCAAATACGAGCATTCAAGATATTGCATATCATAGGCAACTAGAAAACTAGTCTTATACTTAATAAATCCCACGTACCTGAGTTCAGAGATTCCTATTTACATTCTGGATCATCTACATATCTGGTCATCACCTAATTAATAACAAATATTCATCATTAATATATGTACATCATATTCTTGGTAATTTTAGGTCCAAATTAGGGTTTGGCCAAATCTAGGTTCAACTGGTCTTAAATATGTTTGTGATATTTTTATACTGATCTGTATGTCATAATTCAGGTCTGGTACCAATTTCATAATTTATTGAGCATGTATGTATTTATTACATTTTATTTAGGGATATTAGCCCTAAATAGCCATATTGAGAAAATGACAAGATTTTGTACATCAACATCATAATTATGATATCATATGGATTATAAGTATGAATATAGATTTACTGACATTTTTTCCATAATTTTAGACCATTATTTGCTATTTATCATACATCAAACAAGCATTACTCATCTTACATAATATCACTGATATATAATAATCAAAAGCCTTTTATTATAGTTCTATTGCATTCTATACATTTTTCTGAACGTTTTGATACCTTGTTTATATTTTTCTGACATTCCTATGATTTACTAGGATTTATCTAAGATCTATGATATTTACCTCTTTCGGCCACTCATGACCTGCCACGTGGCCACTAGGACACCTCCTGGCTTGCGCTGGACCGGCTGGTTCACTGGATTAGGCCCGGTTTGCTAGGCATCAACCCTGGATGGATCGACGCCTGGGGTTCTCTCCCACTCGCGTCTCACCCGATCAGCAACGCGAGCCCTTGCGATCTGTGTTTCTCCAGAGCAAGGCCGCCGCCGTGCTGTGCTCCTCCAGCGAGCGATGACCCTCGGCCAAAGAAGTTCCTAGGTTCTTCCATAAACTACTAGCGTCGCTGCCTCTCCAGATCTCCGGTGACAAAACGACCCTCCTACAACGAGCGATCAGCAGCGCACCTCTCCTCCTCGAACGAAGCCGCCGCTGCGAGGCTGGTCTCTAGTGAGAGATCAATGTCGCTCTGTCGTGGCTGGGTCTGTTCCGATCCACCGTGCTCGATGCCAGCCTGCATTTGCAGTTTGAGAGGTCCGTCTACGCGAGTCCGCTGTAGATACCCCTTCTCCGTGAGGCCATTGCCACCCATCGCCGTTGTAGGTCCCCATAGAAGTTGCCGCCAGGGAAGGTCCTGCTAGCAGCGACGAGTCATTGATATGTCCTCAATCCAGGAACACCATTGAGAAGATGTTGAGCGTCATTTCTCACAGGGTCCAAGTTCCTCTTCTGCTTGGTCGTCAGAGTCAAGGATGGTGGCGCCTGAAGCAATAGAGAAGTTCTAACTTCCTAGTCTAGTTTCGCAGCGTCGATGAATCTTAGGTTTACAGTGAGGAGCTTCATGGCTAGAAGCACTCCCTCGGAGACAGATGAGTACCTCGACCTCGCTGCCAATCCAAAAAAGTAGTCGGCACCATGGATCCTTGCCAAAGGGTGAGGAGCATCGACCTAGCATTCTTCCCTACCTCCTCTCCCAACTCCGTCAAGGTCAGAGAAATCCTTCCGATTCGGTGTCGCTGTCACCCTCTAGGCTGCCTTTGACCTGCTTCCATCTGATGATCCATGCCCACTCGGGGTCCCCTTCCTCTGTCACAACAGGTCATGTAGCCATTATCCGATGAGTAGCTGCTCCAATGATCTGCGCCGTCACCACGAAGTAGATGAAGGACCAGACCTTCCTTTCTAAATTTGCCACTTCCTGGACACCCTACTACGTCCTTCCTGCACCTGTCTCTCTGAGCGCTGGTGGAGTAACCAGGGTAGCCGATGGGTCGATCTCACTCCCTCCAATAAGATATCTATTGAAGAGTTTGTTAGGAAGGTACACCCAGAGTTTTCAGATCACACCAACATGTTGATCACCCTGTAAAAGTGTAGGTAAGGGGGCGACGACCTGGTCCTCCACTCTCGGAAGATCAGAAGCGATGGAGACGAGGTCTCCATCAGGTTCAACAGTGGTCCATACGTGGATTGGGCCATGCTTGATAACCTTGGGCCACGTGACATATCATTGTCATGCCCATCACTATTTCTTATCAACCATAGTCCTCCTTGCATGTATTTACCATTTATTTGTGAATTCAAAACTAAATGGTTCCTTGTAGGGCCATGATTTGACTCTAAAATTTAAACATAGGTCCATAACATCCTAGAGTACATTCTCCTCAAATTTGAAAACTAAAGTCCAATATTGGTTAATTAATTAATAACCACAAATAACTTAGTATATTGGAAATATTGTGGCCACCGAAATTTCCAACTAGTCTCCTAAAGATCCAAACAACTTAAGATAACTTTATTTTACCATATAACAATTCAGGATCCATAAACAAGCCATTTTGTTCCAAGTATTCCTCCCATTAGATGGTTGGTCTCAGAAAATACTCTATTGATTCATAAAGGCTATTCATGCGTAATTGAACTCGATTGGATATAATAATCATCAATTACATCTTTGGTTGGACTTTTGGGTGTCAATAGTCCATAATTGAACTCCTAATTTCTTACTTTTGTATCAATTCTCTAAATGACGCACATGGTCTTAAAAGGATATATATTGGGTATCATAATCCTAAAATCAGGGTCATCACATTAGGTCAACTTACGGTACCACACAATGTGGATCGTTGGATCAGGATGACCACTTTAGATTGTTGAAATCTGGCAGGGTCGGTGGCACCGACCTGGATGTCGGTGGCACCGACGGCATCGAAATTTGATCGTGCTCTGGAAAAGTCAGTACCATCGACTTGGAAGTCGGTGGCACTGAGCTGATGTGAATATTTCCTCAGCCTCTCGGATGCTCTCTCAGCGGCATCGATTGTTGTAGTCGGTGCCATCGACTCTTTTGGTTGACTAAGGCCCTGTCCCTAACGTCATCTCGGTGGCACTGACCTGGATGGTCGGTGGCACCGACTCCTTGATTACTTGGGAGCTCCTGAAAATGCACAACGACCATGTATAAGGCTGAGAAATGTATAAAATAATATACTTATAATGAAATAGACATAGTTTGATGCAAACAGATTATACAAGCCAATTATGAAGATTTATGCAAATATGATCAACTAATTGACTTACAAATGCACAAAACAAATGTAAAATAGGCTTGTAAAAGCGACTCAAAACCCATACATCAAACTCCCCTAAGTTGAAATCTTACTCGTCCTCGAGCAACAACACCTTTGGATATGATTGAGATAAGTCAGCTAAAGGACATAATGCACAAGGTACATCTACAAAGTCCCCATCGTTCGGTCCTCCTTCCGGCCTTTACTGACCAATGAACACTAACTACCATATAGGCATCCAAAAATCTCTATCCAAGATATCCGCCCCCCAATCAATGAGACACTATCAGTTAAAGTAGTTAATATGATAGACTCGTTCAGTTCATACTTGATGCATCATGTGAACTCCTATCTACGTTGCTCTTTTCTCTACCTACCATCTACATGGAAGCAGTTCTCCTGATAAAATAATGAATGCGGAGACAATCATCTGAGTGGCCTACCAATAAGAGCAACAGGTAGTTGAAATAGGTGGCTGCGGAAGAATCATGAGCACATAAAATCATTCATGCAATCAAAATTATGATGGACTTGTGATGATGCAAATTTACAAAATACTCCTAATGCCTAATCATTGGGGTAGAATAATGCATGTACTACCATTTCATCTCAAAGTAAGACAAAATATCTAAGTCTGCACATGTACTAACTCTTCTTTATGATTAGGTAGAATTGTTCCCTTGTTCCCCATTTTCTAGCATTGAACTTCCAGAATTAATTTTTTTTTCTTTTTTTTCATTTAAGCTTCCTTCTAATCATGATAAACTTGCTTTGGGCTTCTACTTGCACTGCACTTTGAATGTACGTCAATGCTTTTTTTTTTAAAAGAATGGGCACAATCACTACCTTTTTATAGTAGAGAAGAAGCTAAACATGATCTTTATGCAAGATGATATGTAATGCATATGCAACTACAAAAATAAGATGTTATGTAACTACAAAACATGTACCAGAATACTGTTGTACATGTATGTTTCTTTTTGTTTTTCATATTTTTATGCACACAAAAGCACACAACTATATGCAAGATCTACTATGTCATGTAAATGCAATCAAGAGAAAGAATGACAATATGTGCTCAATCCTCTTATGGTGGAGTGTGAATCAAAAGTATGCGGTGGCTGAGATCACACAACTAAGAGACAGAACCTTCAGAAAAAAAATCACATGTCCCTCTCTAATGACCTATGTACAGGGTAATCAAGGGGTTTCTTTCTTAAATTTTAATTTAAGGTCAAGTTAGTGTTTGATCAGTTTAGGCTCAACAATCCTTATCAATTACTTTCTTAGACAAATTAGATGGTCATTTATGCTCTAATGTCCTGAAGCTGACTTACTCAAGCACTTTCTCAGTTATGTGACTTGATTACTCACAAGATAAGCTCACAATTTTTTTTAAATTGCACCCATCCCAGAGATTGATATTTTCAATTAAAACCATGCATTTACTTCTCCACATATTACACTAGATAGATTGTGGATCCTACATAATAGAAAAACTAACAAGAAAATTAACTAATTTTATCAAAATAAATCAAACAACAAAAAACTAAATTAAAAGAAAATAAAAACTAAGATAGAAGTTGTTCCAGCACCCCCCAAGCTTGAATATGACTATGGCCTCATAGTCAAAATCCCAACTTAAGGGGTGGAACAGTGATACCTGACTAAAATGGTGGTGGTGGCTGAGTGGGGTCTTGGGGAGGAAACATCCCTTGAAAGGTTGTATCAGACGAAGGCATATTCAGTGGCATCGGGTATCCTCCAAATATCCCTGGATCTAGTAATGGTAAAAGAACGATTGTTGATAGTTTTCCATCCGTTGTAGACACTGATGCATGTTCTCTTGGTTGGCCAAGAGAAGACATTCATTTTCATAAATCACCTACTGGTTGGTGTATAGCTGACCTTGCACATCTTGAATGCCAGTCAGAGATTAGGTTTGCTGTTGTTGATGTGTCTGGATATCCTGCAACATAGAATACATACCTGCCATAGAGTAAGCATCTTCTTGAGAGGGTGGCGGGGAAGAAGATGATGAGGTAGCGTAATGTCGAGGACGCTTCAGTGGAGCCACTCTATGTGTTGTAGGAATAGTGGGCTCCACTTCCTCCACATCGTCGCTTGATTCTTCTTCCTCCTCAGCATTGACTTCTTGTTGTCCAGCATTGTCGTCGTCCACAGCCGGCCATCTATAGTGCTCAACATGTCTAATGTTGAAGATAGGATCAGGAAGTCAACGCTCATAGAAAGTATCATCGATTGAACATATGGCATAGATTGTTTTGTTTTCCACAGTGATGAGGCCCGCCTACTTGAAATGAAGGCGGTCGACGCAAAGTCTGGAATTCGGCGGCTCCATATTAGAAAGATCAAGGCCCAAGTGAAGAGCAATGGGGTGATAAGTCCCCCAAAAAAGTATAGGCGTGGCCCGCCTGACATTGTGCCTCACCACAATAATGTGTTGGAGGAAGAATGCTCCCCAGTTGACCGACCTTCCCTCCAAAAGTTGATATAGAAAACACAAGTCCAACACTTGTACCTTTGCTTGCCCTTGGGTTGACTTGGCGAATAGTGTGTTGGTGAGCATACAATGAAACACTCGAACAAAGGGATGTTCGAGGTCCGCCAAGGAACTATGGTGGAAGTTCAGCCTTTTACCCTCTAGCACTATTACAAGGTCCTTCCAGATGGCGTTGAAGTCAACATTCTCGAGCTGACGGTAGGGCACATGCGGCCACCCATAGATGTCATTGAAGGCGCAGAGAGTAAGGGAGTAGTTAGTGTTGTAAAGGAGGAAATCCACCTTTCCTTCTCTCCATTCATCGCTTGACGGGTGTGATTGATCGGGAGTGACTAATATCTCCAGGGACGTCATGAACTCGATAACGATTTCCTTGTATGCTGGCCATCCACCAAAGATGGGATTCACAGACCTGCCATCAAACTCATGTTGCTTGAGGATGGCTGCCATGTTGTCGGTGAAGCCCATGTACTCCAACAACTGACGATCTCCGTATCTCGTCAGTGCAATCGGCCACTTGGAAAGCTCCTCACAGACCTTCCTCACTTCCATCGTAGGGTGGCTAAGGCGGGGTCATGGCGTAAGAATGCCAGGGGGTCCTCCTCATCTCGCCATGATGATGAAGTGATCGGGGAAGAAGATTGAGAAAAGAAGAGCTCGATGAAGCCTCTGGAAGCTCAAAGTAGTTGCTCATGCTCATCGGAGTAGTGGTTTTGTCGAGTTGTGAAAGAAAATGAAACCACAACCTCCCTTATATAGGGCTGGTGCCACCCTGTTGCGATGGGGTCAGTGGCACTGACTTGAAGTTAGTGGCACCGACTTCTGCCGGTGGATCCGGGCCTTCAGTGTATCAACAGTTGTTGGTGCCTGATCTGAACTTGTCGGATTGCAGATGAGTCAGTGGCACCGACTTGAGGTCAGTGGCACTGACTTTTGGGCGGGATCGAATCTGTTGATCATCCACTTGGGCGCATCTAGGTCATAGATGAGGGGTGCCCACAGATCGGTGTTTTCTCCGGTCGGTGGCACCGACGATGGGGTCAGTGGTACCGACACTATGATCAATTTTTTTTCAGTGCAACGACGCACCCACCAAACCTAGGACCTTAGCCGAGTAAGTGCCACCGACATGGGTGTCGGTGGTACCGATGGCTTATCAATTAGTCAAGCCCAATTTCTTGCACTTTCTTCAGAAGTGTCAGTGGCACCGACATGTGTGTCGGGTGGCACCGACTTATGTCAGCCGAATTGCCCATCTCTCTAACCCTATATTGGTGCCATCGACTTGGAAGTCGGTGGCACCGACTCAGCCACAGCCTGCACACTTAACAAATGAGTCAGGGTATCATTTTTACACAAAATTTAAGAAGAACTAATACTACTAAAACAACTTAATGAAAATAAAGGAAACGAACATCTGAATGGTTGGGTTGCCTCCCAACAAGCGTCCTTGTTTAACATCCTAGGCTAGACAAATATATTGTTTTGAGATTAATTTGGGGCAATAAGTTTCACCTCATGCTCCTTTCTATGGAAATCTTCCCCAAAATAATGTTTCATCCTTTGGCCATTGACCAAGAAGGATCTCTCTCCCTCTTTGATTCTAACCACTCCATGTGGAAACACTTCTTCTATAATGAATGGTCCACTCCATCTAGACCCCAATTTTTCGGGTTGTAATTTCAACCTTGAGTTAAAAAGCAATACACTCTCTCCTGGTAAAAAGACTCTCCTTGCTATATGTTGGTCATGAATTTGCTTAGTTCTTTCCTTATACAATCTTCAATTCTCATAGGCATTCATCCTAATTTCATCAAGCTCATTCAACTCTAACATCCTTTTCCTACCTGCTTCATCGAGATCAAAGTTGAGCCTTCTTAACGCCCAATGAGCCTTATTTTCTAATTCTAAAAAAAGATGGCACGCCCGACCATAGACTAACCTAAAAGGTGTAGTTCCTATTGGTGTTTTGTAGCCAGTCCTATAGGCCCATAGCGCATCTACTAACAATTCACTCTAATTCTTCCTACTAGATGACACTATCTTCTCAAGGATCTTTTTAATCTCACGATTGGAAATCTCGACTTGTCCTTGAGTTTGTGGGTGATAAGGTGTACCCACATGGTGCGTCACTCCATACTTGTTCAAAAGTGCCCCAAATTTCCAGTAGGTGAAATGAGTTCCCCCATCACTTATAATCATCCTTGGCACTCCAAATCTACAGAAAATGTGATCCTTAACAAATTTGCATACAAAATTTGCATCATTAGTGCGGGTTGGAATCGCTTCCACCCATTTTGACACATAATCTACAACCAACAAGATGTAAAGGTTAGAGTTAGAGGACACAAAGGGTCCCATGAAATCAATACCCCATAAATAAAAAAGCTCTACTTCTTCAAACACAGTGAAGGGCATCTCTTACCGCTTTGATATGTTACTTGACCACTGACATGTGTCGCACTTACGCACAAAATCATATGCATCTTTGAATAGGGTCGGTCAACATAACCCGCTCTCCAACACCTTTGTAGTTGTCCTAGAACTAGCATGGTGTCAACCTATAGGCAGTGTGTGGCAATGTTTTAACACACTCTCATGCTCACCTTCAGGTACACATCTTCTCAAAATTCCATCCCTGTACTATTTCAACAAAATAGGATCATCCCAAAAATAATAGCGCAAAGAATGAAAGAATCGCTTCTTTTCTTGATACCCCCAATCGGTAGGCAATTCCTGACAAGCTAAATAATTCACAATGTTAGCAAACCAAGGATCTTTTTGCTTAAGGGTGAAAAACTGCTCATCCGAGAAAGTCTCTAGAATGGGTATATTCATATCCTTCTCATCTACCCTCTCCAATCGAGATAGGTGGCCAACCACCACATTCTCTATCCCTTCTTTATCCTTGACATCAATATCAAACTCTTGCAATAAAAGGATCCATCTAATCAATCTTGGTTTAGCATCCTTCTTCTACAATAAGTACTTAATAGCCGCATGGTCAGTCCACACCACCACTTTTTCCCCCACAAGATATTGTCTAAATTTTTCAAAAGCAAAGACAATAGCTAGTAACTCTTTTTCATTTGTGGTGTAATTAAGTTGTGCGTTGCCCCAACACTGCCCCCACAACATAGTTTGATGCATCACACATCAGCTCAAACAGTTGGCTCCAATCTGGAGCCTGCACAACTAGTGCAGATATGAGTTTTTCTTTCAAAATCTCAAAAGCTTTAAACACCTCTCATCAAAGTTGAATTCAACATCCTTTTCCAAAAGCTCAGACAATGGTTTAGCAATCTTCGAAAAATCCTTTATAAATCGACAATAAAACCCGGCGTGGCCTAGAAAGCTCCTAACTTCCTTCACCGACGTTGGTGGAGGAAGTTTTGAAATCACTTCTATTTTAACTGTATTCACCTCCAATCCTTTGCTAGAAACCTTGTGGCCTAACACTATGCCCTCGCTAACCATCATGTGACATTTTTCCCAATTAAGCACTAAATGTGTATCTTCACATCTCTGCAATACCTTGTCTAAATTTTTTAAACAATCATCAAAAGATGTCCCATAAACTGAGAAATCATCCATGAAAACCTCGAGATATCTTTCCACCATATCTGAGAAAATCACCAACATACACCTCTGAAAAGTAGCGGGTGCATTGCACAAACCGAAAGGCATGCGGCGGTATGCAAATGCACCATAAGGGTAGGTGAAGGTAGACTTATCATGATCCTTAGGATCGATTGAAATATGGTTATAGCCCGAATATCCATCAAGAAAACAAAAGTGAGAGTGATCGACGAGTCGCTCCAAAATCTGATCAATGAACGACAGTGGAAAATGGTCCTTAAGTGTGGTAGTGTTCAATTTGTGATAATCAATGCAAACTTGCCACCCTGTCACTAATCTAGTGGTTATTTGTTCATTAGATGAATTAGTCGTGACAATATTTGCCACCCTGTCACTAATCTAGTGGTTATTTGTTCATTAGATGAATTAGTGGTGACAGTACTTCCCCCTCTTCTTTGGCACTACATGTGTCAGACTAACCCATATGGAATCGGAAATAGCATAAATTATACCTACCGACATTAGCTTGATTACCTCCTTTTTTACCACCTCTGTCATTATTGGATTTAAGCGACACTGAGGTTGAATGATCAGCTTCGCTCCTTCTAGCAGAATCTTGTGTTGGCACAAGGTGGGAGAAATCCCCTTGATATCAGCCACAGACCACCCAAATGCACCTCGGTGGTTCTTTAGCACAGTGATCAATTGTTCTTCTTCTGAGTTACTCAGTGATGCAGATAGGATGACCGATAGCTTCTCCTCAGTAGCTATAAAAACATACTTTAGATGAGGTGGCAACGGCTTGAGCTCTAACTCGGGTAGGCTTAGGAGTGAAGAAACCAATGGAGGTGGCAATGATCCCAAGTCCTCAAAATGCCTTGTGTAATGACATGGCAACGCCTTCAGTAGCCTTGCACATTCTTCCAGTGATCAGTCCCGAACAAAATCATCCATGTGGTTCATTAGACAAGCCTCTAGCGGGAGCTGTGGATGGATCTGTAGTAGGGAATCCTTTCCATCCATGTCCATAGTAGATAGACCCAATTTTCTCATCGTCATCATTCGGGTACCCTACTGCCTTAGCAAGTGAGACCACCTTAGTGTTCTCCATGATGTCCAAAGTGAGTGTACCATTATCCACCTTTGTCATAACATGTGTCATGTTCAAAAATGATTTTCCCAAGAACAATGAGATATTTCTATCCATGTGCTTCATCATATTGCAGTGCTCCTGAGCATTGGATGTCTTGGAATTATCCGACATGGTTATCTCAAACCTGTCATCTTTAATTCCCATAGTCAAGCAGCCTCTTCCCATCTCCAAGATCATATCATTTGTTGCTTGGAAGGGCCTTCCTAAAAGAATCTCGTTGCCCTGTTCATCTTGCATCTCCATTACTACAAAATCTTCAGGAAAAACAAACTGGTCCACCTTGACAAGCACATCCTCACAAATGTCGTACGGTGTCACCACTGAGTTGTCTGCCAACTGGATCGTCATGCTATTCTTCCTAGATGTTTTGAGACCAAGCTTCTTAAAAGTAGATAAGGGAATCAAGCTGATGCTTGCTCCTAAATCACAGAGTGCCTCACCAAATTTTGTCTTCCCGGTGTAGCACGTGATGTTGAAACAACGGGGATCCTATCTCTTTGGTGGTAGTATACCTAAGATAAAGGCACTGACTTGCTCTCTCAGTACAACTACTTCAGCATCTAGAATCTTCCTCTTCTTGTTAATGATATCCTTCAGAAACTTACCGTATGAGGGTATTTGTTCAATTGCCTCAATCAATGGTATATTCACAAAAAGATTCCTAAAGCTATCTAGAAACTTCTTGAATTGTTGATCTGTCTTTGTTGCCTTCAAGCTATTAGGATATGGGACCGGTACCGTCTGTGCCCTCTGATGTGGTGGCACATATGACGTCTTCTTTTCCACCTGAGATGCTTGATTTCGCTCTTCCCCAGTGTTGCCTACCTATGGTTCTACTTGAGCCTGCTCTGCCATTGAGTCACCACTGTCAATGGGCTTTGTCACCTCAGTCTCCACCATCTGTGGAGTCAACATCTTCTTCCCACTTCTCAGTAGTATGGCATTCACCTGCTGGCTTCCTATTGGAGTATCAGTGT
Organism: Alisma plantago-aquatica; assembly: GCA_963693085.1. Classification (NCBI taxonomy): domain Eukaryota; kingdom Viridiplantae; phylum Streptophyta; class Magnoliopsida; order Alismatales; family Alismataceae; genus Alisma; species Alisma plantago-aquatica. The sequence goes on from OY856412.1 coordinate 28,006,020, forward strand.
TTCCTGGAAAACCTTGTTGCGTAGCCTTTTTCAAAGACGCCACATCTTCTATTATCAGAGACAAAGTTGTCGCAAAGCTCCTCATTTGGGCCCCTTGGTTCTGGAGATCACGTTGTAAGTTATTTATCAGTTGCTCATTTTGATTCACTATGCGGTTGAGAATTTCATTGGTGGTCTCCTCTGTTGTAGGTCACTACTGTTGATTGTTCCTATGTTGGTTTTGTTGATCAGGGCCCTGTAGGAAGTTGTTTGGATCTTTCCATTAGAATTTGGGATCCTTTCTCCATGTGTAGTCATTGTTCTTGTAGCCTTACTGCTGCACATACTTCACTTGGCCTTCTTCATCCGATGATTTATTATCCTTCTCTAGCAGCTTCTTTGCTATCAAGTCAAGCTTTTCATTCAAAGATGTGATAACTTTAGATTCCCCTATGCTCTTGATCTGCTCTGGATTGTCTCTCTCATTGCCCCATGCTTGATTCTTTGCCATATTTTTCAAAATATCCTGACATGTTGAGGGTGTGTTGTTAAGAAAGAACCCCGAGCTTGTACTATCCAAAGTGGTCCATTCACTTTTGCGGAGTCCAAAGTAGAAAATCTTCACTTGATTCTCCAAATCTATTCCATGGTGCAGGACCTTCCTGAGCATGATCTAAAAGCCCTCCCACACCTCAGAATATGATTCAGATGCATGTTGCTTAAAATTGTGAATGTTTTTAATCAGCTCATTGGTCTTCTCTGGAGGAAAATATCTTTCAAAGAATACTTCTACCATTTGATCCCATGTCTCGGTTGACTCTTTTGGCAGGTTGTGCATCCATTCCTTTGCCTTATCAGCCAGTGATGATGGAAATAGCTTCAGATAGATGGAAGTTTGAGGATACCTATCTACTTTCACCATATCACAGATCTCCACAAAATTGCTAATATGGGCCACTAGGTCTTCATGAGCGTTCCCATATAATGCTTGTGACTTGATGAGTGCAATCAAACCTGGATCAATCTTATATTGAGCTACATTCGCGTTCTGTTTTTTGATAGACCCTATATGTGCAGCTGAAGAGGATGCCTTTATCCTCTCCCAGATAGTCCTTTCTGCCCCTAGATTTCCGTCCCCCATTGCTTGTTGCTTGGGTGACACTGGTATGCCTTCTAGTGAAGTTGTTTGAATTAGAGCTTCGACAGTGACTGGAACCTCAGATGTAGCTTCTCTATAATCTGTGGTCCTTGTTGTCACCATACACTAGTACCTGAAAAGTTGAAAATAGTTAGTCAAGGTACTTATCAAAGAAAATTCGAGATATGAATATGCAGTAACTATTTTTTTCTTTTAGATTAAAATGAAATTGCACAAAAATGAAAAAGTGGCCTAAAGTGGCCGACCGCAACACTCGTAGTGCTGCAACGTCACCGTCTCCCTGGAAATGGCGCTAAAAACTTGACACGCCAAAACCGTGCATAGAAACGCAAGTGCACGCGTTGAGTAATACAGGGCTATGTGAGGCCTGACTTGAACTCAGGGAGACGTAGTCTCAGTGACTACTACTAACTACAGTGTGATCAGCTAAGCTGATTAAAAAGTTGAAATGAGTTTGAAAAAAACAAAAGAAAATTAAGAGAACATTAAAATGGTTGATTCGAATGAAATGAGTTCCTTAGGGTTACCAATTTCACCATGGGGTCTCGTCGTATTTCATTTCTACCGAATTAATATAAATTCCTACTCCTAACCTAGATAGAAAGTCTGTAGTCAGAATTGCTCGCTTTTGTGATGCAATTTACTACCTAAATCTAAGCCAATTCCACATATGTTATAATTTATTCTTAGTCTAGGTGCATTATTGAAAACTTTGGGTTCTTTCCACTAACCGTACGTTACCTTTTCCAAGGAACGCGTAGGAAAGTGTACAAGTTATGGTTTTCTAACTTTTAATTCCCCCTTCCAGAGTAACTATCAGTATGTAATCCTATCGATGGTGATCAAGCAATGATAAGTCGTTCAAATCCACACTTATATATCCAGGAATAAAGAGAAATTGATACTAAATCATGTAGAAAGTTAATACAACGATTCCCTGGGCTACTCTCGGGTCCTAAGGAAAGGAGGGTTTTAGCCCTGCATGGTTTTCAGTTGCAAATACATAGGAGAGAAGAAAAATGTTGGAAACATGAAGGAAGTTTGTATAACCCCTGGAAAGAAGGTGCTCTGGTTGATCCTCCTCGAGAAACACATGTTCTGCAGTTTTCCAGCAGTAGAATCGTCTGTCGGAGGTGCTCGAATCTCCCGACTGACGTCCTTCGGCTCTGTGCTTTTCTCCCTCTCCTCTCTGGCCATTGTGCAGTGCAACATGATGTCCTTCTTTGGTCTGGCCATCCTTCTTTTAATCTTAGGTCAACTTATAGTACCACACAATGTGGACTGTTGGATCGGGACGACCACTTTAGATTGCTGAAATCCAGCAGGGTCGGTGGCACCGACGGCATCGGGATCTGATCGTGCTCTGGAAAATTCGGTGCCATCAACTTGGAATTCGGTGGCACTGAGCTGATGCAAATATTTCCTTTGCCTCTCTGATGATCTCACGGTGGCATCGACTGTTGCAGTCGGTGCCATCGACTCTTTTGGTCGACTAAGGCCCTGTCCCTGACGTCATCTGGGTGGCACCGACCTGGATGGTCAGTGGCACCGACTCCTTGATTACATGGGAGCTCCTAAAAATGCACAACGACCATGTATAAGGTTGAGAAATGTATAAAATAATATAATTATGATGAAATAGGAACAATTTGATGCAAACAGATTATACAATCCAATTATGAAGATTTATGCAAATATGATCAAGGATTATGACAACCTTTACAGGCTGCCCCCGCGTCCTTTGCCCAGCCATAGCCCAGATAGCTGGAGGGTGGTAAATACATCGCTTAGCATGGGGCTTGAACCCAGGTTCCCCCCGGAGGGGGACACCGTGCCTACCACATGAGCTACGCTGGCCGGGTTATGCAAATATGATCAACTAATTGACTTACAAATGCACAAAACAAATGTAAAATAGGCTTGTAAAAGCAACTCAAAACCCGTACATCACTCCTCCACTAACAAATAGAGAGGTAAAAAAGTTCTTAGAAGGAGGGAAGTGATAGAGATAAAAAGTTTCATTTAGGAGCTTAAGGATAGATATATAAAGCTTAATGATAAGGGAGAGAAGAAACATGAGGTATCCTAGCAGCTCTTCATATGTCCACGGCTTAAAGCTTCCATGGACATGCAAGAAGTAGATCCACTGACTGTTGGAGTCTTCTAGACCATCGAGTGATGACCTCCCAGGTCTTCCACTAGATGTTGATGGGTGGCGACCATCGTTTGTTCATGTCTTAGGTCAATAGGTGGTTGAACCATCATTTATCATCCTATAAGTAAACCATCAGTTAAAGTGAACCAAACCAGCAAAAACCAGCAAACTAGGGCCTTCTAGTATGAACACCAGTTGTCACCACTTGTTGGTGACCATAAGATTTCAACCAAAAAAGGGGGGGCATCTGTTGATGGCTCCTAAAGGTAGCTCATCCATGAAGGGGTAAACTCTAAATCACCCTTGAAGTGAATCACCTTCAAACCAATGTACAATTGAGCACCCCATGGCTCAAAAATCTCAAGAATGATAAGAAAAAATATAAGGAACCTGAGAATGTGACAAATTGCAAAGAAAACCTCTCATTTGGGTAAATTGCATAAAAGTCCAAAATGTACATAAAATTGCATAGCTTGCTCAAATAGTGTCCAAATTAGACCAAATTTGAAACTTAAGCTTGTCACATGATACCAAAACATATAGAAAGGTTATATTAAGGTTTGAAGCACTAAATTATGGTAATTAAGCATGTTCAACTCTTTAAGCAAGGTCAGAGGCCTTACAGCTATAAACCCTTAACAAGGATTTCACACCCAAAATCCTACACAAAGAGAGATGGGTACTTCCGACGCCTATCATCCTCTAGCTCCCATGTGGCTTCCTTTACACCAGAGTGATGCCAAAAAACCTTCATGAACACCATATCCTTCTTTTTCAGCTTCTTTACCCTCCTATCCAGGATCAACGCGGGACCCTCAACATAGGAGATATCCTCATCTAACTCAACATCTATTGGCTGGATTCTCTACTCTATATCTGGGTGCCATTTTCTCAGCATGGAGATATGAAAAACATCATGTAGCATGTGTATCTCTAGTGGTAGATCCAAATTGTATGCTACCTTTCCAACATGCGCTAAGATAGGGTATGGTCCCATAAATCTTGGAGCTAACTTACCCTTCTTACCAAACCTCAACACGCCTTTCCAAGGAGAAACCTTGAGATATACTTTGTCTCCCACTTAGAACTCAAGCGATCTATGACGGTTGTCTACATAGGACTTTTGTCTGTGTTGGGATGCTTTCAACTGATGTTGTATTACTTTAATCTTCTATGTAATCTGTTGTACAAGCTCAGGACCCAAGAGTTGATACTCACCAATTTCATACCAGCAAAGTGGAGACCGACAACGTCTCCCATAAATAGCCTCATAAGGAGCCATATCAATGCTTCTCTGATAGTTTTTGTTGTACGCAAACTCTATCAGACTCAAATGTATATCCCAACTACCAAGAAACCGTAAGACACGTGCCCTCAAGAGATCTTCCAACATCTAAATAGTCCTTTTAGACTGGCCATCTGTTTGCTAATGGAAAGCTATGTTGAATCTCATCTGTGTTCCCATTGCTAAATGCAGACGTTCCCAAAAATGACTTATGAATTGTGGACCTCTATCAGAAGCTATAGTTAGTGGAGTGCCATGTAGACGGACTATCACATCAACATGTACGTGTGCCAACTTTTTTGCTGTAAACATTGTCTTGATTGGAAGAAAGTGAGCAAACTTGGTCAATCTATCCAATGTTACCCATATGTAATCATGACCTTTGGATGTCCTGGGAAGACCAACCATAAAGCCTATAGTGATGTGATCCTATTTCCATTGTGGTATCGGCAAAGGTTGTAGTATCCATGCAGGCTTCTGGTGCTCAGCCTTGACCTACTGACAAACTGGACACTTGGTAACAAACTCTGCCACATCATGCTTTAAACCTGGCCACCAATAAAAATCCTTCAAGTTGTGATACATCTAGGTACTTCCAGGATGCATCACATACATTGAGGAGTGAGCTTCTTCCAGTACCATTTTCCTCAACCCATCAACATCAACAATTGTTCTCCTATTATGGAAACAAGTTGTACCATCGTCTACCTCATGGAAGCTATCATACCTTTCACTCCCAATCCATGATCGGATATTTTGTATCACAGTATCATTTTGTTGTGCATCACAAATTTGCTACCTCAAGGTAGGTTTAACCTACAACTGTGCCAAAAGACTTGACAACAAATAAACTTCCAATTGTACATTCACCTAGCAAAGAGACACTAGCATATCCCTCTTATGGAACACCAAGGAATATAATTGTGCATCATCTACCATTGATAATGATGAAGATGACTTCCTGCTTAACACATCTGCTACTACATTCACCTTTCCTGGAAGGTAGTCTATTATGCAATCTTAATCTTTGACTAGCCCCATCCATCTCCTCTGTCTCATATCAACTCTTGCTTCAAAAATATATATTGTATATTCATGTGGTCAGTGAAGATCTGACACTTCTCTCTGTAAAGGTAGTGTCTCCAGATCTTTAAAGCATGAACCTCCATTGCAAGCTCTAGGTTGTGTGTAGGATATTTCTCCTCATGCTTCTTGAGTTGTTGTGAAGCAAAGGAAATCACATTCTTATCCCGCATCAACACATATCCCAAGCCATTCTTTGAAGCATCAAAAAAGACAATGTAACCTTTCCCTTACTCGGGAAGCATTAGAACTAGTGCACTGATCAACTTTTCTTTCAACAGCTGAAAAGAGTGTCGACACTTGTCATCCCAAGAAAAAGGGACATCCTTTGGGGTTAACTTAGTAAGGGGTAACGCTACATAACTAAAGTCCTTGACGAACCTCTTGTAGTTTCCTGCCAACTTAGGAAACTGCAAATCTCTATCTATGTCTTGGGTTGTTCCCACTCTAGTATAGATTCAACCTTCTTAGGGTCTAGACAAATACCTTTAGCAGATATAACATGTCCCAGAAAAGACACCTCAGACAACCAGAATTTGCATTTGTTGAACTTAGCATATAGTTTGTGTTGCCTGGGAAAAGTCAATGCATGGAGAAGGTGTTGCTAATGTTGTTGACTATCCTTGGAGTATATTAGAATGTCATCTATGAACAGAGCCACATAATGATCAAGATAAGGTCTAAACACCCTATTCATCATATCCATAAGAGTTGTAGGTGCATTGGTTAGCCTAAATGGCATAACCACAAACTCAGAGTGACCATACCTAGTCCTAAAGGATGACTTGGATATGTCATCTACCTTGATCATCAATTGATGGTAACCTAACCTGAGGTCTATCTTTGAAAACACAATGGCTCTCAATTGATCAAAAGGTCCTCAATCATTGGTAACATATACATGTTCTTTATCGTTACCTTATTCAATTGTCTGTAGTCTATGCATAACCTCATTGAACCATCCTTCTTCTTGACAAAAAAACACGGGAGCACCCCGAAGGGAAGTTCTTGTCTTGATAAAGCCCTTATCTAATAGTTCTTGAACTATTTTTTGACTCATACATTTCTATTGGTTCCATCATGTATGGTGACTGTGCTATGGGTTGTGTTCTAGGAACAAGAGTGATTTCAAAATCAGTCTCTCTAGGAAGGGAACACCAGGAAATTCTTCAAGAAAAACATCATCAAACTCTCATACCGCTGGAACCTCCTGGATACTAGGACCTTTTGTCTTGGTATCCATAATATGTGCTAAGAAAGCCTCACATCCTTGTCTCATCAATCTATCTATTGTCATAGCTGGCATCAAACACATGGGTAGAATCTTCCTATCACCTTGGAAGATCCACAAAACATATCCATCATGGAACGTCACCACTTTAGTACTACAATCCAACACCACCATGTACTTCTCTAAGGTATCCATACCTAGAATCACATCAAAACCATGCATGTCAAGTGGAAAAAGATACACTTAAATGTTGCGTCCTGAGGAAGAGAGAACATAAGAAGAACATACTTCCTACAACTCTGCAGAACCAACTAAAGGAGTCTCTAATGGAAGACTATCAGATCTATGATTAACAGGCAGATAACAACTACTTATCACTTTTGTAGTGATAAAGGAGTGTGTTGCACCTGGGTTTACTAGCATAGATATGAAATAAGAAGTAGAAAAATTAGAATGAAATAACTCCATCTAACTTGTCATGACTTGTGGCTTAACCACTGCTTTTGGTCGGCTCATAGCATAGAACCTAGCCATTTACTATAGCCGCCCATGTCCTATGCTAGACTATATAGAGGAACCTACATGTAATGCCGGATTGCATCCACTACCACTGCTACTACTAAATTGTCATTGTTGTGAACCTTGCTGACTCTGTCTTGGTTGTTGAGTCACCTCCTTATCTTTCATAGGACAATACCACTTTGTATGCACTATTTGTCCACACTTACTACATTTCTCACTTTCATACCATGGCCTAGATGACTCTGTCACTGAAACTGACGATGTTCTACGGCTCCTACCGATGGAAAATTGTGGCCTCTGCCCCTACTTAGTTTCCACTATGATGGTGTAAAAGACCTCTACTTGCTAAAAGTTGACCGCTATTGTGACTGTGGTGAAGAAAAATGCGGCTTCCTAAATCCTCTAGAAGATTGTCCTTGGAACTGAATCATCGCTTCTTAGCATTAGCTTCACAGTTCTCTATGGCAGACCTCTCAATCCACCTTATCGACTCCACAAAGGTGGAAAACCTTTCCCTATTCTCCAAGTCTGATGTCATTGTAGTCAACTCCGTACTTAGGCCTTTCTCAAACCTACAAATCCTTTCTTTGTCTGTTGCTGCCATATGAGAGAAGGACCTCAGAAGCTCCATAAATTTTGATACATACTCATTGATAGACATTTCTCCTTGACGAATCTTCTTGAACTGAGAGATTTTCTCATCTAGTAAGTCTCCAGAAAGTATCGGCTAACAAATTCATGCTGAAATTGCTCCCAACTAATCACGACTCCTGGCCTTTTCTTCGCTTCTGTGGCCCACCAGTGGCCAACAATATCTTGTAATAAGTAAGCAACATGCTTAACTTTGTCCTCTTTAGGGATGTTTAGAATCTTGAACGCTTTCTCCAACTAGTTAGCCACATGTCAGCGTCTATTGGATCTAATGTACCCGCATATACAATCGGCCCGACATGTCTAAGACGTTCAAATGTCTTCCCAATACCTTGGGATTCCACATTAGGGATGGCTTCCCTAGTTTGAGGTGTTGGTATTCTGTCCTCCATATGTGTAATTGTGGCCATCATCAGTCCAAACATAAATTGAACCTCAGGATTGGCCATTGTTGTCGAGTCTATCTGAGGCATTGCAGGCTGCTCAAGCCCTGTCTCTAGCACTCTCCCATCATGTTCCTGCCTCCTAGCACCTCCTCCTGGTGCAACATAGCTAATTTTTGTGTGTTCTTCATGTCCTCTATACATTTCTGTATAAGCATAAGCTATGATCAGATATGTTGGATTCATAAGAACAGACTCAACCCTAAGTCCTATTTCCATGTAGACTCAGCGAACCTAAGGATCTGATACTAACTTAACTGTTACAACTTTTCACACTAAATGAGATTACTCAAAACATAAAACGCGATCACTACTAATTAAACACGCAGTCAGAAAAGTAGAAGAATTACAACCAATTTTAATATTATAAACAAGCTCTAAAACTTTTACATAAAGGTCCATCTTTTCCATTTTCATATACCATAGTAGGTATTTACATCTGTGTCCATTGGACTCATCCACATCCTGTATACAAAAGATATTCCACATAGACATGCCATATTTTACAAACAGTGGCATATTGCTAAAATCTTGTGTTGATACAAGTATATAATCTAGAAAACACATCCCATACCCTGACATGACAGTACATGGATGACACTAGGACTCTACTACTAACATCAATAGCTGACCAACCTTCTAAATCTATTAATCACCAGGCTTCTCTTCTTCCACAGCACAACCTGATCCATAATGCCCGCGGCCACCTAAAAGGATGTGGTGACCCATGAGGTGAGACCCAATCCCAGCGGGAGATATAACTCTGTCCAACATATATTGATTACAACAAATTAATTAACAATAAATAAAGTGAGCAATTGGAATACTGAATATGAAAATGATCATATTGAACAGTTTAAGCATACTAAGCAAGTTAAGCAAATAAACTTAGGAATAAGTATAACTACTCAGATTTTATAGGATAGCATCTTGTAAGCAATGTGTAGTATAAAGACAAGGCAAGGGCTAATCAACTAATGTGAAAAGTATTTATCCCTAGCAAATATACTACATGGATTGAATTACATCTTTTATTATGCCTTGGGGAGTTTGATTCGTATCACTCAAAGTCCAACTAACCACTGCAAACTCAAAATTAGTTCCATACAAGATCTAGGAAGAGTCAGACTCTAAGATCTTCTCCATACTCGGTTAGTACGAGTCTATAATGTAGTGACATATTAGTCAACTGCCAACAATGACATATAATTAAGCTGATAACAACTAGTTCATCCTTGATATAGGTCATGACACTAGACACCAAGTTATGCAAAGAAAAACCTTATTTACATCGTATATAATCACTAAGACACGACCGCATCCGTTCTCCAAAAAGAGGGCTAGGTAAGACTGCATCTATCCTCCCTAAGCACTTGGAGTTAGGATATCAAGTACCTCGCATACTCAACAATATGCACTCTCAGTTTCCCTTAGGCTCCGATTGGTTCAGCGGAAGTCATAAGTTTTGTGGAACTCATTTTCTAGAAACTCTAGTTCCATTTCTGGAACTTAAGTTCCATTCACTTCCATGTGATTGGTTTGTCATTAGTGTGAATATGGAAATTAATTAAAAATTTATTAGTTTTATTGTGTGATATATAAAAAATAAGGACGGAAAAGAAATAAAAAAGAATCATATCTATGTCTACTAATTAATATATTTTTAAAATAATAATCTCAGCAAGCAGTCATAATGTGGATGTTGCTCCCTTAAAAACAGAGGACGAAAAAAGTAAAAAAAGAATCATATATGTGACTACTAATTAATATATTTTTAACATAATAATCTCAACAAGCGGTCATGATGCGGATGTTGCTCCTTTAAAAATATTTTAATATGGTATATTGTGGTTCAAATTATATTATAATATTTTTATTTCACTTTGTATGTATAAATTATTGTAATGATATGTACATTTTATACATATGTAAATATAAGTTTTGGTTTAAAATTATTTAACAATATGTACAATATTAATTTTTACTATATTCTTCATGTACGATTATAGTTTATTATCATTTTCACATCATATTATTTAAACATGAATATAAAAAATGCTAGATAAATTGTTTTTTGTCACATGGTGTAGTCTGATTATTTTTCATAGTGGTCTGATTATTTTTCATAGTGTTTTTATATTTTTTATTTTGTAGACACAGTGATAATGGTAGTTGTAGTGTAAAATATTTTTATATGGTGTCTCTTATAGTGTACAATATTTTGTCATATTATTTTATCATTTTGACAATAAATCATATCCACACACTAACATTCGTAGTCATAAATATTTTACATGTATCATTTATGAAGAATGAAAAATATAATTATATAGGAAATGTTGTCAACTGTTCCGGAACTCATTTTCCACTCTTTTAAGAGGGAACTCAAGAACTATGTTTTGTATATAACTCTGTAACTCACCGAAAGTCATGGAACTCGACTTCCAACTCTTACTTTAAACCAATCATGAAAAACTACTTTAGGAACTCCAGTTCATAAGTTTTCCGGACCAGTTACAACAAACCAATCAGAGCCTTAGGAATACCCGTTTCACCATCTAGAAAATATTGACACTGAATATGGTTTTATGGCACATGGCACTACATGATTAGGGTTTCACTTGGTTAGTTATTTCTAATTGAGTGAATTGAGGCTTCATCATTCAAATGGACTACAAACCCTAATTCATCTCTAACAAGAAGATAAGTGTTGCAACTTCAAAAGATATAAAATGTTTGAGGTATAAATCTTAATCACATTACCACATGCCATCATTCATTACAATTTAATGGACCCCATTTGTCATCATATCATTTCAAGGTACCCATTTCTTATCACAAGTTGTAGGGTTTCAACCCTTATTGGAACATTAAGAGGATTTCACCTCAATCAGGGCTCAAACATGCCCAAAAGTCATTAAGAACATCACATCAATCCATGTAAGATTACCATTACCATTCTATGCCTTAAACAAGGCTAAAAAGATCATCAGTACATAAGGGTCCCATAGATTTTAACATGGCAAAGCGCTATGATATTCAATTAATACTGCATTGAGATTTCAACACAAGAAGAGTGAGATACATTGTCACATTAATCATTCAAGAGGGTTTATTATAACTAATCACCTTCATTTAGTTACATTAGGGTTAGGTGTAACACGCTATATCACATCAGAATTACACATCCAATTATTATGGTGATTTATCAAATATAACCGTACGAGGGCAAAGGTAAGACTACAAGTTCAAGGGTGTTGTATCATCAAATTCTCATTATTTGAACCAATGTGTTACACAATAATATTCATTCTAAACCATTGGATGTTAAGTCATCCAATCTAAACCATTGAATCAAATTCATCATTCCAAACCATCATTTTTAGTAAATGTCAAATCCTTGAATCAATTTACTTAAGGAGAGATTGGCTTAGGGTATTAAATGAAAAGCAAATGTAACCTTGACCCACCATCAGATGTATCACCTATACCACCATCGGTTGTGACATATCATGTCACCACTGATTGATAGGGTTAGCACTACTATCATATTTCACAATTGGGTGTTGAACTAATGTCACCATTGGTTGATATATCATTAGGGCACCAAACCATTTATCATTAAGCTTCCAACAAAGACAAAACCTGACCTAAGGTGTGACCATAAGTTGACACCACCATTTGACACCATTGGTTACCACAATTGGTTGTCATGAAGACAACACCACCGATTGTTGCAATGACAACACCATTGGGTCATGTGTTAGAGAAGAAAAACAACCTAGAAACACTAATATGGACCATCATTTGATAGGTGCTTAGCACCATAGGTTGTCACAAAACCTGAACTAAGACATCTTCTAACTTAGGAAGAACATGGACATGGTTACAAGTTCATCTAGAACTGGAAACAAAATAGGTAATACCATAAAAATCAAAATCCTAACCAAGCATACACTACAACAATATGGCCCTATACCAGCGGCCAATAGTATGTCGGTATAGGCCCAAAAATTCCACTATAGGCTATACCAGTGGCCAATAAATGCTGGCTATACTGATGTTGGCATAACCCTTTACCAGCCTTTTTTGAGACTATACTAGCATTTTTGGCTGTTGGTATAAGTGTGTCGGGTTAGCTCATGTTGCTTGCTTTATCCTTCTATACCATCACTTTTAAAGTGTTGATAAAAGTTTTAGGGTCACCGGTATATGTAATATTGGCGCCAAAATAACAAACTTGCAACCTATATGCTAGCACTAAAAAGGTGCCTATATAGATACTATAACCATCGGGAAACTTTTATTGATATATATGGTGGAAAATATGTTTTACCATTTTTGTTTTGTAGATAATTAGTAGTTCAAAGAAACATATGTTTCTATATCGTAGAACTTTTAGCTTGCTAGTATATCTAGGCTATACAACTATCAACATATTATCCAATTGGTTGGAAGCAAAAAATTTAGTGTAGAACATACAAATCTTTGTTGATTGGTAGAACTAAATGAAAATCACTTCATTCATGTTAAGAATTTGAATTGAGTTTTGAAAGCAATATCAGATGGATTTGTAGGAGAAAAGGTAAAATTATATTCAATGTTGAACATGAAGTACATGAGGAGGACATTAACCTTTCCTCTTTTAGAGAAATAACAAACACAATGCTCAAACTAATGAGAGGTACATATCATGTGAATAATTCTTAAATTCATCATTTCATACATATAACATCACCCTATCAAACTAATACATCACTGCAATTCCTCTATGTTGTATATGTAGTCATTGTTGCAATATGTATAGCCTCTACTTTTCTACATCTCAATACGACACAAGACATATTTTAGTCGTTAATAAAATAGATATAATATGTTGATTATAAGCATGGAACAAATTACCATAAAAAGACAACTTTCAAGATATTATTAACAAAATTGAAAATGTACAAATTTATGGCTAATCATATTTTCCCATGACCTTACCTTACTAATTCTACTAAGAGCACTATAATGTGGACTATAAAAATATGAATGTCAACATGTTTGCATCATAGTGGAAACAAGTTCCTTAAAGATAAAATCATATGTAAACCAACTAGATTTTAGTTAGTTTAGTAGTGACATGTAAAACATAATGGTATACACATTTGTACAATCCAAAGCCTTTCCTACTACAGAAAACTATATATATGATATACATGATAAACATGATGTGTGACACATAAAAAAGATGAGTAAAAGCTAATCCATATTATACAATGGATGATTCACCCCCGTTGGATAAGAAATATGTTAAACGCCATTAACCCTAAAATAGGGTAATAATCATTACATCCAAAGTTGACTTAAATTTATGAAGGAAGATTTATGCTAGTCATTTTTTTTGGTCGGTAAAAAACTCTATTGCTAAATTTGATGCCAAAACTTTGGGTACAAGAGAACTTGCACCCCCATTACAACCAAGGTGAGCAATCACCCCAACAACAAAAGAAACAAAAGCTGGAACAAACTAATCTTCTAACACAGACCTACTAACTGGAAAGAGAGGAAGAAAGGAACCCAACCCTGCTAGGACAAGCAGCCACCCGAATACACGAAGAAAACAATTTAAAGCTACACATGTCAACACCGGCATTTGGCTCATTCACTGAAAGTGTGACGACATGAGCAGCCGAATAATAACTTTAGAAATCCTGGCAACCACAAGAATAGATGAGCTGGAAGCTCCGCCCCCTCTTCAGACCAACCCCTCGCGATGCACAGACTACATTGACGCATACCGTCGAGCACCTTGAAAGAATTCCTATTCAGCTATAATAGAGAAACCGAGATGCAGTACAAGGTCCTTCCATAAACTGACCGTCGATAGTTGTCCTTGAGTTAGACACCTGCCATTCCTCCACTGGTATTAGAATCATTCCCTGAAAGTGTGGGATCCAAGTAGGTATCCAACCCCTCTCCAATAGTCAACACCCACCTGATTTTTGGGATCCTGCACGGTCCATCTTCACGCAGTAGCACGGGGGAATCAAGGAGAGGAAGAAAAGCAATCTTCCCCCCTTTGAATCCAACCCCACGTAAGCCACCTGTTTGCACAGTGGCCCCTCCTCGAACACCTAGAGGGCATTCAAACTCATGGCTCCAGAGGAGCGCACACAGTGTGGGAGAGAAAGGAATCTCTCCTTCGTCACCCCCGATGGGTTATGAGGATTCCATGGAGGAACCCAACATCACAGACAAGTGGGAAAAGACCACCCTCGAGCAGCAAGAACCGACCCAGGCCGCCTTGCGAGCCACCGGACTTGAGGGCGCTAATCATTCCTCAGCCTCCCATCATCACCGCCGAAACCAAAGGAGAAGGTCTGGCAACAGAAATGTTGGTGGAGAAGACACACCTCCTAAACGCCAAGCAGGGCTCTGCCGCCATCACCACCGTCGGGGTGCTTCTAGGTCGATGTCGTTGTTCACCATGTCACTAGAGTAGCTCCAGGAATCGGCTTGGGGAAGGGGGATCGCAGGTATCTAATGAGGAGAACGAAGAACCCCTCATCTTCGCCTGGATGGAGCAGCAGCATAAGGAAGCAGACCTAGGGCACGCTCCTCTCCACCCATCACTCTTGAACGGGGTGGAGTCAACTAGGTCGAAAGTGCCGCATCACCCTGGATTAGCCTCTGACGCAGCGCATCCCATCTCCACCACAATCTAGCAGTGAGGCGACTCAAAGACGTCGGCTGGGAGCGCCGCTAGTTCTCCATCTTTGAGATTACTTCTGTTCAGGCTAGGACTAAAACTGATGGAGCCAGGGGGAGGAAAGCAGTGAGGCGCCGCTCCCTCTCCCCAGCGATGGCTGCCAGAGGGGTTCTAGAGAGAAGTGGGAGCAACCCTAGAGAGAGAGCGCCTTTAGGAATGGATCAAACTTTGAGACTAAGAGAGATTTATGCTAGTCATGTTTATGTGGTTCCACTATTATAAATTTGAATTATCGTTTGATTGATCTTTCCTTTTCCAACATACCTTTTTAAATTGTTTTAAAATGTTGTGGGACATCAACTAATTATGGAATAGACAATAACATATTTAAGGGAAATCAATATAGTTTTCTTTAATTTCTTGACTAGTTATAACATATGTCTAATTGCACTTAATATAGAGATAGAAACAATGGCAGAAGAAGCACTGTGGTATTTAACATTCTTACACATTCTACTTATAATTGAAATGATGACACTTTATTGGAATGTAGATATATGTAGAAGTATGAATCAGAGGAAGAACATATAGAATGAAAACATTTTGATATGTAGCTGAAACAAAAGAGTAGTGAAAGTAATGCCAATTAGAAGACAAACTTTAAGAAATATTTAGCATATACATGTAGGGATGTAAAAATTAGAAAATCTTAAACATAAAACAAAACTAAAATTGTATGCAAACATTTGAAGGTCTGTACGAGTAGCACATGTTCATTGCATCTAAAAAAATACTTACATAGAAGACTATCAAAATAGTACCACACCTTCTTAAGTACAATAAATAGTTGTTTCAACTAAGGTGACAAAAATAAGTGTGAACAATAAACTTGAAATTATTTTAATTAATCCAATAGTATAGTTCTATGTTTTGATGATGGTTAAGGTTGCTTCAATAATCATTCATAAACAAAATTTTAGAGAAGGGTTAAGCATTGTTGTGCAAAATCAGCATAAATAAAAAAAACTTCAAGTACCCTGACATGCATGAGAAAAGATTAGGGGAAACATAATATCTTACCAACTTATTGTATTAAGATAGATATTTCCAAGTTGCATTATGAAGAGATATATGGCTAATATCATGTTGGTGGAAATCTAACAATACCACAACCTAATGACATCTTCTCATAAAAGTCATGTATCAGTCTTTTTAGCTTAGAGGTTAAGAAATAGGAAAAAACGCACACATAGTGATGTTGTACATTATAGTATCAAGATGAATGTTTATGTAGTAGTTGAAAATTGACAAGAAGCAAAGAGTTGAGAGGAAACTTCTATACACACAAAATATATTGATCATTCATCTACAAAATATATTTTCTATTGAGTGAGCCTAACCACTCAAGCACCATGGAAACATTTTTTTGGAGTCAAGACTAGATGTGTATACTAATGACACATTTTCTCAAACATGTAGAATTTCTAAATCACTCGTTCCATTATCAATCGATCATAGATAATCAATAAAGAGAATACACCACTTGTAGCTAGTTGCTAGTTCCGAATTAACTGCAATATATATTGAATGGAATCCAAATCTAAAAATGGCTTCTCGTACTTACATATTAATCCATGCCTTGAGCACTCTGCTGGCCACCATGCCTTGCACTTG
This sequence comes from Alisma plantago-aquatica, assembly GCA_963693085.1. Classification (NCBI taxonomy): domain Eukaryota; kingdom Viridiplantae; phylum Streptophyta; class Magnoliopsida; order Alismatales; family Alismataceae; genus Alisma; species Alisma plantago-aquatica. Next base: position 28,022,896 of record OY856412.1, read on the forward strand.
AAAAGGTTATAATATTCATCTATGGTTACTCGACTTGGGAGCAGAATGGCATGCTAGATACAAGATAGAGATCACGCTGATCTGGGATCTCCAACCTGATTTTGATGTGTACAATATTTGAAAGTCATTTCCAGAATTAGCAAAAAAATGCAAATAAGCTTTAAGATCTAATATGTAGTAAAGAAATGAGACAAAGGCTTAGTTTTTTATGCTGTTGAATAGTAAAGGAGGACCAATGATTGAAAGCTAATTAAGATTACCATATGCTACCTCCTATGTCTTGCACATCGTAACAACTAGTGTCCCAGTCAGAACATTGGATGGATTTTGCTATCACGCTCCGCATGAGAGTCTGCGACACAACAGGTAGCACGGGTGAAGTGAAAGGTACGAATCAACAGAGAAGACTATCAAGTGAGCAAAGGAAAAGGAAAACAAACCATCTTTCAGTCGATCATAGATCCCTGATCAGAAAGAATGAGAAAGTTGGATTATCGTGCAAGAAAGGGAGAGATGACGGAACAAAATATGAGAGGAGAAAAGAAGTTGGCTAGCGGGGGAATTTTAGGGCTGGTAGAAGGTGAGGAAGCAAGCACTATCTATTAGTACCCGTCTTTTCTTTACCGACAGCGGACATATGAGTGTTGGTAAAATGTACATTATACCGGCTTAAAACACATGGTGTCAGGAGAAGGTGTCAGTATTGATAAGATTTCTTGTAGTGATAGCTTCTAAATATTTAGATCATCATTTTTAAGCAAGGACATGAGCTAACAAGCTTATAGTAAGCAATATAAGTGAAGAGGGTTATAAAAATTGCCTCTAGGAAGAAGAACAGACTTCTTGCAGCAAGAAAAGTCAATCAAGAAGGTATAAAACCTAAGAAGAAGTTCTGAAATCAGCCAAGTATCACCTTTCTCCATAAGAGAAGCAAACCATAGATAGAAGAAGCAAGAAAGATATGATCTTTGATATTTAAAGCAACTTTTGCCATGGAACAACAGAGTTATGACCTGGCAGAAGGTAAGAGGAATAAGAACAAAAAAAGAAATAGAGGAAAGAAGGAGATACCTACTCAGTAGGTCAAGATCACTAAAAGAAAGCTTTAGAAACCCTAAAGGAAGCAAAACCAAACCCTAGGTGCTTCCACCAAGAAGGTAGGCACCTTATTCTTCTTTGGAAAAATCCTCTAAGGACAAACAGAGAGGGAATGAAGTTCTCAATAGGTGGGAATTGATAGAAACCAAAAGTTTCATTTAGGAGCTTAAGGATAAGGGAGAGAAGAAACATGAGGTGTCCTAGCAGCTCTCCATGTGTCCATGGCCTAAATCTTCCATGGACATGCAAACAGTAGCTCCACCAGATGTTGGAGTCTAATAGACCACTAGGTGATGACCTCCCAGGTCCACCACCGGCTGTTGAGGGGTGTGACCATCGTTTGTTCATGTCTTAGGTCAAAATGTGGGTTAACCATTGTTTGATCACCATATAAGTGAACCATCGGTTCAAGTGAACCAAACCAGCAAAAACCATCGACCTAGGGCCTTCTAGGATGACCACTAGTTGTCACCACCTGTTGGTGACCATCAGATATCAACCAAATAGGGGGGCCATTGGTTGATGGCTCCTAAAGGTAGCTCGTCCATGAAGGGGTAAACCCTAATTCACCCTTGAAGAGAATCACCTTCAAACTAAGGTACAATTGAGAACCCCATGGCTGTAAAAGCTCAAGAATGATAAGAAAACATATAAGGAACATAATGCATGTGACAAATTTCAATGAAAACCTCCCATTTGGGTAAATTATAGAAAAGTCCAAAATGTACATAAAATTGCATAACTTGCTCAAACAATGTCCAAATTGGACCAAATTTGAAACTCAAGCTTTTCAGATGATACCAAAACATATCACAAGGTTATATTAAGGTTTTAAGCACTAAATTATGGAAATTAAGCATGTTAAACACTTTAAGCAAGGTTAGGGGCCATACATGTCATGCTTGGAATATTGTGATATGTGAAAGGCATTAGTGGGTACAACTGCAGAATGCCTAAGATTGAATGAGCATGCATGACCTGTTCTCTAGCATCACGAGTTGCACCAAGGTGGGATAGTTGTTTTCATATTGACTCGATGTCATTGTTGGCAGTTGACTATTATGTCTCTACATTGTCCCTCGTATTGACCGAGAGTTGTTGGTGAGATCATTGAGTCTGACTCTTCCATAGATCTAGTATGGAACTAATTTTAACATAGCAATGGTCATTTGGATTTGGGTGGTACAACTCAAATTCCTCAAGGCATAATAAAAGAGGTAATACAAGTTGTGTAGCATATTTTCTAGGGTTGAATACGTTTCACATTAGTTGATTAGCCTTGCCATGTTTTTATACTACACATATCTTATATGATGAAATCTTATGAAATCTGAGTAAATATACTTATTTCCAGGATTATCTGTTTAACTTGCTTAGTATGTCAGAATTTTTCAATCTACTCAAATGCTTATCAAATACTTCAATATGCTTAGTCTATTTACTATTAAATAATCATTTGTAAACAATATCCGTTGGAGAGAGTTATATCTCTTGTTGGGACATGAGTCTCACTCGTGGGTCACCACATCTTTTAGGTGGTCGTCATAAATGTGGTAGAGATCATGTTGTAGAAGAAGAGCGGCCTTGTGATCTTAGACACAGAAGGTTGGATAGTTGTAGTTGTTACTAGTAGAGTCCTAGTGTCCTTCATGTACTCTCGGTCCAGGTATGGGAAGTGTTTTATAGATGATAAACTAGTATCGACATGATTTTTGGCAATATGCCAGTGATAGTATATATGTCATGTACATGTGGAATATCACTCGTGTATACAGGTTGTGGATGAGACGACTGGATAAAAATGTAACTACCTGTTATGGTACATGAGTTTATGGAAAAGATGGACCTTGATGCAAATGTTTCAGAACTTGTTTATGATGTGAATTTGGTTTTAATTATTCCACTTTTCTGACTATGTGATTAGATAGTAGTTGACCATGTTTTATATTTTAAGTAATCTGGTTTAGTGTGACGAAGTGTCACATTGTCATTGTGGGCATCTAAGTTTTAGGCTACAAATATAAAGTCTTATTACGCTAGATTCGTCTTCGTTTTAGATGCATGATCTTAGGCAATCAATTTTTAGTGTTGTTGTTGGTTACAAGGCAATCAAAAACTATTAAGGACCTAAGGTCTACTTAACATACATTAGTGTCTTAAGACTAGAAATAGACCAAACTACACATTTTGTTTGATCAACTAACACTATACATCTTGAAAACCCATTTATTGTGTCTGCTTTCCAACCTTGATCGTGCAATTTCTTCTACAAATTTAGTGAGATTCGGATATTTCTTCTTTCACAAAGGAACCCATGACTGTTTGCGATGGGAGAGGAAGAGGACAAGGAAAAAAATAGGAATGGTGACGTCTCTTCCCTTAACCTACCCCACACGATGGAGGAGGAGCTAGAACCTCAACCAGAAGCTCACAACCCTCACAACCCTATGGAAGGGGATGGTGAAGGTCCATCTCTCTTATCCTTGGCCACCACACAAGCCAATGAATCAAGGAAACTGGACATTCTTCCCAATTTTAACATCGTAAACTTCAAGTTGAAACCAACCTTCCCTTAAAAGGATTTAAGCTAATAAGTCAAAATAATCAATAATAAAGATATTAGGGTTTTAGATCAAATATATAGGGGTATATTTAGGATTCACATTGATTGAGCCTTCAACTAAATATTCATAACCACCTAGGGTTGAGCTTTAGGTCCTTGTGACTCTAACCTAACAACCCTAAGGTTCACATTAGCATCCAAAATTTCATTAAATACAACCCTATACAACTTTATAGAGACAAGCGGGTGGGTCCAATAAACCTTTAATACAAGACAAATCCTCCTAGTCATCACTTCATACTTCAAAACTATGGTGAGTTCTACCCTATCTAGTCCAAGGGTCTCCCTACTAAGCTTCATGCATCTATTCATTTTGACTCAATTTGAGAAACCATCAATAAAATCTATAAAATTTTCTTTTGCAAATATGATGTTATAATGGAAAATATTTTTGGTGACGATATCTTATAAGACATAAAACAAACGATGGATCAAAAATCATTCATGAGAGATGAGTCACAAAATTTCCTATTTTAGGGTCTCCTTATAATACTTATTTAGCATCCTTAATACTAAACTCCATCCCAAGACAAAATCATAACTTCCAAAGAGGTATATCACAACTAACCAAGATTATAGGGTTAGAGCACCTAAATCTTCACCACATTAGGGTTAACTCATATGAATTATTATATGTATTTCATATGATTCTAAATTGTTCTTTTATCATCTCTTAAACAACATAGGTCAATTTTAGGGTAAACGTCTCATCTAGGTTTTTTTACTTAAAGTAAGGATTTTACCTAAGGAGATAATATTGAAATAGTCAGAACTCGATTGCCTTAGCTCTGATACCATCTTTGTAAGGAGTGGGACCCGAGATGGGATCTGCTTCCTACTCAATTTTAGGAATAAAAAATCTAACCCAAACACACTACCAAGTATGCTAGAATAGGTGTATTTTTTCATTTCTCAAAAGAACGATATATAAGAATAATGACGAAATAAAACATCACAACTACATTACATGATTACATAATAATCTCCCACATGGGGTCTACATGAAAGAAACAAATTCATCACTAAACATAGGGATGTCTAAGTTATTTCAAGATTATATTCCAAGAGTCGCTCCGCTAAGAAGGGTCCATGTCATCATGTCAAATCTTCCATATCTTTTACGTAAGGGGTTGACATTGCTATCAATAAGGTTATCTTATATTATGCAAAAGTTAGACTATTTTACTCAACTACTCATTACTTCCATTAATATCAACATTAATTTATATTATAATACATTATTCTTATCCATTTACATGAAAGCTTCAATTATTTCATTTCATATATTAAGCACGTTATACCTCTCATTAGTCATATCTTAGTCATTAGGTATGCATTAGTAAATAAAGAATTAAACATGACCTATTAAAAGGGATTACCTACATTTTAAGTATCATTTAGTTTATTAGGTCTATCTTATGCCTATTATGGTATATTAGGTTATTATAGCACCTAAGGATGCTAAGCTTCATATGAGGTATCAAACATGGGTAGGTCAAGTTAGACAACTAAAATATAGGGTTTAGGTTTTGTGTATTCATTTCATCATCATATGAGGGCTTATAGATCCATGGTATGATTATAATTTCATGTAATATTATCTAGCATTAGAGAATGGGTAATATAATTAATGTCCATTAGGGTACAAATGAGTATATTAGGTCTAGTGTGTATCCATGCTCAACCTAAATTAAGTGTCTAAGCATGCAATCATCACATCAAGGAATTAGGATTTCTAAAGTCAAGATGCTAGGTTTCGATATGTTTCACATGCATAAGAGTTAGGATGATAAGTGACATACACCTCAAGAGCAAAGTGGGTGATCATGTGTTTTTAAAGGTATCACCTTGGGAGGAAGTGCTTGTGTTTGGGGAGAAGGGTAAGTTGATACCTAGGTATGTGTGACCTAATCAAATAGTAGAGAAAGTTGGAAGAATAGAATATTGTGATGATCCAAATTTTGGGTTTTATGAAGTTCAATTTTCAATAGAGATATGAATGAGTCAAATTGGCTTATCAATGAACCATGAAGTATATTAGGGTCACAATAAGTGTTTTGTACTCGTTTGATCAAACTTGGTGATGAAGTGCATTGAATTAAGGTTTATGCTCACTTTGATAAGGTTTCTTAAGAAATTTATTAAAGGAGCAAAGGTTAGAATTTAGATCTCAAACTTGATAATAAGAGGCTTTGTTTTGTCTTTTGAGGGAGCCATGGTTCGAATCTCATTTCAATTGATGGAGATGAGATGCCTAAAATAAAGACAGATGGGCCAGCATGAGAGATAGTACCTACCTTCCAGGACTTTGATAGATGGGGTCGTGAAAGCCTTTCATTGGAGTCCCTACAACTGATAATGAAGTGCCTGAAGGAAGGCGATACTATGGGGGAAGTAATCTTTGAAAGGGATGGCATCTGTGTGCTAAAGGATGACCTCTGTGGTACTTTGAAAATTGGATGATATCTTTTGGTAAACACTATGTCTACCTACCAATCATTTTTGGGTGATAACATGACAAATTACACATGACATATTTCTTGCTCGTCGGCGACAACTTGGAAAGACAAAAAGTCAGGTGAAAAAGAATGCTTGCATCAACGTCTGACGACCTCTCTCCCTGACTATATATTCATGCACATTCTGCATGATAGCCATTGGACTCTTCTAGTAGTCAATATTATAGCAAGGACTACATTTCTATATAACAACTTAGATTCAGCCTTTGCACTAAAGAAATGCACCAATATGACTACTGTGAAGACACCTACAGAAGAAAAAGTAGTTACATTCACCAAAGCAATCATCGAGATGATCAAAAACCTAGGTAAGGGATACAAGCACACAGAGGGCAAAGACTTCAGAAAGACGTAGTTCTGCCTTAGAAGCCCACAACAAGTGCCACTATCCAATGACTGCGGATTTTATTGCCTAGCTTGGATGACAACCCTTGCCATGATGAATATGAAAGTTGAAACCATGCAACATGAACAATACCACACGCTCCATGGAATATATGCCAACATGCTCCTGGGATCAAAATAGGCAATCACTAAAAATCAACAACAATAAAGTAAGCATGTTTATACCTACAACTCCATTCTTGACACTTCGGGACAGAGTGAATGATAAGTTTGGGGGAGGAGTTAAAAATGGGTGTGAGAGGTACAATTTTTTCATTTAAGTTTAATTCTCAATTGTACATATTCTTACTTTCACCCTATGCAAGTATATGAAATTTTGAAAATTTTGAACAATTTTGAACAAACCCTTACTATAGTTCCCTGTTCTAAAAATTTTCCTTTGTGATTCAACCTCCCCTTTTCTTAGCCACGTTTGTCACCTTGCTACCTTTTAGCATAATCATTGCTAGAATGGACCAAATGAGCTACTAATTCATGTAAAAAGAGAAAGATGTGACAATACAATTTTACTCCATTCTTATAGCAAAATGTTGTGTAAAGGAAGAAGAACGCCCCTGAGTCTATGAAACCCCTGGAAATAAGGAGGAATTTATCAGCCATACTCTCAATCAATCTTCCTAGCCTAAAAGTCTTGGCTAGAAGGTTTGCACCTCCCACAAGAAGGACACACTACCCCATATAGTTTTAATTATCCCCGCTTTGGTATGAAAAGAGGCTTGGCTGCCCAAAAATCCTACCAACCCCTTTCCCAAGCCAAAGAACATAATGAAAAGCCAAAAAAAATCATGAGAGTTGTGCTTAAAAGATGTTGAAGGATTACACATGGTCGGTGTATTAGTGCACTTATGAATGCAGATATGGCGTGCCCAAAAGTGGAATCTCATAGCTAATTCATACCCACCTGCATTCCAAGGTAACCCTCATGCAATCACCTAACAATACATCAGGTCCCACATGGGCAATACTATCTTTTCAAAACCAATGGTTGAGGGATACTGAGGGGTGCAGGAAACACTAAAAGCCTTGCCTTCCCAACATAGTATCATAGGCATAACCAAAATAAAGGTAGGGAGTGAAAGATAACCCCCTTGCTGGAATCATTTACAAGTATAGCCAGAAACTTAGGAGAGGAAGGTAGTTGTGAAGGAGAGTCCTTTACTACAAAAGGCAGTGGCTTGGGTGCAAGGCTAAGCAACTCTAAAAACAAAAGGGGGGGGGAATGGAAGTGCAGGAAGTGAACCAAACCTAACACAAAATTTTGATGTAAGAATGGAATAATTTGGTAATTGTGCATTCATAATGAGAGAAAACATATATAGCTCATCATTCTATAATTTGATTTTATTAGCCTTAGGATAGACTGGACTCTAAATTTGGGGGAGTTGATAACATCACATTTTGTAAACTTTTTGCTCATGTTTTATTCCTATTTTAGCATCCCTTTTTATAGACTTTTCTATTTATTTGAGTATTTTTGGACGGAATCTGGATTTGATACCCCTCCCCACTCCATGCAGGCTCACACCATGTTGCGACCATGACAATGGCCCAAAGATATCTTGCTCGGGATAGAGCCCATGGTCAACAAGGTCTAGTTGTGACCAAGATGACCCATCGCCACCGCAATGCAGGAAGGCAAAAATGGCATGGTCGAGACATACACGGCGACCTGGACTGAAGAAGAAACTATGGCATGCATCGCGACTGAGGATGTATCCTGACTGTGACACCTGTTTTGACCTATGCTAAAGACACAGTGGTGAGGATACCTCCTTACCACGACCATGACCAGACACACACCGCGACCATGATAGAAGGTTAAGTCGGTTGGCTACACCTATAAATAGGTCCCCGACTTCCTATAATGGGGGGTCATCAAGATAAACGAAGTGCTGCCAAACTCCAGAGTCATCCTCACCCATCCCCTGAGGCCTTGGATCTTTGAAGATTAAAGTTGGAGGAGAGAGAAGGTCTACCATCCTCTTTGAGAGAGAAGGAGTAGCCATATTCCACGTCCGCACTAGATCTATATCTGAAGAAGTATCATTGGTGTATCGCCTCCTTCTTTCCTTAAATCTATTATATTCCCCATGTTGTATCTTCCCCTCTTCATTATTCTTGATGCATCCACACATTTGTTATGTCCTTATGCTTCTCGTTAACATGTGTGGCTAAACACCTAACTTGGGTTGGGAGTAGGCACTAAGGCTCTCCCAAATTGTATATACTTGCATCTTTTTGAATATATACATCCTTAGCAACAGTTATCTTCATACTCTTATTCATAAATGCTTTACTTGTATGCTTAGCTACCATCTTGTGTTGTTTGATTGTTGGTGCCTCAAAAGAGTAGTACTAACCTTATCTAAGTGTTATGAAGTAGTATGAATGCATGAAAATGTTGGAATACTAAATCTGACAGTCATATGGTTTGCTTTGCAGTTGTTTGTTTGTCATCTCGAGAGAGAGAGAGACAACCTTATAATCTAGATCTATCCTAAGCTCAAGAGAGGAGGGAATAGACATATATGAAAATTGGTTGTAATATTGCTAAGGGTATATAATGGGATGTGAGTATTACATTTTGGTGAGAGATCTTAGTTGGTAAAACCTAGCCCAAGTTCCCTTCCATCCTTTGGTTTCATCTTTCTTATTTAACGTTATTCTCTTATTTTATTTTCTTACTTTTGCTTATTATTTCTTTGTTTGGAGTGGCACCGTTCCTTAGGGAACACCATCTTGATCTACCATTCTGTTTGGTGTATCTGATTCTGAGTCTCTAAGTTCTTAGAACTTACCAACCCTGTCCCTATGGTTTGACCCCAATCTTCTACAGTGAACCTCGTATAATAGTTGCGAGGGCCTAAGTGTCAGGTTATAAATCTAAGAGTTCGACTACTCTAGATCCCCTCCATTTTGGACATGAGATTTAGGCCGGTCAAGAACAATCCCAGTTCATGTTTTACAATGTTGCCTTGTCACACAAGCATGGTAGACAAATTATCCTAAGGCCATATTAGTCATTATAGCTTTGAGCGCGCCAGGTTTTGGTTTGACCTGGTATTCTTTTATCTCATTTTTATTGGTACAGAAGCCCTTAAACATAGAAAGTTCATAGTAAATAATCCATAGAGGAGAAAAATATCTAATTTTAACCATAATCTGAGAAAAATATTCTGATCATAATGAAATCCTAATATCACTTTAATGACTATAGTATAAATAGATTTTCAAACAAGTATATACTAGTTACACTATTATGATCAAGAGTGGTGAACTAATGTAATTAGTCATACATTAGGGTTTATAAGATTATAGTCATATCTAATAGGTAAACTAGAAGTACCAAATACCTATATAGAAGATGAGTAACCACTAATAATGATGTTAAGATATTATAATGCTATCTTACAAAATAAATTTAAAAATATTAGAATCGATGTATCAAGAACATATAGATATTGTGTACATTTGTAAATGAATGCTAGTTGAATCAAAATCCTTCTATTTCAATGAGAAACCAAACATGAATCCTAATGGTTACATACAAGGGTCAATATAAGTAAACCCTAATCCAAAGTTGAAATAGGTAGGGTCAATGAGGTAAGTTAAGAAGAGTTGAATGTAATTGAAACCTATCCCTAACTCATATGACACATAATCTACAGAGGGTAAGATAATGCAACCTAGAACATCAGATCATGTAAATTAACTCAAGATTTGAGTTCATGCACCTAGAAACCCTAATTGAGGGCAATAATAACCCTATAAGTTTTGACCCTAAGAAAAAAGATGAAGACTGATAGATCCTTTGGTTTGTAGAAGGTTAGGAGCAAGATTTGAAGTAGTATTTTCAGATGACATTTGACTTACCACAGGTAAGTGGGCCATGTCCTTGAATTCATATTATAGACTGATAGTGTAATTATCATGTTTACAGTAATCCATTAGACATGTGGTATAATGTCTATATGTAGATTATTACTTTCCAGTACAATAGAAAAAGTTCCTTAGACAGTTCATGTGTAGATTATATAAATTATCAGTCTCAAGTTATTATTCACGCATAATGGTTAGAAATCAACATGTGAATTTTTAGAACTCAGAATATATGATTAGAATTTATTTCAATATGTTAATTCCTTACAACCATTTTAGAATCTCTTTCAGCATATCAGATTTAGATACAAAATTTAGATTGCAATCATATCATAGTCCTTTACTAATTGAGTTTTAGAATTCAAAATAGAATTTATAACTTAGAATGCCAGAACATATAACATACTTTAGAATTCCTATCAAATAGTTGAGATATAGAATCAAAATAGAATCAGAATCAAAAAATAGAACAAGAATAGAAAATGACACCAGAACATAGTTTATATTATATATTTAAGTCCTCATAGAACAGAAGTATTGCGGTAGATAGAATAGAAGGTGTGCCATAGAATAGAGGACACCTCAGTGTCACTAGAAGGCATTTATACCACAGAAGGTGTGTTTCATCATAGAAGGCACATAGTGCCACATAAGAGGAATTATAGTATAACAGTGGCCATAGAAAGATAAAATATGCAAATAGAAGCTATTTAGTATAGTTGTAGATGGCAAGTTTTCATATTGAAGTTATTTATTTCATGCTATAGAATTGATGCTACTTACTCTAATTCAGATTATTTTCTTTGTGCATGACTAGGGACACAATGTCCACAGCTAGTGAGGAGTAGTCTGTGGGATCCTTGAAGGAGTTTTAGATTCAAGAAATCAGGATATCTATCACTGGTGGGATACTATCTTAGGCGATCCTTCCAGATTAATATTTTATCATTTCTCTTTTAGTTTGTGTATGGAGATGTGACTCCCAGACTCAGATTTGTGATGTTGGACATTACCTTTTTATTCAATTACAATGGTTTATTTGCATGTTATTGTATGCCAGAAATGTGATGTTTTCCCTAGAAATTTATATTATATGTGTTTTTATGCTTCTGTATATGATTTTGTGGTTGATAAATGGGAAAGTGTTACAATATGGTATCAAAGCATTTAAATAACTATTAGTGATTGATATCCCTAGATAAACCCTCATAGATACCTTTTTGTACAGATGGCTCCCAAGAAGAGGTATGATAAGGGCAAGGAGCACATAGATGGGGATAAAAGATCCTACATTATGGGGAGAGATTGTGATGCCTCTGAAGGGGCGAATCCTAAGGGTAGCCTAATGCACCTATCGATGTGCTCATAGAGGCTCTTATGGATGCATTGACTGGTCCGAATGGAAGGCCCTAACAGCCCAGAAACCAGGAGTTGATTTAGTGGATTTCTTAAAGATCAAGACAGAGACCTTATCTAGAGAAGCTAAGATAGATGTGGTCACTTGTGCTGAGGAGTGGGTATTGAATGTGGAGTATTGCTTTCACGATCTGGGATGTTCTGAACATTCCAAGGTCCATTTCGGGACCCATCTGCTAAAGAGTGTTGCCTGTGACTAGTGGGAGAACTTCACTAACACCTGATCACTTGATGTTACACCGCTGACCTGGAGGGAGTTCACCACTACCTTCCAGAACTGCTACATTTCAAAGCTATGATGGAGAATAAGGAGATGAAATTCAAGCACCTCAAGCAGCACGACTCCACCGCCAGCCAATATGCAATGAAGTTTCGTATGCTACAAAAATATGGAACTAAAGATGAGGTGCATCTAGCCAAGAAGTTCATGTGAGGTCTGAAGGATGACCTCAGCTTTGCTCTGGTGGGATGTGGCATAAGAATCGTGCAAGAAGACTTAGAAGTAGCTCTGGAGTTGGAGACCACCCAAGATGAAATTGAAAGAACGGAGGATTTCTAGAGGCAACTATCATCATAAATGTCAAAATAGTGGACAATATAATAAGAGGAAGGCCCCAGAAGGAGCACCAACTTAGAGAGGATCTCCAAGAGGAGGAGCCCAGAAAGTACCTAGCCAAGTCTGCCTAAGTGTTAGAAGCCCCATGGTGGGGAGTGTAAGTTTGCGCAGCTAGCATGCCACCTATGTGGAGATGAAGGCCACTTCAAGTTCAACTGCCCAAAGAGATAGAATTAATACCGGAATAATCACAGAGAGAAGCATTAGAAAAGGGTGTTCACCATGAATGTGGAAGATGTAGATGAGGACCAAATAATAGAAGGTATGACCTAATCTTAGTATTATTAGTCAGATGCAAATATTTTAATCACTTCATAGTCTAGAGCTTTTTAGTACAAAAATAATGAACTAGGGGTGGTCGAGAATCATAAAAAAGAATAAGTAAAACTCTAAGGTGGGTAGCACATAACAACTTCATGAACATATTTTCATTCAAGGTGGGTAGAATTGTAACATCATCATATTTGGATACTTGCTTACAATAGCATATCCTTTATGGTCACATCTTAGAAAAGGGTTCAATCTTAAATAATTTTTACTATAATAATGCACTAGAAAATGTTTCCATTAAGAGGAGATGTGTAACTCATATTACAACTATAATATCAAGATTTAGTTCTTTTTAGATATTTATCTATGTATTATTTAGGCTTTATCTTGTTTTAATTATACTAGTGTACACATTCAGTGAAATGAAAAATTCATGCTTCTAAATTATTCTAAAATGGAAATAAGACGTGTGGTAAAAATTTAGGATTGTTTGAGATTGGTTTGATGCATATAATGATTTTCTCTAGATAAATGCAAAGAAAATGTTTTTTCCCTATTTTTCTCAAAATTTCCTTGAATCTGATTTTGTCTGATCCTTCAGATCTAGGCTACAGCTGAATGAACTAATCATGACCATCCGTCCCTTCTTCAACCTCTAGTCATATGGGAACAAGACTCCTGCTTTTAGTAAATTGTGATTATCTCACGAGGTACTTGATCATTTTGGGAATGAATCCCTTTGTTGACTTTGGGAGATTAAGTCGTCTCTCTAACCCCCGGATCAAACCCTAGAGGTATCTATAAAAGAAACGCCTCTTTCACCATCGACACCTTCCCGAATCTAGAGTTACAACTAAGACCCTAGCCCTTCCTTTCTCTCTTGAGCGTTGGCAGAGCACCGTCATGATCTTCTAAACCCTTCTCGACCATCAATTCTATTACAAAGACCTCGATATCCTCTACCATACACCACCTTCAACCTTCAACCTTCACCTTTTTTCTCCACTTCTAGATTTCCTACGGATAATTACTTCCGTCCTCACCACCTTCAAGGACCCACAAGTTCAAGGCAAGTCTCTATTTTGGCTACAACTCAGCGAGACATTGGGTCGACAAACCCACCATCAACATGTGGATGTAGGAGTAGAGAAATGAGTTACAGATGCTACCTAGACTCAAAAATAGTCTAAAACTCTTTGTCTTGCTTTTAGGGAGCTCCTTACACCACTAATTCTATCCTAGGAGAAGTAATTTGTGTATGCTTGGTGCGTTTTTGTCAATGGTGTTGCACACTACTCAATTGGAGTTTGAATAGATGCAACCCCGTGAATAGAAGCACACGGTGGATTAAACTTTCCAAATTTATAATGGACCTAAACTCAGCATACTCGCACAAACTAAAACACTGTACCTGCAAGTTCATGGGGTCGTGTCATAGGATAGGAGGGTGGAAAGTATAGTGTCGATCCACATGGAGAAAAGGGAGCACCAAAGCTAGGTTAGTTTTTGGTGCTAGGTTCCTACTGCAGAGACTAGGGTTAAGGGTTTGAAGGTTGTTTCAAATAATAAATTAAGGATGAACAAACATGCAAGTAAAGGAAAAAAAAGAACAAAACCTAAGTTAACCCTAGGCAGTTAATTCTACTAAGCAAGGAAATATAAGGCAAGGCAATAGAAGAACAACCTACACTAAGGCAAGCAAGGAAAGGTCTACACTACACTAAGATAGCAGACAAGGCAAAAGAGCAATTAAAGATCTAAACTAGCAAGAAAAGGGCAAGAAGCTAACTAAACAAGTAAAGAGCTAACTAAGCTAACACTAGCTAAGCAATAAGGCAATTAGGGCTTTAAAGTAATTAAGAGAGATGTGGGCTATTTAGGGGATGCACTTATCAATTAAGTTGGGGGTGACATATGAATATGATGATTTCATTTAGATTATCAAATCAAACAACAAGCTAGAGTCTAATGAATTATCCTAAACTACTAACTGGCCATTGATATGCTAGGTTGTGTATAGGGGAACTAGTCCCTAACACTCCCTACTACCCTTGCGAGGCTCAGTTGGGTTAGGATTTAAGTGTTATTCAATTAGAGTCTAAACGAGCCTAGGTTTTTAGGTTAGATGATCTTAGGATGATTAGGGGTTGAGATTAGTAATGAGAGTGGAAGTGAGGTTCTAGGCCTCCCATCACCCACATTCTAATCTTAAGAAAGCTCCATGCTAAACACACCAATTTCATCTAAACTAGCTACTTAGATCTCTCAACTAGGGTTAGGAGAATTGATTAGAATGTAGGAGGATAGGTAGCTAGCTAGTGATCCAAAATTGTACCTATGAGCAAATCCCAAAATTCACACATATAATCAATTTCCCTAAATTCCTAGGTGATTTCAAGCACAAACCAACAAGCAATTCATGTAGAGTGAGATAGAAATAGAACATAATCATTACCAAATGAAATTACAATGTTTACATATAATTTTTCCCCAACATGGTATCAAAGTAACATTTTTGACCCCAAACAGCCCTCCCAAGGGGCCTAGCTACTCATAGCAATGCAAAATACATAAAGAAGGGAGAAAGAGGTAGAAGAAACCATGGAGCCAGTGTAGATGAAGAAATCCTCCACTTCAGTTGTTGCAGGACGTCCTCCTCTCTCCTCTAAGGTGCAATGGCTCGTGATGATAGTGGAATAGGGGCAAAACACTAGGAAACTAGGGTTTTGGCGGTGGAAATGGTGAAATGGAGTGGAATGGAGGTGGAAATGGAGTGGAATGTGAAAATGGGGGAGCTAAGAGGTGGTATAAGGTAGCTAGGGATGGATAACCTCTAGTTCCAGCTGCCCTCAAGGTTTATATAGGGGTCTAGGGTTAAGTGGGGACAATATGGATAAATTAGTGTAGAAATAGGCTAGGGTTGAGGCCCACCAGGGGGTGGTGGGTCATTACATATGTGGTGGTTGTAGGGGAACATGGTTGTGGTGTATGGGCACGGGCGAGGTGAAAAATGGCTAAAGATCACAGAGAATTTGTCAAATTTGTACATGAAATGTCATTGTTGTGGTGATCACCACGGGAATGTTGTAGCTTGGTCACCACAGGGTGGTGGAGTCTGATTACCATGGCGGTGGTGAAGTCTGATCACCATGGGAGTGGTGGAAAGCAGCTTCAAACTTGTACTTTACTATAACATGGGGCATTTGTTCCACGTCCATGACCATGTACCATGGTCGTGTTGGAGCTTCTTCCTTGCACTTTGACCTTCAACTTGCTCATCTTTGATGCTCCTTGCTTTGTGTTGACTGTTGACCACTTGGGGTAGGTTGGGGAAGCTCTTGGACTCTCTTTAGGCACCTATAAGGGCGAATAAACCCTTATATTCTCCTCCTTCTCTCCCTTCTATCAAGTAGTGGCCAAAGTACCTATAAAACATGCAAAAAGCCTCCATAAGTCCATTTGATAGAAATATGCATATTTAGGGAAATAACATGTAATCTAACATGTATAAATGTGATTAAAGTGCAATAAGACACAAGATTCAACCCTAAATTAGGGTTGAATCACACTCCAAACTTATAACATACTTGTCCTCAAGTATGCTCCAGCTCAATCTCTCTACAATTTTTCCACAATCAAGAAATGAAAAATGCAACACAATAGGTAAATATTGACTAAATGGGCTCAAGGATGACTAAGTATATGCATTCCACCTCTCTCCTCACTTATTTCATAAACCAATCGTGATTAGAGCATTGAACCTACAAACTTCAAATATAGATCATAGAAAACACAATCAATCCATATGGCTATCATATCACTCTGGGTAAACCGTTTCATGGTAGCCAAGGTCAACAATGACTAATTTTGTTGTTTTACATTCATGCATTCAATCTCATATGTCCATCCACACTAAGTAACCCACGTGGATGCGAGAAATGGCAAAATGAGTTAGGTTTGATATTTCCTAGATCCATGGGCATGCAAAGGGGAGAAAGGGTTGTGGTAAGAGTTTGGAGTGCTTTTACACACTCATCTTTTCTTTATTTAGATGCTCTTAAATAGGGGCATCGTTTATATTCTTTTTCTTTTTCTTTGCCCTTGGTGTAGATATGGCATATGGTGATGAGAGTGAAGCGGTGAGATATAGATATGGCCACCCCAAACTTTTAGAGGTGGCCACAACTCATATGTGCACTTTGGCATCCTTTCATGAGGCGGAGAGGTAAGAAGATGGTGGAAGAGATGTCGGGTAAAAGAGGGGTTACTAGTGTGGACATCAACATGAGATCTCCTGCATAAAAATTACTCCAACAATTTCATCAAGCAATGACACACTACATGAATCAACAATATTAAAACCACATTTTTATCATGAGATTATACATAACTCTAAGCATATGTGGCTTGCTTCAATCACAATTCAACTGAACTATTCAAAAGCATAAGAGAGGTGACACACATGTAAAAAGTAAAAAATGAGGCCATTTAGCAATAAATCATGATAAATCACTTGCATTTTTTAAAGGTCATCATTTTCAATCAAAAAAGTAGAGATTGGGTCAAAACACACTTTTTAGGCAAGAAATCTCAAATTTGGCCAAAATGGTGTCAAGTTGCCTTCAATCACATCTAAGCCTACATTATGGAACATAAAGTAGAAAACAAGCAAATCCTAGCTAAAACATGCGAAAATTGTCAAAAATCTACATGATGTGCAATGAATGGCAAAAAGAGCAATTTTTTTTGAAAATTATGCAAAATTTGACAGAAAGTAGACTACATGACATGAAAGTATGCAAAGCATGCACACAAAGTATGGATACACAAATATGAGAGATGGTTATACTATTTGGTCATCTTGAGCAAAAAATTAGAACAAGGAACATAGAGAAAAGTGGGGTAGAGAAAGGGCTTACCGCCTTACCACCACAAACTTTCGAACCATGTTGTCCTCAGCTTGAAATAAAAGTCTAGGATGATAGGGTAGAGGGCATGGGGTCGTGATGGATAAATGCCAAGAGGGGAAAGAGATCTCAATGTGTCCAATGAGCAGGGGATATCCACCATGACTGTGGTGTCGACCACGACTATTTTGTATTGCCTCCACCATGGCCTTGTTGTGTGGCACAACCATGCTGATCTCCTTACTGTAGCTTTTCTATTGATTTGCAATCTTCTGTTCAATTATGATCTTCTGCTTGGTTGGCTCTTCCATGCATCATCTTTCCTCTATTGTACCTATTCTAAAATGATTCACAAACAACAAAACCATTAAGTGTAGTATATGTGTGTGTGTTTTCTTGGAAAGTGTAAAAACAAAGAAAAAGTATCAAAAATTGAAGTTTGGGTGAAAAATTCCCAAACCTAGGTGGGTTGCCTCCCATAAGTGTTGAGTTTCATGCCTTTAGTTTGGCTTCTTGTTCTTTCACCATCAACCATTGTCCAAAAATAAAATGTTTCCATCTCCATGATAGGAAATCCTCTCGAATGCTTTCCTTGATTGATCTTCCTCCCAAGGGTCATGCGAGCTTCTTAAGTGTTTTTCAGTCATTTTATCTCATTGGGGATCATCATCATAGATCTCAATTAGCCTTAAGAACTTCAAAGATTTCATGCCATAGTTTTTCTCTCTCATGAGAAATGGGTCTTCATAGGCATCAAAGAGAGGGGTACCAATCATATGGGACACTTGCGAACAAGGACTTTCTGGCAAGGGCTCTTCATTAAAATCTTTGTTAAATTGCTTCCCTCCCTTGTTGATTTTCTCAACAACCTTGTCACACCCCATGATTGAAACCATATACATTTGCTCATGGGAAGTAGGCAGAGAATGTGATAGTTGTGGTGGTGGCACTGGTGTTAATGGCCTTTGGAATTGAGGTGGAGGAGGGAATTGAGGTTGGAATGTGAACTGGTGGGAAGGTTGTGGTGATGGAGGTGGTGGGGGTGTGTAAGGCTTAGGATAGCCTTAGAGGTAGGGAGGTGGAGGAAATGGATGGGTTTTTGCATTTTGGCCTTCCATCTTGTCTTCCCCGAGTGGCTTGTCACATGCATAAGGCACAACTAAACAAAAGAGAACAAGTTAGCAAACCAATATACACAAAGAATGCAAAGAATTAAGAATAAATAATAGAAATTATGAGGGCAGTGGGAAAAGTCAAAGCAAAACTAACTAGCTAGGCTAAGCACCTTTCTCCCTAGCAACGACGCTAGAAAGCTTGGTGCATTTCTGCCAATGGTGTTACACACTACTCAATTGGAGTTTGAATAGATGAAACCCCGCAAATAGAATCACACAGTGGATTAAACTTTCAAAAGTTATAATGGACCTAAACTCAACACACTCGCACAAACTAAAACACTACACCCACAAGTGCATGGGGTGATGTCGTAGTATAGGAGGGTGGCAAGTGTAGGGTCGATCCACAGGGAGAAAAGAGGGCATTAGAGCTAGGTTAGTTTTTAGTGCTAGGTTCCTACTACGGAGACTAGGGTTAAGGGTTTGAAGGTCGTTTTGATTATTAAACTAAGGATGAACAAGTAGGAAAGTAAAGGAAAGCAAATAAGAACAAAACCTAAGTTAACCCTAGATAGTTAATTCTACTAAGTAAGAAAAGACAAGGCAAGACAATAGAAGAACAACCTACACTAAGGCAAGCAAGGAAAGGTCTACACTACACTAAGCTAGCAGACAAGGAAAAAGAGCAATTAAAGATCTACTAGAAAGAACAGGGCAAGAACAAGGCAGGAAGCTAACTAAACAAGTAAAGAGCTAATTAAGCTAACATTAGCTAAGAAAGAAGGCAATTAGGGGTTTAAAGCAATTAAGAGAGATGTGGACTATTTAGGGGATGCACTTATCAATTAAGTCGGGGGTGACATATGAACATGATAATTTCATTTAGATTATCAAATCAAATAACAAGCTAGAGTCTAATGAATTATCCTAAACTACTAACTGGCCATGGATATGCTAGGTTGTGTATAGGGGAACTAGTCCCTAACACTCCCTACTACCCTTACGAGGCTCAATTGGGTTAGGATTTAAGTATTATTCAATTAGAGTCTAAATGAGCCTAGGTTTTTAGGTTAGATGATCTTAGGATGATTAGGGGTTGAGATTAGTAATGGGAGTGGAAGTGAGGTTTTAGGCCTCCCATCACCCACATTCTAACCTTGAGAAAGCTCCATGTTGAACACACCAATTTCATCTAAACTAGCTACTTATATCTCTCAACTAGGGTTAGGAGAATTGATTATAATGTAGGAGGATGGGTAGCTAGCTAGGGATCCAAGAATTGTACCTAGGAGCAAATCCTAAAATTCACACATATAATCAATTTCCCTAAATTCCTAGGTGATTTCAAGCACAAACCAACAAGAAATTCATGTAGAGTGAGATAGAAATAGAACATAATCATTAGCAAATGAAATTACAATGTTTACATATCATTTTTCCCCAACATGGTATCAAAGTAACATTTTTGACCCCAAACAACCCATGCAAGGGGCCTAGCTACTCATAGCAATGCAAAATACAAAAAGAAGGGAGATAGAGGTAGAAAAAGCCATGGAGCTTGGTGTAGATGAAGAAATCCTCCACTTCAACTACTGCAGGACGTCTTGCTCTCTCCTCCAAGGTGCAATGGCATGGGATGGTGGTGGAATAGGGGCAAAACACTAGGAAACTAGGGTTTTGGTGGTGGAAATGGTGAAATGGAGTGGAATGGAGGTGGAAATGGAGTGGAATGGGTGGAATGTGAAAATGGGGAGCTAAGAGGTGGTATAAGGTAGATAAGGGTGGCTAACCTCGATCTCCAGCCACCCCCAAGGTTTATATAGGGGTCTAGGGTTAAGTGGGACCAATATGGTTAAAGTAGTGCAAAAATAGGCTAGGGTTTGTTGACTCTAGGTCTAAATTGAGTAAACCCTTGTTTTGATGATGACTAAACCATTCCACTTATTTGTGTCTAATGTATCTACTTGAGTGATTTCAGATTATGTATACACACACTCCAAATGCCCTAACTTGCGCATCTCAACTTGGAGAAAAGACAAGTCAAAGTCCATACAAGTGCACATTTTTGGAATATGATGTAAATCCTTTAGAATCATGTTGTAAATCACTTGTGATGACTGTATGACTTGTAATTAAGCTTAAAAAACTAGGAGCACTTAGATCGAATATTTAAGGACTCAAAAGCCATTTTCTAAAATTCACATCAAACTGTTCATCGGTCCAGTTGTAAACTCGACCGATCCTTATTGGATCTTAAAAATGACTTTTGATCGGTCAAGTTCACACTTCGCAGAATTCGACTGATCCCTCTACTGACCAAAATTGATTTAAGTGAATCGATCAAGTTACCCCAGGACAAACTCGACCGATGGCCTAAATTGTTCTTGTCTTTTAGTGGGATCGGTCGAGTACCTTTATAGAAACTCGACCGATTGTACTGTACGGAAAAGTGTAGAAAAGTGTTTCTAGCTATTGTGGAGTTGCAACAAGTGAAAATATATCTATTGCAAGCCACAAAGTGTCTAGTTTTCATTCTTAAGTGTTCCCAGAGGCTAAGAGGCATCCCCAACTATAAATAGGACCCCTTGGGATTCATTCCATGGTTGAGCATTCAATGCAAAACTCTATGTGAGATTCCTATTCTATAGTTGAGTGCTTCCTACATCCTCATCTCTCTTTAAGCTTAATCACTTACTACATTCATTAGAGTGAATAGAAAATTTGTAAGATAGCTAGTCCTACATGTATATCTTGTAAGGCTCTCACTTCCACCACCTCTCTATCTCTCATTTCAACCATGAAGATGAAGGTTCTCTCTCTTGGCTAGGAGAGGTGAAGAAGAACAAGGGAAGGAGTCCCTTGGTGAAGATCAAGGCTGAAGACTTGGAGCAAGAGTGGGTAAGCCCTTGGTGAAGGCAGAAGACTCCTTGCTAAAGTGGGTAAGTCCTTGGTGGAAGCTTCTCCGAGTGAAGGTGAAGTCAAAGGCTGAAGATCCAAGAAGAGTGGCAAAGTCCTTGAAGGTAGAAGACTTGTGCTTGAGTGGGTAAGACCTTGGTGAAGGTTGAAGATTCTTGCAAAGTGGGTAAGTCCTTGGTAAGGTGGATACTCTTTGTATTGGATAGGTAAGCCCTTTGGTTTGTCATGTATTGTAAGTCTTATGAATGAATATAAGAGTGCAATGGTTAAGAAATCCTAGAGGTTGACCTCTCTAGGTAGTGGACTGACTCACTTCTAGTTTGAAGTGTGAACCACTCTAAATAGCTTGTCACTTGGTGTATGTTCAATCTCTCTCTCCCTTGCTATGCATGTTTTAGTTGCACTCAAACTTCCTATTTAGCAACCTTATCTTTTGATATATCTTGAATATCTAATGAATTTTGTTTAAGTGCATTCAGCTCTATTCACCCCACTCTAGAGCATCCAATCACCCATCTAGGATCCAACAAGGTTGAGGCCCACCACGGACGTGGTGGTTGTAGGGGAACATGGCCATGGTGTATGGGTACATGCGAGGTGAAAAATGGCTAAAGATCATAGGGAATTGGTCAAATTTGTACATGAAATGCCACAGTTGTCGTAATCACCACAGGCATGTTGGAGCTTGGTCACCACGGGGGTGGTGGAGTCTGATCACCACGGGGGTGGTGGAGTCTAATCACCACAGGGGTGGTGGTTCATCATAGGGGGTGGTAAGTAGCTTCAAACTTACACTTTACGGTGACATGGGGCATTTATACCACATCCATGGCCATGTACCACGGTCGTGTTGGAGCTTCTTCCTTGCACTTTGACCATCAACTTGCTCATATTTGATGCTCCTTGCTTTGGGTTGACTCTTGACCACTTGGGGTAGGTTGGGGAAGCTCTTAGACTCTCTTTAGGCTCCTATAAGGGTGAAGAAACCCATAGATTCTCCTCCTTCTCTCCCTTCCATCAAGTAGTGGCCAAAGTACATTTAAAACATGCAAAAAGCCTCCATAAGTGCATTTGTTAGAAATATGCATATTGAGGGAAATAATATGTAATCTAACAGGTATATATGTTATTAAAGTGCAATAAGACACAAGATTCAGCCCTAAAATAGAGCTGCATCATTGCCCAATTTTGAGCTTTCCCAGTATATTCCGACGATTTCTGGCTTCTGGTCATCACCATGACCACTGCACCATCGTTTTGGATTCATAGTGATTTCTTGAACCTTTTTACATTATTGTTTTACCTAGGAGCGATGCTTTGCGTGGAACTTGGAGTCGAGCCTCAGAATGCACAAATACCTCAATATAAATTTATGTAATGGGTCTGATGTGCAAATTTCCACTTAAGTAATAAAAATAATGATGGAATTCATGCTAGAACTTTCTAGGAATTTTTAGAATAGGGAAAAGAAAAGAAATTCCAAAATATACATAAAGTAGGTGATAAATGCTATAAATAGGATAAAAGGAGATAATGTGGAATATATTTCCAAAAATCTCAATTAAGTAAACCCATGAGATAATTTGATACACAAATTTGTTTTCTTTGACTAAAAGTTACTCAAGGGCCAAGTATCACCCAATGTAGAAAATATAAATATAAATATAAGCCTTTACTAAAGGAAAATAGGAAATAATCCAAGAAAGAGAAATAAAATATCTAATGTTCTCAAATTGGAAAACTAATGCCAAATTCATAATCTAGGAATAAAAACAAGCCTTTGGGCAAGTTTTCAATTAATTTGGATAATATTTGGATAATGTGAAAAAGTAGGAGAGAGAAAGTGTGTAGAACCTTCATTTTGAGAATTATTATATAAATGGCATAAACATGACCAAATAATAGAAAAGTTGTATCCAAGATATTAATTGAGACACATGGGTGAAATTTGATCATATTTGGATAATCATAGAGTCATAAATGTAGGAGGAAAGAGAAAATGAATTTTGAATTATTTAAACCATTGAAATTCCTCAAAAGGCAAAAATAATTCCATATTCGGATTCTACACCTCAAAAATAGTCGGGATGTCAAGTTTCATCTAATATGGGTTTTAGTTGGGCCTCCAACTAAGGAGAGAGAAAAATATTAAATAATGCATATATCACTTTAGTCGAAATTAGAATTGGATAAGGAATTATATGTCACGAGTTTGGCTTTATCCACACCGATCACTGACTGTAGAACTCATATTGTATGGCCGAGATGTCATCCCTTACCTCGGTCCATCTAGGAAATAGAAATTTGTTTTACGATTTATTCAAATTCGATTATCTCGATATATACTCAACCAAATTGGGTGATTTTTGTTTCCCTGGATTCCTCTCGTGATTCCGCACAAGATTATCCAACCTTTTGGTGTTTTGATAATTATTCAAGGATTTCCCAAATCAATTGAAGTCCTTCTCTCACCCCGACTTCTAAAACTCTAACATTTACCCCCCACCTATATATACCCTTACTCTGGGCATCGCCAGCACCTTTGCAGCTTGCCCCAACTTTCAATTGCTCGATGCATCACCACTTTGACCCATGACGAGCCACTAAAGGCATAGAGATTGTGGAATATTTCTCTCCCTCCTCTCTTCATCTCTGACGAAATCAAAAGTACCATCAGATCCGAATTCTCCTCCTCTTTCTTTCAAGTGCTTGAACATCGAATTTAGTTGAGTATTCTATTTTCACCCAAAATCCCAAGCAAGTTGTTGCTTGCACTCTTTGGCCATGTCAGGGTGGGTTGGGGAAGAAAACCCCATGGCAATTTACAATTTTGCCCTTCGTGTCATCTTTCTTTTCTTTTTATTACAAAGGGTACTATTGTCTTTTCACGCCTGTTTTGTCACACCTTAAGCAAGAGAGACTCGCTGGTCTCTAATGAGGTGTGGTGGAGGCTGAGGATTGAGCCACCTAGGTGGGTTCCAATTCCTCTCTCTCACCCCCTCTGCTCTGTTCAATCGAATTTTGATTTTTCTAATTTTCGTATTAGTCAATTTTAGGATATTCATATCTATTAATTCCTTTGGCCAAAATTAAAAGTAAAATATGTTCTAGGATCAGAAAAAGATGATCTATCTAACAAAAATAATTTCAATGCCTAGTTTTGAGATTTTCAAATAAGTGTTTTATGGAATGAATTAATTAGTTAAAAATCACCAAAAATGCATCTAAAATTCCATATCTTCAAAATACATAATATTATATGTTATTTTGGTTAGAAAACCCTAAGATAGTGGTGATGTTTTTAGGACCTAAAACAATGATTTGTAGAAAAAGTTGATAACTTTAGGGTTTTAAGTCCTTAATGAGTGTATATAATGTTAATACATGAACATGGTTATGATAATAGGACAAGTTGACACTGATCTTGCTTAGGGTTTTGGAAAGTGGTTTATAGGGCTATAAGGAAGAGGCATGTGCATCTAACACCTTAGATGGGATATTTTTTCCTTAACCTAATATTCACTAAAGAGGCTTAATTGAACCTAACTCGTTTATTGAATCCCTAATTTCTTGTGCCTCAAATTAGATCGTAGTTTCTTATTGTTTGGGTTGTAAACCCCACTACCATGCTTATTGATTCACGTGATTATTATTTCCATAACTACTTTTTCTAGCATGTAGATTTATGTTCTATTTAATTTAAAGTAGTGGTACTTATGTACAACCACCCACAGAGGGCATGTCTTTATTCACCTTGGGGAATGTTTTATTCTACCCATATTATTGTAGGTGACTGGGAATGTCTTATTCTCATCTCACCTAAGGTTAGAGGTCTGGTAGATGCCTCAACCCTACTTAGTTAGGTAGACATAATTATCTTACATGCAAACCCCTTTTAATATAATTGTTAATGGCAAGTTTCTTTTGATATAGCATCATACTCTTGTTATCTTCATCTTATGATGAATCCTAGCCTATTTTTACTTGATTTACTTATCTTGTTATCCTAGACTAGTTTTGTTGACACATACTTCCCCCCTTTCCCTTTTGTTGGGTGCTTCCCAACCACCCAGGTGCTGGTGCTGTGTAAGGAGAAGGACAAGCTTGAAGGAAGTTTTCTCAGGAGTTGATCTCAATCTTTTTGGAAAGGATGACTAGGTTTCTATAGGTAGATCCTATTTCTCTTATCTTTTTCTTTTGGGAGCAATCATGTAGTGAACAATGAAATCCATGTAAAGGCTTAGTATAATTTTTTCCTACTATTGACATTTCATAATGTACCTGGAATCATGCTTATTTATTTGGAATATTATGCAAGCATCCCAAAGTCTCTCTTTTTATGAAATGTGTGGATGTTTTGTATTTCCTTTAAATTTTAGTAAGGAGGTGATCTCGCCTCTTTACATAATGCTAGCAAAGTCTTTAGGCAACTATTAGGGCATGAAGTTGAAGCAAGGGTGTCTAGAAAGGATCAGGGTTTTGGGGGCTGGAAATATTTTCCTCTGCACCACTAGCTTGGTTTACGAGGGCTCCCATGCCCATATGATACTGGCCTGGCCTGAGCTGATAAGAATTTCCCAAAATAGTATGCTTTTAGGAAATTGCATTCTAGATATCTTTTTCTCATCTATGCTTCTATTCTCTTCTCATCTATGATTCTATACTCCTGGGAACCTAATATGTTAACCCTACCTTTCAGGAGAGGTGAATTGTTTGACAACATGAACTAGGAAAAGGAGTCAAACCTTAATGACCCCAACACTAATGTGACTCCTGCGGTCAACCATACTACTCTGGGTACCCCCTCCTTCACATCGGAGTAAGAGCTGGCAATGCTACGCCATGTGTTGTCTACCACCCTGATGGGGCAGCTCAACACAATGGCCGCCAATGTCAATAAGCCAAAGGAGTTCACTCTCACTAACTTCATAAAGATGCAGCCACCCTACTTCAAGGGTGAGAGTAAACCCAACATGGTGGACAAAGTTGACAACTGGGCATTGGCCTTGGATCGGACCTTCCCACGCGATGCTCCTGCTTACACAGAAGCATTTCATTGAGCACCTAGAAGATGTTCAATCACTCATCTGCAGAGAACACACACGCGATAGAGAGGA
This sequence comes from Alisma plantago-aquatica, assembly GCA_963693085.1. Lineage (NCBI taxonomy): Eukaryota > Viridiplantae > Streptophyta > Magnoliopsida > Alismatales > Alismataceae > Alisma > Alisma plantago-aquatica. The sequence goes on from OY856412.1 coordinate 28,049,777, forward strand.
GGGTGGAAACAACCCCCCTTCCACCATAGAGTTGATGAGTCACCCATCCTTCGACATCCCAAGAAGCCAACTCCAAGCACTCACCCAAATCGGGGAAGAAGCCTGAGTTGGAGATGAATCTCTTGTAGGGCGAGATGGATGCCGCCAGATCCTGGAGAAGGACTCTCCATCGATCCTGGAGGACGCCGCTAGAGCCCACCCACCAACAGGCCACCATGAACGTGCCCAACTATAATCGAGTAAGCCGCCCAAAACCGAAGAAGCCGGCCTGGCGTCGAGGTTTAGAGGGGACATCGTCTTCAGGAGGCATTAGACCTCTGGCCTACTGATGAGTCGCCCAACCTCATCGTTGTTGGTGGCGAGGGGCGTGTCGCCGAACTGGTCGATAACAACCAAACAACAGAATCAACCACCGCCGAAATCACCAAGTTGCGAGTAGGACCGACAACGAAGAACCCGGATCTGGTTAGCACTTTCCAACTCTCACCCTTGAATGAAAAGGAATCGACCAGGTCGACCAGCCATGCCTCTGACCCAGGACAGCTCCTTGCGTCGATGCACTACTCACCACTTGGCTCATCCGAGGCGACGCCCGACAGCCGCTCCCATTTCACCAAATGATACACTGTGACGATCTCAACACTAACTGAATCTACACCTAGACAGTTGGGGCCAGGGGGAGGAATGCACATGTTTATCATAAGAAAGTATTAACCATGTGTCTATGATAACCACAAATTAAGATATTAAGGTTATGATCATATTAAGGAGGTTATTCCACCATCATTCCATCATATAAGAATGTTAAACATGAATACTCATATTTATCGATTTGCATTGAGTTAGGTTCAACAAGATAAATTATATGAATGTTACTAATCAACACTTATACCCAAACCCTAACCCATGACATCCCCATTGGATCATGGATGCATAAGGTGAAGTATCACCATCACATTCCAAAGCATTCTCAAGTATGAACCCACACATAAATCAAGGTGTAACAATCAAGTTATAGCATACTAGGGTTTCAACAACGGTAACAGAGTACTCAATGATTTTATTAGTCATTCAAGGACTATTCATACCCAATTACCATCATTTAGTTATATTAAAGCTAGGTATAACAAGCTATACCTCATTAGAGTTACATATCAACACAATATGATTATCATCCCTTCTATTCATATGAGTGAATAGGTAATACTACCTTATTAAGGGTAACCCTCCATTTGTTCCATCATCATTCAACCCATATCACCATACCACAATGTCACCCAGAACCATTGAATGTTTAAAAGGTAAGACCATTGGTTGTTTACATAAGTAAACAACTTGGATAAACCACCTATGAAGTCCTTGATTTGTGCTTGAGAAAGAGTCACCATATAACCCTATACATCCCTTTATTAACAACACAAAAAGTTCCATTGAGAGTAGGGTAAAACCCACAATCGACTGTTCATTTAAAACAAGCCATCCATTGTCAACAAGTAAGCTCCTTAAGTTGATCATATAAATTAAACCATATAAATCACATTATTAGAACCAACACATTACATTAGCCATCATTCCACTTTATTGGAGGAATAAACATTAGATCTTGACCATTCGGTCAAGTTCATATGTTAAAACCATCAATTACAATATAGGTCCGACCATTGCATCAAGTGACCCAAGAAACCATTGGTCTAAGGCTTAATTGATGCTACAACTATATGATTAACTCACCGTAGTTTGTGGAGACATGATCCACCATCATTAGTGACCATTAAGTCACCATAGGTTGTTAGATCAACATTATATTCATTAATCAACATCAAATATTAAGATAATGCCATCATTGATTGATAACATCAGTAGGGTACTTAATGGTTGATCATTAAACTTCTAATTGATCCAAAATCTGACCTAAGGGTGTGACCATAGATTGTCACCATCATCTAACTCATTTGATCCCGAGATTCAGTTGTCATGAAGGCAACACCATAGGGTTGTTGCAATGGTACCATCATCGAGTCATGGGTTTATAGAAGAAATCAACTTTAAACCCTAAAATTGACCATTGGTTGATAGGTTCTTAGCACCATAGGTTGTCAAATCAACCTGATCCAAGTCATTGGAATAATGTACACTTGATCACAGGTTCATCTAGAACTAAAATCAGAATAGGAAACATTATAAAAATCGAAATCCAAGTCAAGCATAGCTTTTTAGTGCATGGATCATCATTTTCAAGCAAGAACATGAGCTAGCAAGCTTATGGTAAGCAATAAACGTGGAGCAAGTTATGAAACTTGCCTATAATGAGAAGATGAAATCCCAAACAGAAGAAAACTCGAGCAGGTAGGGTAAAAAATTCAAGTATAAGCTGTGAACTTGTCCATCTAGCACCTTTCTTCATCAAATGAGCAAACCCTAAGCATAAGGAGCAAGAGAGGTAGGGTTTTAGAGCTTTAGAGCAATTTCTACCATAGAACAATAAGGTTCTGACCTGGAGAAAGGTAGGAGGAAGGATAAAAAATACATAAATGGAGGAAAGAAGGGGATTCTTACTCTTTTAGTTCAAGATCACTAGAAGGAAGCCTTTCAAACCCTAAAAGGAAGTCAATTGCAACCCTAGATTCTTTTTCCAAGAAGATTCACTCTTTCTTCTTCCTTGGACAGGAAATTCACAGAAGCACATAGGGAAAACGTGGTTCATAGAAGGAGGGAAGTGGTGGAGAGCAAATTGCTCATTTTTGTGCTTCGGGATAAGTATATGAAACTTTAAGATAAAGAAAAAGAAAAAGTTAAAGTTCTAGTATCTTTCCAAGTATCCATGGCCTTAAACTATTAAGAATATACAAGAACACACACAAGCAGATCCCCTACCATCCATAGAGACATTCTTATTCCTCGTTTCTTGAATTTCCAAGCAAAACAAATAATTCATTAGTTGATAGCTACTAAAGGTAGCTCATCCATGAAGGGGTAAACCCTAAAATACCCTTGGACAAAACACCTTCAAACCAAGGATTAAATAGGTTCCCCATGGCTCAACAAGCTCAATAATGATGATAGAATATCCAAAGAACATAATTCAAGTGATAAATTACAAAGAAAACCTCTCAATTGGGTAAATTGTAGAAAAGTCCCAAATGTGCAAAAATTGCATAACTTTCTCAAACAATGTCTAAATTGGACCAATTTTGAAACTTAATCTTATATTATGATTTCAAAGCATATCACAAGGTTATATTACGGTTAAAATAATTAAATTATGATAATTAAGCTTATTCAACTCATTAAGCAAGTTTAGGGGCCTTATAAATCTCACCTCACGTGACCCCTCAAATGAATTTAGAAAGATTTCATGCGGTGTAAATCTCTAATCATATTGATTGTTTCCTTTAATAGGTTGATTCCCTTTAGTTTCTGATTAAATTCATGTCAAGTGAACGATTTATACGAAGACAAGTCTGAGTTAGGCTCCCGGATCTTGGATATCCATGGCATGGGGTTCATCCCCCTCACTCGGCTCGTGGTCATAATAGGAATTTACTATTTTCATGCTTCTATCCTCTATGTGCCTCTGTCTCAGTGGTTTATGTGAAGAGTTTTCTTCCCCTCCTTACTTCTCGCATATGTCGGGGCCCAATGATATCCTATCTAAAACCTAGCTCCCTAAAATGACAAAATGTTGAATCTTCCCAATACAATCTTAACTTATCTTAGCTCCTAGACTCTCCTTTTATCTACCCTATACAAACCTACTATCTAGTACCACCAAATATCATCACAAAGTACACACTAAATTTATCCTTCTTCGCTTGAGTTGTCGTTGTAGACCCGAAGTACGCCATTGGCCTTGACCTGACATCCTAAACAACTCTAATGGCCTCCCTTCAGTTACATCTCAGGCTAGCATTCACACACTCCAAACTTCATCTTCCATATATTAGTTTATTTCATTTCTCAGTCAACTAATCTACCCATGAACACATCTTTGGTTCCCTATTTTACGACAACTTCACCTCTACTTTGTGATGTTTTTGTACAAGAAAATGTACCCCTACCTTTGCTCTGATTTTAACTCTTTCAAAATGTTTGGTTTCATTGGTCCTTGTTTGTTCCCCTTAGTTATTCCAATCATGCTCATTGTCTTCCATGGTGGAAGCACATTTTTGGACCTCTAGCCACCTCACAGCTTCTCCATAGGGGCACGTTCAAACTGATTTTGGTCAACAAATATGATGGTGTGACCTTGTAGTAATAGGGAGAAACAAATCATCAATGGTGTTTCCTAGTTTAGAAATCATCATGGTTTCACATCAAAGTTCAAATGAGAAGATAACAGGATGTAAATGACTGAAATTTCCCCTTTTGAGAGTGTATAATTATCAACCCCACATGGGTAGCCTTGACTTTTCTCTGCCTTGCATTTCTCGTCACGTGAATTTTGGTTTAGCTTGTGTCACGTGGCATCGACCGCTTGGGACACCTAGCCCTCCATAAGGTTGAGTGGATATGGTTTTACACATGGATTTTCTAGAGTTCCTGGTTGGTAAGATTTTCCAAAAATCATAGTAATTACATATGTGATTATAAAAAAAAATGTAGAAAGGGTTTTTAATAGAGAAGCCAATTGTCAAGTTTTCAATACCTAGTCTAATCATCCCATACCATGTTATCTTAAAAGAACTAGATTATGGTATATTTTTCAACTAAGATGGAAATTGGTTGGAGCTACATTAATTTTAGGACATCAGGTTTTACATAAATCTTAGAAGAACTCAAGGGATTTATTTTCTCAAAGGTTAGTGGATCATGCTCTCTGAGTATCAAGTATTTGCCAAGGGTTTTCTAGTCGCATATATTATTAAAATTAATTATAATGATATCATATACATATTTCCAATCAATATTTGCAAGATAAATGCATGCAATTCAAATTGTGGACTTTTAGTATATTGTTCTTATCATGATTATGATGGTAACATGCACATATTTTTAAGGTAAAAGTTAACATTCAAGTCATTATACTCAAGAATAATGTCAGCAATGAGACAATTGATGGTGTTGTTCCTTCCAAGACAACTTGCCTTTTTGGCACGCATTCAATCTCCCGAAGGTTGTGTTAATATTCAATCTCCTGAAAGTAATGTTACAAATCAAGCTCTTGAGACAATGTTATTTTCAAGCTCCCAAGAGCAACATATTTTATCAATCTCCTGAGAGCAATGTTATGGAAGAGAGCAACATAGTCAATTGAAGAAATAATGTCAGTGATAAAGAGAAATAGAGATAAAGATGAATGATAGCACAATCATTTTATGTTTACTACATGTTTTTGAAAAGTATAATTTGTTTTACATTCATATAGTGTTACTCAGTGCCATTTACTCTAACATATTATCTGTTTGCTTTGCATGGCTAGGGAGGCATTGTCTACATGAGAGAAGGATAAAGGAGCTTAGACATGAAACATACACATTTAGGACAAATTTAGGAGACAAAATGTAGTGGGGTTCTAACTATAATAAATTATTTAGTTTAGTTTGATTTTTAAGTTAAGGAATGATGTAGTAGTTTAAAGCGTGAGTTTTATGTTGAGGACCTTGAGAATGGGAACTGGTATGTTTTCCTATGTTGGTTGAATTAAATTATATTTTTTTACAATAATTATCATGCTCGCGACATCCCCCTTGAAGTGAATGCAGATTTATGCTTCCTCTCTATAATGTGTATGCTTTGAAAGGGGGGTGCTACACAAAAATTACATTTTGATTAATAGTGCATTGAGTTTCAAAACCTATACCAACTTTTAGAGAAAATTCTAACATTTCCAAAATATTTTTTTTGAGATGCCAATAATTAGTTATGAATTGTTTAAGTGGATGAGTTTATCCATATTTTACATATAAATCAAGATAAAAAGATGATTAATATACCCCACATTTGGGATTTAGAACTATATTCTTCCTAGGGGAAGTTAAGTAAAACATGCGAAAAAAAATGTGTGACTATCAACAAGTCCATGGGCAACAAGACCAAAATGCCCCTAGTCCATGTTACAAATGAAACTCATAAAAGGTCATACTGGGGAAATTATTACAAGGTTGTTCATTTGTCACTTGACCAGAACAAAAAATGCAAAGATCCATGCCTTGAATCAAAGGTCGATGCTTGGGCATTAACTTTTTTAAGAAACTTTAGAATTGTATCCATGAGACCCCAATAGTCTAACTGAACTGATGTAAATGCCTTGAGGGGCACCAAGATCTCATAGGTATAATCTGCCATGGCCATCCACAATAATTGTAACATCCCATGATTTGAGGCCTTGGATGACATGATCTTAAAAGGAATGATTGGACTACCCATATCACCAAGGTGCATCTCCTTTTCCGGGAGCTCATCACTAAAGAACTCAATAGTTAAGCGTGCTCAGCTTGGAGTAGTACTAGGATGGGTGACCAGTCGGGAAGTTGATCCTGGCTTGCGCGTCAGTGTGGATAAAGTGCGCAGTTAAGGCTTGTGGTGGTTTGTGGGGTCAGTCGTCATTCCTAAAACTCTACTAGAGCCTTGGGCAGTGGGCACGGGCGTTACAAATGGTATCAGAGCCAATTCCCCTCCAGTAGGTGGGGCCCACATGGGCATGGCATGCCAGTCTTGAGCCGTGCGGTCCAGGCATGTAGGAAAGGGTTGTCCATGGTTGATGTAGCCACCCTTGCGCTGGTATTCCGTGATCGGGAGTTGGGTGTCCATGGGCCATCGTGGGTCTAAACTGAAATGGGGAAGAGATTATGAAGGCCTTATAGTTGAGCCTTGACGAGGAAGTCAAGAGTCTAAGTGGGGAGATTATAACATCCCAGGATTTGAGGCCTTGGATGACATGATCTTAAAAGGAATGATTGGACTACCCATATCACCAAGGTGCACCTCCTTTTCCGAGAGCCCATTACTAAAGAACTCCATAGTTAAGCGTGCTCAGCTTGGAGTAGTACTAGGATGGGTGACCAGTCGGGAAGTTGATCCTGGCTTGCGCGTCAGTGTGGACAAAGTGCGCAGTTAAGGTGGGGTCAGTCGTCATTCCTAAAACTCTACTATAGCCTTGGGAAGTGGGCCCGGGCGTTACAATAATAATCAAAGAGCTTCCCCAGAATATGGTCGGAATTAATTCACTAAATTCCATTGGAGTTGACCATAAAGAAAACACCAAAAGAATGCAAATCTCAAGGTTATTATGCATGAGTTGACAAAAGGGGTAAGGAGCGATGGTTGTACATACTGACTTTCGGGTTAGTTTAACAACAGAAATAGAATTATAAGTGAACATTAATGACCAGGGCTCTTTGTGATGTGTTGTGGAAGGAGATATTATGATAGAACTTGAACATCAGTGATAGGTGGAGATCATAATCACATAAGGGGACCCATAGAGGGGTATTTATGTGTATCTTAAAGCTTATGGTGGTACTATGATCACTTCTAAGAAACTAGGTGCATAATAGTTGGTTTGAGTAGATTCTAGTCCAGGGTAAGGTGAAATGAAAAGAGGCACAAGATGGTTATCAAGGGAACCAAACTATCTGAAACTGGGGATCATTACACTTGCAAAAACATTATGGAATATTTGTAGATTGGAATTAGTAAAGGGTAGGGATCATAGAGTGAGAAAGAGGCATGGATGAATCTCACACACTATTTGTTTCATCCAAGAGAGAAACAAGTGACGAACAAAAATGACACACAATATGGGACTTAACCAAGCTAAGCAAGTAAATAATAAGTAAGAGCTAAGCAATAAATTTGGTCATTAAGAACCAAAAAGATAATATATTAGTGTGATAATGATAAACTTATTAAAACCACTCAATTAAATCTAATGTGATTTCCTTACCCACCACTCGTTTCATTTTTTCTTTTATATTTCATTCAAGGAAACTAACCTCCTCTAAACAAAATAAATTAAGATGGATGGGATATTAAGACAGGTAGGATCTAAATCTAATACCATTTTTCATATTTTTGATCAATCATTGTCCAATTAATTATAATAAAGTTTTTTAGTATTACTGGAGTACACCTCATAATAATTTATATATAATTATTACATTCAATGCATGTACTTATTTAGGTATTATATATCCATGAGGGAAGTTTATCGTATCTTATCTCTCTCATAAACTAATCATATTTATCTAATTAGAAACTAAGTCCATTTTTACAATTTCATCTAAGTAGAGGGAACTCAAGTTACTCAACTTGTGTGAATGCCTTATTTTTTTTTTAAATCTTTTGGTAATATTCTGACCAATATCTCACACTAAGGAACATTTTTTGATATCCATTTGTTGTTGGTACTATTATGTGTATTATTTAAATACATGCCATATGGAATTATTAAACAAGTTATTACATGGAAATTAGACTTTACTATGTCGCCATATGTTACCCAAGGTTCCTAATTTATAATCACACTCTATTTATTACATCCCACCATAGAAGTCATCTTTTAGATTAAAGGTGGTGTCATATTATATATATGTGGGTTCCATATTCAACTTAGGTTCAAGGTTCACAACTAAATATATTCATTATATCCAAATTAGGTACACAAAGGGACATTAATTGTTTTTGTGCATATTTAGACATTTATGGGATAACTACTGCCACCAATTTTTTACTAACTTTTGTAAGGGATATATATCGTGGGTGAATACTATTGTTCTTTAGGAATGTATCTCAAGATGGATAGAGGAATCATGTTTCTCATGGGTGAATGCTACTTATTTGGACTTTTTGTATCCTATGTTTTGGTATGTCACAATTTTGTTGAAGAACTTTATATGTATCTCAACAAATACATGTATATGCTTATGGAACAACGTTTGTTGCTTCATTGAGTTTTTGTGAAGTGTTAGTCATGTAATCTCTTAATATTTTGTTTATATGTGAATGCTGGCTAAAAATGTGTATGAATACTTAATTTTCAATTGAAAATGTTGGATAATTACTTTGGGAATATGTTTTTGATTGGATCCTTATCACCTAGGGGCCCCTAATAATCATGTTTAGGTTTATTATTAGGAATGACATTGTACACTTGTTTTCAACTATGATGCATTCTTCAAGTTACCATATTTTCTCATGCTAGATATCAATCACAAAGTCAGGATTACCAACTGATAACACCCATTTTATGGCTGATAGAGCGTATATTTTACTATCAAAACTGCCTCCAAACCTTACTTCCTCTCTATTTGATCTTATCTATTGAATAGAAATAATACCCACTATACTCCTGACAATATTTCCAATCTTTTGCAGGGTTTCTCTTATTTTCCCATCAAAAGAATGCTATTGGGCCCGTCCCATCCCATCCACGACAAGTTAACTGCATCGACCCATCAAGCGGCAAAGCGATACACCCCTTACCCATCACGGTCGCTGCCCGATATGGATGCAACCTGACGCGGGTGTGTCGCATGAGAGCCCTGACAGACTGAATGCTATTACCTGACAAGGAGCCTTGCCCACCACGGTCCATCGGCCGACGGAGTCGATCGCGCAACACGACCACCCCTCGGTGCAGCAGCCCGCCAGAGTCTTTACCCGAAACGATCAAGCGTGATTTACTCGTAACCCGGCACGACACGGTCCCCTCCAGCCATGTCGGGCAATGGACGTGTCGATCCTCTCCCAAAACCATGTGAATGGAGCAGACAAAGGACATGTGCCCCAACGAGGGCCGCAACTCCCACCAGTCGTTGCCTATAAATAGCAACTACAAGATTCTGATGGGACAGGTCGAAACCCTAGGAGAGCTAACTCTTAGAGCAAAAGGAGCTAGTGCGTCGAGTTCCCAGGCCTGTCGGGTGATACTAGGTGAGCACACCCCCAACCCAAGAGGGATGGGAGGAGTTCACTTAGAACTCGACCCGGCAGCAGCAATAGTGTGACAAGACCTTCAAGGCTACTTCAAACACACCAGGTCTCTAGTTGGGCTTCAACCTGAGATGGCGCGCCCATCTATACCCAGCACGAGGAACTCGAGAACCTAAGAAAAAGCTAACCCGACACACATCCTAACACGACACGATACCTAACCCGATATGGCCTACCCGTCACGGTTGCAGCCCGATAGGGCCTGCCGCTCGACACGACCATATCGGGTAGGGAGTCCTATCCCGATACGCCCTTTACCCATCATAGTTCGCAACCTGACACGGTCGTATCCTGATAGAGCTCCTGCCCGGTACCGAGTTAGTGTTACCTTAGGGGTCCGTTGCTATGCATATCGACCTCCTACATCAAGGAGGCTGATACCTATCTTCCCTTTTTTTCAGCAATTTACTTTCATTTACTATTGCATTGTAACTAAACCTTTTTACCTCCTTATGCTTATGGAAATTGTGGAATTTATCTCATGTTGTCTTGTGTATGGTTCCTTTTTGTTGGATGATTTCTATATAGCATCTGAGCTCTAGTCTCATCTATTTGAATCACGCTTTTGACTAGCTATCGAATCATGTTTCTCATTTTGACTCCTTTGAGAGAAGGATGTCGTAAACTCTAGAGTTTGGTCTGGTTCAGGTGTATGAGAGTACCCAGGATCAGGGTTGCCCCAGCATATCTTTCTGCTCTAGTCTATGTCCAATACTCTTGAGAGAGAGAGAGAGAGAGAGTTGGTGCATAGTCAGAGGCATCCTCTTTGAGAGAAGAGGGTGCATGATGTATTCTGCTGCCGCTTGTTATGTTTAAGTTTTCCTCCTTTGTGCTTTACCCCGACTATAGTTTTATCTCCTCGGTTTCCAATATACAAAACCTCTATAAAATTTTCTAAACCTTAAAACACTAATTCTTCTGGTAACTCCCCTTAGAGATAGGCTTTTTGTTTGATTCTTTATAATTCTTTCTCGTTATATCAAAACCTTATCCTTTGACCTTTTTCGATGTGCTTAGATAAGTAAAACTTGAGTTCTGAAGCGTCGTTCTTCCTATCCCTGTGTTCGACCCCGAACTATTTTGACCTTGTGCTGGTAGCAGGATGTCTTAAGCATTCATGTATTATAAATTTATAAAGTCTGATAACCTAAACATGACTCCATTCTTGGACCCACGTTTAAGGCTTGTCAACTTTTTGGCGCCATTGTCGGGGATAGGCAACGAAAACCATTCTACGAACTTGAGTTTTTCTTGCACTTTGCCAAAAACCTTGTACATATGCATATAATACTACAATATTACTGCGCATAGTTCATACACCATACTAATACTTTTACACTTTTCTTTCTTTCCATGTACTTTCTCACCTTTTCAAGCCATCTTCACTTCTGACAAGTCATGGCTGAGCAACCTCCGGAAGCCCGCTCCCTGCGCTCGTTTGTCCAAGTCTGGGCAAATGAAGAGAGGAATCCAGTGGTTGTGCAACCCCTCAATGTCGCCAGCTTCGAGTTGAAGCCTTGTTTCCTCCAGCTATTGCAACATAACCGATTTGGCAGGAATACTACTGAAGAAAACACATACAACCATCTCACAACTTTCAAGAGGACTTGCAACACCTTCAAGATCAATTATTCAGGGTTCTATCAGATCCCTATTCACCCTGACGGTTAGGAAAAGACCACCTTTACATGCATCTACGGAACTTTTGCTTTCAGGAGAATGCCCTTTGGGCTTTGCAATGCACTTTCCACCTTTTAGCGGTGCATGAATGCCATCTTCACCGATTTTCTAGAGGATAAAATGGAAGTCTTTATGGATGACTTTAGTGTTTACGGTATATCCTTCGATGATTGCCTTAATAACCTATCTCTGGTGATGAAGAGATGTGAAGAGCAAAGCCTTACTCTTAATTGGGAAAAGTGCCACTTCATGGTGCAAGAAGGAATAGTCCTAGGACACAAGGTGTCCAACAAAGGTATCGAAGCCGATTCATCCAAGGTGGAGGTGATAGCCAAGCTTCCTCTTCCCACATCTGTTACAGGTATCCGAAGTTTCCTAGGTCATGCCGGTTACTATCGACGGTTCATTAAAGACTTTTCAAAGATAGCAAAGCCTTTGTCCAACGTGTTGATGAAAGATGTGAAATTTGATTTCATGGATGAGTGCCTGAAAGTGATCTCCACTCTGAAGGATGCTTTGGTATCCACACCCATTCTCCAGTCCCCCAACTGGAATCTTCCTTTCGAGCTCATGTGCGACGCCAGTGACTTTGCCATAGGCATAGTCCTTGGCTAGAAAAAAGATAAAAAGCACCATGTGGTCTTTCATGCAAGTAAAACCCTAGACGAGGCACAACTGAATTATACTACTACTGAGAAAGAGATGTTGGCGATTGTATATGCTTTTGATAAGTTTTGATCCTACCTCATGGGCTCTAAGGTGATAGTTCACATCGACCACGGGGCCATCAAGTACTTAATGCAGAAAAAAATGTGATGCCTAGGTTGTTGTGTTGGGCGTTGCTGTTACAAGAGTTTGATCACGAAATAATAGATAAGAAAGGTTTTGAAAATGTGGTCGCCGACCACCTTTTGAGGATCCGAGTGGAGGACGATCACCCGCTGCCAATCAATGAAAGTTATGCAGATGAATCCATCTATGTTTCCCACTTGGCCAACCCTAAAGGGCCATGGTATGCAGACTTCTACAATTACCTGGCTTGTAAACAACTACCCCTGGAAATGTCCTACAATCAAAAGAAGAAATTCTTCTCTGGCCTGAAGAACTATTACTGGGATGACCCCATGTTGTTTAGGCATTGTGTGGACGGCTTGTATAGAAGGTGTATACCTGAGGATGAAGCCATGAATATTTTGTTTGAGTGTCATTCCTCCCCCTATGGAGGGCACATGGGAGGTGAAAGGATCGCAACTAAGGTACTCCAGTCAGGCTTTTATTGGTCGACTCTTTTCAAAGATGCACACACCTATGTCAAAGCTTGCAATGAATGTCAGAGAACCAGGAATATTTCTCGTCGAAATGAGATGTCGCTGTCAGAATGGATTGAAGTAGAAGTCTTTGATGTGTGGGGAATAGACTATATGGGACCCTTCCCCTCTTCCTATGGTTTCAAATATATCCTTGTTGTAGTTGATTACGTCTCCAAATGGGTAGAGGTTATACCCACCACCACTTGTGATGCCAAAGTAGTAATAAAGCTCTTTACTAAGATAATCTTTCCAAGGTTTGGAGTGTCGAGAACTGTCATCAGTGACGGTGGATCTCACTTTGCAGAAAGGCAGTTTTAATCACTTTTGCGCAGATATGGTGTTCGTCACAAAGTCGCCACGCCATACCACCCGCAAACGTTTGGATAATTCGAAGTTTCTAACAAGTAGATCAAGAAGATCTTAGAGAAAATGGTCAGCAAGTCTTGCAAGGACAGGTCAACCAAGTTATATGATGCTCTCTAGGCATATAAGACCGCCTACAAGACGCCGCTCGACACTACACTGTATCGCCTAATTTATGGGAAAGCTTGCCACCTACCTTTTGAATTGGAGCATAAGGCATTTTGGGCCATTAAATGCCTCAACATGGACCCTACGCTAGCTGGAAAGAAGAGGTTTCTTCAGCTCCAAGAACTTGAAGAGATGAGGCTTCACGTCTATGAAAATGCAAGGATCTACAAGCTAAGAACCAAAGTCTAGCATGATTCCCATCTGCGAGCAAAGGACGTCAAGGAAGGTGATAAAGTCTTATTGTTTAAATCTTCTATTCATCTTTTTCTAGGAAAATTGCAGACCAGGTGGTCCAGACCATTCATAGTAGCAAAGATATACCCATCTGGGATGATGGGGCTATATGATAAAGAAGATCCAACAAAAGTTTTTCCAATTAACGGACACCGGGTCAAAAGGTTCTATGAAGATGAAGCCTTTGTGAGGAGATCTGAGTTACCCCTGGAGGATGTCGAAGCTGCACTTACCAAAGAAACACAACATGATTCAAAGATGTTGAGCTGACGACGCAAACCACAATGCTCCTCGGGAGGTAGCTCGAGCTTTACTTTCATAGGATAGGATGTTATTTCCTTTTCTTGTAAAGAACATTATGAACAATCTCATTGTAATAAGGCCCGAGTCTGTGCCCGCGCCACGAGCGCGTACTCTGTTTCATGGGCCACTAACTTAGTTTTATTGACTTGGTGAGTAATACTATCTGAGGCCGAAGTTTACCCTTAGGCCAATGATGTTTTACCCATCAAGTGCCTTATGACCTTTAGTTTTTCTATCCTTGTTTTTGTTTTTCCTTTAATCCCTTTGCTGGCATATCGGGCACGCATGATACTTTTCCTTTGCCTTTGTTCAGCGCGACAAGTTTTGTGATACCCGTGTCGCCCAACCCACCTTGATGAGTATCGGGCGACCCCTTGGTTTTAGTTCTGCATGATTTTTATAGAAGTGTGTCGGGTAAGAGTTGTGGTGTGTGATAATCGTGTCGGGCTGCCATATCGCCCAGGCCGTATCGGCTTGCATGCCCCATGCTTGTAAGATTTAACCGGCTTCCCGACACCCGTGTCAGGCAGACCTATCGCCCAACGCATCGCGCACTGCATGAAGTGCATCTCGCGCAGACCCATGTCGTAAAAGGAGTGCACCAGGCAACGCTTATTGGGAACCACGTCCTTGCCGCCCGACATGCGTGCCGCGCAACTCTCAGCCTCCTCGAAATCTTCACGACAAGACAGATTAGACTGATTTTACCGTGCTTTAGAAGATGATTCACCTTCTTGCATGACACGTGTCCCAGTTTTACGCCTTTTACCCTGCTCGCGACCGACTATATATAGTAGCCCGAGATTTACTGTGTCAGGTTATCGAGTTACCTACTTTTGCTCTTGTATCGTACATTCTCTTCCCCTTTCAAAACTCCCGTACTGGCCTTTGCCTACTGACCTTCGTGTCGCGTTCAAGATCCCCTTGCCCGATACAGGTAAAATTCGTGGTGCCCTGCTTATCGCGTGACTTTGTGTCGCGCAGGCCGTATCGGCCAAACCCTATCATGTGCCACCCTATCACGTTCTTGCCCGTGTCTGGTAGAACCTTTTAACACATATCAAGTTTCCACTTATCACATGATAGGCATATCGGTCTTCCTTACCGCTTTGTTTTACATCAGTCTTTTCCCTGTGCCGTGTGACAGCCATATCACATGACACGATGACCAGCACATCTTATCGGGTAAAGAACTCGAGCTTGCGACGATGCCTGTGTCACTCAGGTTGTTTAGCAACACTTTAATCTATGTTGCGTGACAGCCATATCGCGCGACACAACACATCACACGTCATTCCTTTTGTCACATAGAGATGTTATCGTGTTTTCACCTTAGTCGCGTGACACTCATATCGCGTGACACATCTACCGATCATCTCGTGAAGGCCCGTTAGAGGAGTTACCCGATATTGGTTTGTCACGTAAATCATATTGACCAAACCTTATCATTTCCTTGATGCCGACTTCTGCCCGATATCGGTTTGCCCTGAGTCCCCTTTGAAAACGTAATGGTCTTTTGGTATCGGGCACCTACATATCATGCACCATGTTTTTAGAAGTGCCCCACCCAATACCGGTTTTAAGTATATCGCCCAAATCGTATCGGGTGACACACTCACTCTCGCCTTCTGCCCGATATTGGGTAAATGCAGTTAGATTGAACAACTTCTTTTTACTTAATCCCTTTGTTTAATCATTGCAGAAAATGGCATGCACCAAACAAATTGTCGTCCAGGTTGACAACCAAGGCCAAAGGATCAACCCTGAGGCCACAAATGAAGCCACCATCGGGAAGAAACGCCAAAACCCTGAGGCGGTTGGGCCCTCTGAGGCCGAGAAGTGGTCCAGCATGGAAGCAGCACCGACCCCAACAACGACAGCCGAACCGGAAGTCCTGGCACACTCGCCAGGCTGGTTCGTGCCTAGAGACGAGGATCACCAACGACATTACGCAGAGTTGGCAACAAAAGTCTACCGGCCAACTCAGTTCTGCCATCAAGCATCCTTCCATCAGATCGACATCTTCAACATACTTCAGAATGTCTTAGAAGCCGCCGGACTATGGAAGATTTGCTTCAACTACTCTGCCTCCCACATCGAGCTCACCAAGGAGTTCATCTCCTCCCTCCGTCGAGTCCCATATACCCTCGAAGAGACCAAAAGGTTTGACGGAGTGGACAAACTACAAGGGCGCCTCTACAACGCCGAGCACGACATCTCAGAGAGGCTACTCAACAAGATATTCTCTTCCAACAAGGCTGAGAGAGAGCTGCTGAACAACGGTGCCCGGATCACCGAAGGCGACGGCTTCGACCCAATCGCGCTCTGGAAGAAGCTGACTGGAGAATCATCCTTCAAGCCGGGGAGCAAGGTGGTGGTTGTTCACTCGTGCTCCTGGAGGATTATATATAAGATGGTGGCAAGCCACCTCTTCAGTAAATATGAAACCAGCAACTTATATATTGAAGAGCTCCATCTTATCTGGTACATGATGGAGGGAAATACGATCAACTCGGGGCGTTTCCTGCTAAACCGGCTGCACCCGATAAAGGACACCACAAAGGAGTACAACATGGAAGGGGTCGTCAACCTGATCGCGGCAGGGCTAGGGTACCCTAAGGAGCCGCTTGGCCTGTTGCGCACTCAGGGCGACGACAAGATCGACATCAAGTTCCTCACGAGGGCAAACATCATCAAGAAAGAGGGACGTCGCTTCTTCTACAAGTTTGCGAGGACGGACACCCTCCTGCTCCTCCCACTCTACGTCAACTACAATGTAGAGAAGTTGGTCTTCACAACAACAGTGATCGAAGCTGTGATTTTTGAAGTCACTTACGCCACCACCAGGACCATTCAAGAAAGGATGGCCGCTACAGGGAGGCATGTACCCCTCGACGCTCGGCGAGACAAATCATCGGCAGTCATCGTTGAAGACTCACCTATCGCCGCCACCGTCGAGCCAACCGCCATCGCCACACAGCCAACAGCCGCCACTCATATGGTCGCTACTACTGCCACCGAACCAGCCGCAACAACCACAACAACACCCGCCGCCGCTACAGAAGAAGTGTCGACCATCGGGGAGGCTGTCGACACCATCGGGGAGGTCGTCGACACCACTAGGGCTGCTACAATGGTCATCGCTCTGGAGGCCATTGTGGTAGATGAAATAGCCACAACACTTGAAGCTTCAGCCCTGCCAGAAATGGCAGAGGCATTGGTACAACTGAACACCTACCGCAACAGCGACCAGGCATTCACTAAGCTATTGGAGGTAGAGCTCAAGGTCGTACAACTGATGCTGACACCGCAACCATCTAAGTTGGTGATCGCTATGGAGGAGGACGTTGAGAGCCGGATGGTCGATCAACATCCCCCTACTCCACAACCTTCTCCACGACCCCAAGCTAGAGAGGCGGAGGCAACCACAAGGGTCCCAACACCCCGTCCAGAGGCTACGCCCTCACGGACAGTCCAGATGGACTCGACACCGATAGACGATGCTTATTCATTGGGTCGCACCACCAACGCGAGGAGTGCATCGTGAAGCTGAAGCTGATCAGTGGAAGTCCCCTCCTCATTAGGACAGGCCTTCAGTTTTGAGTTTGACAACTTGCGGGAGATAACAAGCAACTACACAGCTACATTTGCTTCCCTAACATGTAGGTTTCAAGTCTTCCAGAGGAGACTGAACGAGTAGGAGCGTCAACTACTAACTCTAGTTGGTCTCTTCGGCCAACTAGAGGTGTTGAATAACACGATGCAGATAGTGCTCCAATGATTTGACGCTATCGAACAAAGGCTAGACGAAAGGGACAACCACCGCTGCTCAAGGCGTCCCAAGAGATCGCCATCACCACCAGCCTCTAGCTCTCCACCATCATCGTCTTCATCCTCCTCTGGTTCATCATCATCATCCACCTCCAGTGGGCCCTCTACAATGCTCGAGGAAGAGATGACGAACAAAACTGCCGACGGGACTCCCGCAGGATAAGAGAGTGCCTACGGCGTCGACACACATGTTCCCTCACCCCCGCTAGACCCAGCTGAAGACGAAGAAGAAATATCTATAAGTCGGGCAGAGGGTCCATATGAAGAATCTAAGGGAGAAGGTGGGGATCTGTATAGCTCAATTGCTGAGCAACCCCCTAGGGCGAGGACTTCAACGACAGATGTGTTTTCTGCACCGTCGGAGATCCCTATCTTCGAGATGGTCAATTTTGATAGGTGTGCCATCGGCTACCTATCGATCTGGGACCAACAACTATTGAACATGGTCCTGAGGCCACAGACAGAAGAAGAAGCCATCGTCTGGAGCAACGAATACTTCTCAGTACGACACAGAGCACTTCAAGGCATGTTCCGCTCAGAAGCCGTCGTAGAGAAGATTCTATTCAGGGCCTTGGAGGGTGTGATGCTTGAGAATGTTGCCATCAGGACAGGATGGCAACCATTCTGCAATGCCACCCCGACCTTGGCAAGAAGATTACTAGCAGGGGCATATGATTCAAAGCAGGTGGCCGACATGCTATAGCACATTGAAGAGCACAATCCAGGCCTGGTGTTGGCCCCTTACAAGCTTAGAAAGCATTGGTTCCTCTATGTGGCGGACCTCCGCAACCATGACATCACGCTTCTCAACTGTTGCATTGTGGAGGTTCCACAAAGAGGGCACATCTTCATATGCCCCAAAGACAAGCACCTTAGACTTCTTCCTATGTGTCTTCATCGCGTAATCAAGCAAGGAATCCAACGCCACAATGACGTCTAGAACTTCTACACCATTCGAGACTTCCCAATCCAAGAAGAGCTGGGAAGCGGAAATAGTGCCTTCATCGTCCTGTGCGCCATGGAGCTGCTAAACATCTTCACATACGTAAGGCAGCTCCTGGACCAAGACTTCTATCGACTAAGAATCATATACGCGTTGTTGCTGATCAAGGACAAGTGTTATTTCTGATACATAGAGCTTCCAGAGGAGCTACTAGAGACAGATGTTGAATCGAAATCTTCTCAACCCGACAACTCTCCAAGGGAAGAAGTCTAGAGAACAGACATCTACAAGACAAGCAAGTGGATAGAAAATCTACGAACCGCACTCGCCACTGAAGGCGAGTCTGCTTCGCCTCCCGTCTCCGAATCTATAATTAGCAATTTTCACCATTTTCACATGCACTCTATCTCAGGAACAGGTCAATGAAATTCTTCTTAGACTCACTTATTCCAACACCATAGACATCATATATGAAAAAGACAATGCAATAGTCCCCCTCGACGATCTGCGGGACTTAGTCAAGGCAAGATGATGTTTAGCAATGACAGTGGCATCAACTTACATCCCCATCCTATAGAAGAAGATTGAACATGCCTACATCACCCATCCGATGTTGTTTAACGACCTATGCCTTGCTGACGAAACAGGAGCGCACCAGCTGTTTCAGCTCCAAGTAAAGAAGTGTCTGTCGCGCATCATCTTCCTACCTATGTTGCATGACAACCACTGGACACTCTTGATGATGTACACCCATCCACACGCCAGTTTCTTCTACAATAGCTCTGACTCCAACGACCATCCGACGGAGTGTACATCCACATCAGCAACATCCCTCGAGCACTTAGCAAGGAAATATTACATCGAGGTGGTGTCTCTAATCCAGCCGTATCTTAAAGACCCGGCGGCCAAGTGGCACGAACTTGAATACTGCCACCGCAGTCCACAACAAGCTAAGTTATCAAATGACTGTGGTATCTACGTGTTGCACTGGATCTACTGCACGGTAGCCCTTAAACAGACGCCAGATAAGCTCCACCACCTAGGCTACCACACCCAACGCGGAGAGTACGTGATGGAACTCTTATCTACTGAGGGTGCGCGCATCTGCTGAAACCTCACTGGTCTATGCCTATCCTTTCCTACTTATCTCACAACTCTAGGACATAGTGTGGGGTAAGCTTGGGGGGGGTACTCCATAGCATCAGTGAGGGAGGTACTAATTTTTTTTCCTTTTTCCCTTTTTGCTTTTCTTACCATACTCTGTATATACATATATATAAATGATTGATAGAAAGCAATACATACACAACTGCTTGTTCCTCAAAAACTGTATAAAACACTTTATAGTAAAAATTTGGTACAACTTCTTCTAGTTTGTTCTCTCTATATCTTTTAGGTCAAGATCACTAGAAGGAAGCTTTTCAAACCCTAAAAGGAAGTCAATTGCAACCCTAGATTCTTTTTCCAAGAAGATCTCCTCTTTCTTCTTCCTTGGACAGGAAATTCATAGCAGCACAGAGGGAGAACGTGGTTCACATAAGGAGGGAAGTGGTGGAGAGAAAATGGCTTGTTTTGGTTCTTAGGGATAAGTATATGAAACTTTAAGATAAAGAAAAAGAAAAAGTTGAAGTTTTAGTATCTTTCCAAGTGTCCATGGCCTTAAACTATTAAGAATATACAAGCACACACACAAGCAGCTCCCCTACCATCCATAGAGATATTCTTATCCCTCGTTTCTTGAATTTCCAAGCAAAACAAATAATTTATTAGTTGATAGCTACTAAAGGTAGCTCATCCATGAAGGGGTAAACCCTAAAATACCCTTGGAGAAAACACCTTCAAACCAAGGATTAAATAGGTTCCCCATGGCTCAAAAATCTCAATAATGATGAGAGAATATACAAGAAACATAATGCAAGTGATAAACTGCAAAGAAAACCTCTCAATTGGGTAAATTGCAGAAAAGTCCAAAATGTGCATAAATTTGCATAACTTGCTCAAACAGTGTCTAAATTGGACCAAATTTGAAACTTAAGCTTGTCTTATTATTTCAAAGCATATCTCAAGGTTATATTAGGGTTATAATAATTAAATTATGATAAATAAGCTTATTCAACTCATTAAGCAAGTTTAGGGGCCTTGCAAATCTCACCTCATGTGACCCCTAAAATGAATTTAGAAAGATTTCATGTGGTGTAAATCTCTAATCATATTGATTGTTTCCTTTAATAGGTTGATTCCCTTTAGTTTCCGACTAAAATTCATGTCAAGCGGCCGATTTATATGAAGACAAGTCTGAGTTAGGCTCTCGGATCTTGGATATCCATGACATGGGGTTCATCCCCCTCACTCGGCTCTTGGTCATAATAGGAGTTTACTATTTTCACGCTTATATCCTCTATGTGCCTCTGTCTCAGTGGTTTATGTGAAGAGTTTTCTTCCCCTCTTTACTTCTCTCATCTATCGGGGCCCAATGATATCCTATCTAAAACCTATCTCCCTAAAATGACAAAATGTTGAATCCTGCCAATACAATCTTGACTTATCTTACCTCCTAGACTCTCCTTTTCTCTATCCTATAAAAACCTACTATCTAGTACCACCAAATATCATCACAAAGTACACATTAAATTTATCCTTCTTTGCTTGAGTTGTCGTTGTAGACCTGAAGTACGCCACCGGCCTCGACCTAACCTCCTAAACAACTCTAACGGCCTCCCTTCAGTTACATCTCAGGCTAGCATTCACAAACCCCAAAATTCATCTTCCATACATTAGTTTGTTTCATTTCTCAGTCAACTAATCTACCCATGAACACATTTTTGTTTCCCTTTTTTACGACAACTTCACCTCTACTTTGTGATGTTTTTGTACAAGAAATTGTACCCCTACCTTTTGCTCTGATTTTAACCCTTTCAAAGTGTTTGGTTTCCTTGGTCCTTGTTTTTTCCCCTCAGTTATTCCGATCGTGCTCACTGGTTTCCATGGTGGAAGCACATTTTTGGACCTCTAGCCACCTCACAACCTCTCCATAGGGGCACGTTTAGACCGATTTTGGTCAACAAATATGACGATGTGACCTTGTAGTAATAGGGAGAAACAAATCACCAATGGTGTTTCCTAGTTTAGAAATCATCATGGTTTCACATCAAAGTTCAAATGAGATGATAACATGATGTAAATGACCAAAATTGCCCCTTTTGAGAGTGTATAATTGTCAACCCACATGGGTAGTCTTGACTTTTCTCTGCCTTGCATTTCTTGTCATGTGAATTTTGGTTTAGCTTGTGTCACGTGGCATCGACCGCTTGGGCCATCTAGCCATCCATAAGGTTGAGTGGAAACGGTTTTACATATGGATTTTCCAGAGTTCCTGGTTGGTAAGATTTTCCAAAAATCATAGTAATTACAGATGTGATCATAAAAATAAAAAAATGTGGAAAGGGTTTTTAATAGAGAAGCCAATTGTCAAGTTTTCAATACCTAGTCTAATCATCCCAGACCATGTTATCTTAAAATAACTAGATTATGGTTTATTTTTCAACTAATATGGAAATTGATTGGAGCTATATTAATTTTAGGACATCGGGTTTTACATAAATCTTAGAAGAACTCAAGGGATTTATTTTCTCAAAGGTTAGTGGATCATGCTCTCTGAGTATCAAGTATTTTCCAAGGGTTTTCTAGTCGCTTATATTATGAAAATTAATTATAATGATATCATATACATAGTTCCAATCAATATTTGCAAGATTAATGCATGCAATTCAAATTGTGGACTTTTAGTATATTGTTCTTATCATGATTATGATGGTAACATGCACATATTTTTTAAGGTAAAAGTTAACATTCAAGTCATTATACTCAAGAATAATGTCAACAATGAGACAATTTATGATGTTGTTCCTTCCAAGACAACTTGCCTTTTTGGCACGCATTCAATCTCCCAAAGGTTGTGTTAATATTCAAGCTCCTGAAAGTAATGTTACAAATCAAGCTCTTGAGACAATGTTATTTTCAAGCTCCCGAGAGCAACATATTTTATCAATCTCCTGGGAGCAATGTTATGGAAGAGGACAACATAGTCAATTGAAGATAATAATGGCAATGATAAAGAGAAATAGAGATAAACATGAATGATAGCACGATCATTTTATGTTTACTGCATGTTTTTGAAAAGTATAATTTGTTTCACATTCATATAGTGTTACTCAGTGCCATTTACTGTAACATATTATATGTTTGCTTTGCATGGCTAGGGAGGCATTGTCCACGTGAGAGGATGATAAAGGAGCTTAGACATGAAACATACACCTCTAGGACAATAATTAGGAGACAAAATGTAGTGGGGTTCTAACTATAATAGAATATTTAGTTTAGTTTGATTTTTAAGTTAAGGAATGATGTATTAGTTTAAAGCGTGAGTTTTATGTTGAGGACCTTGAGAATGGGAACTAATATGTTTTCCTATGTTGGTTGAATTAAATTAATTTTTTTATAATGATTATCATGCTCGCAACATCCCCCTTGAAGTGAATGTAGATTTATGCTTCCTCTCTATAATGTGTATGTTTTGAAAGGGGGTGCTACACAAAAATTACATTTTAATTAATAGTGCATTGAGTTTCGAAACCTATAGCAACTTTTAGAGAAAATTCTAACATTTCCAAAATATTTTTTTTGAGATGCCAATAATTAGTTATGAATTGTTCAAGTGGATGAGTTTATCCATATTTTACATATAAATCAAGGTAAAAAGATGAATATACCCCACATTTGGGATTTAGAACTTTATTCTTCCTAGGGGAAGTTAAGTAAAACATGCGACAAAAATGTATGACTATCAACAAGTCCATGGGAAACTAGACCAAAATGCCCCTAGTCCATGTTACAAATGAAACTCATAAAAGGTCATACTGGGGAAATTATTACAAGGTTGTTCATTCGTCACTTGACCAGAACCAAAAATGCAAAGATCCATGCCTTGAATCAAATGTCGATGCTTGGGCATTAAATTTCTTAAGAAACTTTATAATTGTATCCATGAGACCCCAATAGTCTAACTGAACTGATGTAAATGCCTTAAGGGACACCAAGATCTCATAGGTATAATCTGCCATGTCCATCCACAATAATAATCAAAGAGCTTCCCCAGAAGATGGTCGGAATTAATTCACTAAATCCCATTGGAGTTGACCATAAAGAAAAAACCAAAAGAATGCAAATCTCAAGGTTATAATGCATGAGTTGACAAAAGGGGTAAGGAGTGGGGGTTGTACATACCGACTTTCAGGTTAGTTTAACAACAGAAATAGAATTATAAGTGAACGTTAATGACCAGGGCTCTTTGTGATGTGTTGTGGAAGGAGATACTATGATAGAACTTGAACATCAGTGATAGGTGGAGATCATAATCACATAAGGGGTCCCATAGAGGGGTATTTATGCGTATCTTAATGCTTATGGTGGTACTATGATCACTTCTAAGAAACTAGGGTAAGGCGAAATGAAAAGGGGCACAAGATGGTTATCAAGGGAACCAAACTATATTAAACTCAGGATCATTACACTTGCAAAAATGTTATGGAATATTTGTAGATTGGAATCAATAAAGGGTAGGGATCATAGAGTGAGAAAGAGGCATGGATAAATCTCACCCACTATTTGTTTCATCAAAGAGAGAAATGAGTGAGGAAGAAAAATGACACACAATATGGGACTTAACCAGGCTAAGCAAGTAAATAAGAAGTAAGCGCTAAGTAATAAATTTGGTCGTTAAGAACCAAAAAGATAATATACTAGTGTGATAACGAGAAACTTATTAAAACCACTCAATTAAATCTAATGTGATTTCCTTATCCACCACTAGTTTCAATTTTTCTTTTATATTTCATATAAGGAAACTAACCTCCTATAAACAAAATAATTTATGATGCATGGGCTATTAAGATAGGTAGGATCTAAATCTAATATCATTTTTCATATTTTTGATCAATCATTTGTTGGGTTTTAGGGGAGACAGAGAAGGCAGCGAAAACAAAAAATTTCTCTCCCAACCCATACCGAGGAAACGCGTCAACGTCTATATAATAGGAAAGGATGGTTTGTGGAATCATACCTTGTCCCGAGGCTTGCTCGGCAACAATACCTCGCGCAATGCGCGGTCTTCAACTCCGGTCTTGGACGGCGTCTGTGTAGCTCCTGGTCGCACCGGGACTGACGACTCCTCCTCCTACCGGACTGTCGGATGACAGTTGTCCTCCTGAGCGGTAGTGTCCTCCCACCTCTGTAGTAGTCCACACGGACCACCTGGAACTCCACACTCCTTGTCCCACAAGGAAGTGGAAGGAGTCGCACCCTCCTGTTGACGTACTAGTCGCCAACACACTCTCCTGCTACCAGTTGCAACTGCAGTTGTCCTTCCCTTGTTGCACCTCCCTTTTGCGGGAAGCACTTGCTCGGGATCTCTCACGGTTACCAAAACCAGAGAGAACGACAACTTCGCAAAGCAACCGGTTTGCATTGAGTTGTGCTCTGAGAAGCCCCCAATACCCCTATATATAGGCGGGTCATGGGACAGGGTTCTCTGTGCCCGGCAATATGGGACTAAAGCAGGAGTAGAAGGGTTTGAGATTTTCCATAAAAGCAACCAACTCGCAACCTAAACCGATCGGTTCACAAGTGAACCGGTCGGTTGGGGATCTGAACCGGTCGGTTGGAGCACCAACCGATCGGTTGGGACCCATGAGCCGATCGGTTCACTACTGAACTGGTCAGTTCGTGGTCCTGGTCAGTTCCCGATTGACTTTCCTTCTCTCGTTTCTAATTGGTATCGAATACCAATCCTTGTTCCAATCAAATTGGGCAAGTGAAACGCAAGGAAAATTCTCACCGACCTGACTTTCCCAACTTGCTCGGTTGCACCAGTTGAACCGATCGTTTCAACACTTGAATCGATCATTTCACTCTGACCATGAGCCGATCGACTCAACACTTGAGCCGACTGGTTCAGCAACCTCAGCCGACCGGTTCAACACTTGAACCGATCGGTTGGGAGTACATGTTGTGCAGAATCAGTCAAATGCAATTTCAATCAATCCGATACTCCAATCAATGCGTCCAACACCTTGAACCATATGATATTGAGCTATCAACTGATTGAGTGTTTAATTGAACTACTAAACTCCTTTAGTAATCAATATAAACATTGCTTTGTGGACAAAACTCCTCTTCCAGGTTAAATCCTATGTGTGTGACCCTGCAGGTCCATTTCACGTTGGCAGTGAAAGTCCATAACACTTATGATTTCACAAGCAAAGAGCGGTGCCTAGTCACACATCAGTGCTACCCAAGTGAAAGTAGAAAGTTGGAGAACAACTTTCATCCTACAATCCGTGAATGGTGTTACAGCGAATGTATAATTCCTTTGTCACTGATATCCCGAATGAACTCAAGGCATGGAACAGTCATCCTGTCAACGTTCATTCACTTTCTTGATCTCAGAGTAGATTGAAGGAGATATGTATGACATCAATATCACATACTGATTCACACATGCGTGCGCACGCCTATCTCAATCCTACTCATCAAGTGGCCTTGGATATCAAACTCCCTCAAGAGGGACAAATCCCATATCTATCACTCACCCCTCAAAAGCCCCATGTGTCAAAGCCACCCAATCATCACCTTTATAACAACCCATGTTTCAGGACTACGTTTGATGATGTCAAAGTGTGCCCAATGACATGTGTTGAGTGCAGTGATTTCATGTCTAAGAATCACACTCACCACCATCACTGTGAGTACTGACTGTGACTACCATGTCATGGTTCCATGTGTCAAACTCACGGTGGGTCTGTCCGGTACACTTGTTCTCTAACAAGTACCTATGTGTTTGGTTTGATATCTCTATATCATGACTAATGAGATTCTGTCATCAACCAACACCACAATCTAGTCTTGTGTGTCATTGTTGTCTATCTACCTTCCACAATGACATCCGACTAGGGACGTAACAAGAATGTACAAACTCTTAGCATCCGTATGATCTCATCGTTCAGGTCCTCAACCTGAAAGCATACGTCATTGAGTACTGTCATTCTCTAGACATTCAATTTGTTCTATCACTATCTCATATGACTGAACCAGAATGAATTGGAAGCTCGCCTTTGATGTTTATCAAATCAATCTTAATGTATCCCACCGATCATCCCATGATTGGCTCTCAGGGCATACATACCAACAGACTCCCACTTGCACTGCGAGCCAATCACCCTTGAATCATATTCATAGTGATCTTCAGACATGTCCCACATGTTACTGTGCTCTAGTGCCAACATAGTGAGTAATGACAACACCTTGCCAAAGTCTGTACAAATTGCATGTCTCACATCTCTTCGCTGAACGTCACACGTATGAGATGGAGTTGCCGTAATATGCGATCTAGTATTCCTTTACTAACATTTAGCCACATTGCATGATCAAGGATTCCAGACTTGTCATCAATGAGTGGAATATAAGTTCATCTCATGAACTATCAGATCCATATAGTATCCACTGTTGTTCTCTAACACACAGATACTCGACATTTCCCTTTTAAATGGTTTTATTGGAACACTTCCAATTATCAACAAAATTTCACTTTTATACATCCTATGTATATTTTGCGATTAATTTTCTGTCCTTTCGGAAGTTCACATCAATGTAACTCTTTACATCGAACTCTTCCTTATCTCCATAGAACTAGTACTTCCCAAGTACTTATCAAGTTCTTATGGTATTCCAGTAACCCTTACTGGAAGTAGACAGACATCCACTCGTCATGTCCTACATACGAGTTATCAGGATGAGCACATCATATTGCCATGTCCTACATACAAGATGATGAATGCATTTTATTCTTGCCATGTCACACATGCAAGACAATGGGATGATTACATACATGATAGATCCATATCTATTCTTAGTGTTCCCATTCTTCATAAGAATTGGACACTTGGCCTTGGGATACTAATATCCATATAACATGGACAAGTTTTCTCCCACTGAATCTGTGCATACTGAACACTTCAGTACAGATTGCCAATGTATGCTTTCTCTTTCCAGGTCAAGAGATTTTTCGAGAACTATATCTATAGATCTCTATTCCTATCACATAGGAAACATCTCTATCTTCCTTAAAGATAATTTCCACTTTTGGATTTCCATTCAAGAACATTTCCATTTCACATCAATATGTGGAATGTGAACACGCTCCCACTAAATCACAGATCCTTCTTTATCTTTGACATATCAGTCAAACCCTTCGACTATATCATCAAAGTAAAGATCCAATTTTGAGTTGCTTGTACTCAATCAATCACATTGATTAGTCCATTGTAACTTATAGACTTCATTTGTACTAGTGGATTCATAAACCTTATAGGTTGTGTCACGTACACATCCTTGTTTTATTCCTCATAGGAATGCAGTTTTAGTATCCATATGCCAAACGTCTTTGTCATTAAGTTGCAATTAACAAGCATCATCCTTTTTCAAAATGTTATCCATGTGTCTTAACACTTAAGACTTATTTGCACTTATGGACATGATCCAATGAATGCTACCATCAAGGTCATACCTTATGGCTCACATGGAAGTCATTTAGGATGTAATGGTTTTATACCATAACTCAAAATATGATTCATCTAGATAGTTGACTCATCACATGAACAACTCATCACATAGATAATTGAGGTGTATCTGTTAAGGATATAAGAACTCACAACCCTTGTGAGATTTAATTTCCTTTATTAGTGTGGGGTATTCTTTTATTAAGAAGAATTCAGTTATTTGATAATCATTCTCTAACTCCTTAGAGTATGATTCCTTCTTGATTTAGACATCACCATGCCTTAATCATGAGTTCACTATGATACACTATCATAATCACTCATAAGGATCTCAAACATTTGGTCCAAGTATTTCATTCTTTGATCTCACCAAATTTGCACTTCATCTATGAAAATCTTGAACACTTCAAGATATTCATATTGGTATTTCTCTAAACACCATTAGAAGGATTAGCATTTGTTCCAATAGGTATGTAAATACATCACATGTATTATACCTAATAGGATAATCATTCTCCCACTACCATTAGTGAAGATTGATTAATCATGTCCAAGATATTCATGTCTCTTACTGGTTCTCTAACCAAAAGAGTCTAGATATATCCATCATATGGAAACTAGAAATGAATTTCTTATGATATATGCTAATTGTTTGAGTTATCAATAACTTTTAGGTATCATTTTATCTTATGCATATCAAATACCACAAGATAAGCAAGGCATTGCCACAAAGATCATATCTTTAAGATTGAAACATCAACTTTATTAATTGCCATCATTGTCATACAATATGCAATAATAAAGTGTTTCTATCTTTTGGCAATATATGAAATAGCAGTTCTCAACTCTATTTCGTGCCCTTTTAGGCTGAAATAAACTGAAAGATACTCCTATCTATGGCAGCAACACTTGCTCCAATGATGGGTACTTCTTTCTTGGTCCTTTCACAAAGGCCATCACTTCTTGGCGGATATTGCATATCATATATGAAATATCCATATCTTGGTATCATATACCTCGGATAAAGAAGTGGTTCATTTCATGATACCTTAGGTGGAGATCTCCATCCCCTCCTTCATCTTCTTTTGTTCTTCCAGATATAGAGGGCAATCCCTCATACACCCTTTCCCCATGTGCCTTGAGGCTGAAGACGGCTTGGATTTCTGGCTAGCATCAGAACACTTCTTAGCTTTGCCCTTGTCCTTACCCTTAAGATTACCTTTTCTTTGATCATATCAAAGACTGTGGTTTGTCTTTCTTCATCTTTGCCTCTACTATCCTCAACATGTCCAACAACTCTGTCAACGCTTGTCAAAGTTGTTCATGTTGTAGCTTATCATGAATTGTATGATTCTCACAACATTTGCAGTATCATACCAATAGCCAACTCTTGGCTCAGAGGGAATCCTTCTTAATCAGGTTTTCCACATACCCAATCACATTGAGTGTGTGAATACCTTACTGGATCTCCTTCTGTCATGACATACTAGGACAGTATCTTGGAGACATCATATGTCTCATGTTTTCTCTACAACTCACAGTTCAGAGAACACAACATCAAGCACTCCTCATCAATGTCATCCTTGGTATGCTTCCATAAGCATACTTTCAGCCATTGATGTGGTGGGATTGAGTTCATCTGGTTCTGGTATAACTAGGACTTAGAGCTTTCACTCTTTGATTGAGAACACTTCTCATCGTCCTAACCAATCGTGGAATTATTCCCATTTAATTTGTTGGTCTCAAAGACCCATCGCAAATAAAGTGATTTGCTGATTAACCATTTATTTTAACAAAAGGAAATATATGCAATTTTAGTCCAAAAACTCATTTTTGACTTGTTTGATTGATTTGAAAAGTTGACGATAAAATTAGGCCTTTAATTAATTATCGCTCCCACTATTTTACTTCAAATTGATAGCCCTCACCATCAATTCGGAAGATTGTAGCGTACAACCTTCTAGTGGGCAAGATCCTGAAATCCTCTAAGCCATGGACCAGCTAGGGCTGTCACCCACAACATAGATCTCTCAGGTAGGCAACATTTGCCAATTGCATCATATACAACTCTTGATAAGATGTCATATACAACTCCTTGCAATGATCATCTCCATGCCTCAAGGCGCTAGATCCTATCTAGGTCACCTTGTTAAGTCCGACCCAAAGCAAACACGATGAACATGCACCCTGCTTGGGCAGACCCACACATTCATCCTTCACGCTTCCACGAGATAGACGGTGCACCACGCTTGGGCGTGCCCACACTTGGTCGATCAAGCTTTTCACGTGTGTCACATTTGGAAGGCATCTAAAACTTAATATTTTAATGAGGGATTTGGTTTTATATACATATACATATCCAATCACCACAATACATAGTATGTATCATATACATGCTATATCCCACAGAAAACATGCACAAAACGATAAAAGTGATGATTATGGCCATCCTAATGTGATTCCTCGAGCCAAGAGGAATCACAGTCATCTAGGTCTACATCACATGCAACCTGTACAAGATGATCTTCTGTGCCTTGCCTTCCGAGTTGATCAACTCATCTCATGAATGATCTGTACTCTCCAGCCGGTCTTCTGGGTGCCACCAGCCGATCGGTTGGCTCCTCCAACCGATCGGTTCGCCTGGTCATCGTGCATCTCGTCATGTCCGCCACCCGCTCGTCTCGCTCCTCGAACCGGTCATCAACCGATCGGTTCACTCCTTGAACCGACCGTCTGGAACGTCAACCGATCGGTTCACGCCTTGAACCGATCGTCTGAGAAGTCGTCTTGATGTCTGCCGGTCTTTGACATAACAGGAAATAAAATATATCCTATTATTACATTGCTTTAAAAAGGGAAACCCCGAGTTACATTCGGGGGAAGCAAAGGTAGGAAAGAATCTCGAATTATTTCGAGTTACATCAGGAATAAGAGAGGGAAGATCGGTGCGCAGACCGAGATGCAAGCAACCACAAACAACCACACACAGATAGGGGTTTATAGGCCATAATCATGCTACACACATCCACCACAAAACTCGTTTAAGGGCGACGCGTATCGAGTGCATTAATAATACATATCATATATGTAATTTGGAATTTGTGGATTTAGGATTGGACATGCATAAAGCCAATATTATTCACATCGCATGCAATAAATAAAGGCGACAAACCAAAATCGATCATATCGATATTCCTAAAATATAGAGAAGTTGACGTGGCTCTGATACCACTGTTGGGTTTTAGGGGAGACAGAGAAGACAGCGGAAACAAAAATTTTCTCCCCCAACCCATACCGAGGAAACGCGTCAACGTCTATATAATAGGAAAGGATGGTTTGTGGAATCATACCTTGTCCCGAGGCTTTCTCGGTGACAATACCTCGCGCAATGCGTGGTCTTCAACTCCGGTCTTGGACGGCGTCTGTGCAGCTCCTGGTCGCACCGGGACTGACGACTCCTCCTCCTACCGGACTGTCGGATGACAGTTGTCCTCCTGAGCGGCAGTGTCCTCCCGTCTCTGTAGTAGTCCACACGGACCACCTGGAACTCCACACTCCTTGTCCCACAAGGAAGTGGAAGGAGTCACACCCTCCTGTTGACGTACTAGTCACCAACACACTCTCCTGCTACCAGTTGCAACTGCAGTTGTCCTTCCCTTGCTGCACCTCCCTTTTGCGGGAAGCACTTGCTCGGGATCTCTCATGGTTACCAAAACCAGAGAGAACGACAACTTCGCAAAGCAACCGGCTTGCATTGAGTTGTGCTCTGAGAAGCCCCCAATACCCCTATATATATAGGCGGGTCATGGGACAGGGTTCTCTGTGCCCGGCAATATGGGACTAAAGCAGGAGTAGAAGGGTTTGAGATTTTCCACAAAAGCAACTAACTCGCAACCTGAACCGATCAGTTCACAAGTGAACCGGTCGGTTGGGGATCTGAACTGGTCGGTTGGAGCACCAACCGATCGGTTGGGACCCATGAGCCGATCGGTTCACCACTGAACCGGTCGGTTCGTGGTCCTGGTCGGTTCCCGATTGACTTTCCTTCTTTCATTTCTAATTGGTATCGAATACCAATCCTTGTTCCAATCAAATTGGGCAAGTGAAACGCAAGGAAAATTCTCACCGACCTGACTTTCCCAACTTGCTCGGTTGCACCAGTTGAACCGATCGTTTCAACACTTGAACCGATCGTTTCACTCTGACCATGAGCCGATCGACTCAACACTTGAGCCGACCGGTTCAGCAACCTCGGCCGACCGGTTCAACACTTGAACCGATCGGTTGGGAGTACAGGTTGTGCAGAATCAGTCAAATGCAATTTCAATCAATCTGATACTCCAATCAATGCGTCCAACACCTTGAACCATATGATATTGAGATATCAACTGATTGAGTGTTTAATTGAACTACTAAACTCCTTTAGTAATCAATCTAAACATTGCTTTGTGGACAAAACTCCTCTTCCAGGTTAAATCCTATGTGTGTGACCCTGCAGGTCCATTTCACGTTGGCAGTGAAAGTCCATAAACTTATGACTTCACAAGAAAAGAGCGGTGCCTAGTCACACATCAGTGCTACCCAAGTGAAAGTAGAAAGTTGGAGAACAACTTTCATCCTACAATCTGTGAATGGTGTTACAGTGAATGTATAATTCCTTTGTCACTGATATCCCGAATGAACTCAAGGCATGGAATAGTCATCCTGTCAACGTTCATTCACTTTCTTGATCTCAGAGTAGATTGAAGGAGATATGTATGACATCAATATCACATACTGATTCACACATGCGTGCGCACGCCTATCTCAATCCTAATCATCAAGTGGCCTTGGATATCAAACTCCCTCAGGAGGGACAAATCCCATATCTATCACTCACCCCTCAAAAGCCCCATGTGTCAAAGCCACCCAATCATCACCTTTATAACAACCCATGTTTCAGGACTGCATTTGATGATGTCAAAGTGTGCCCAACGACATGTGTTGAGTGCAGTGATTTCAGGTCTAAGAATCACACTCACCACCATCACTGTGAGTACTGACTGTGACTACCATGTCATGGTTCCATGTGTCAAACTCACGGTGGGTCTGTCCGGTACACTTGTTCTCTAACAAGTACCTATGTGTTTGGTTTGATATCTATATATCATGACTAATGAGATTCTGTCATCAACCAACACCACAATCTAGTCTTGTGTGTCATTGTTGTCTATCTACCTTCCACAATGACATCCGACTAGGGACGTAACAAGAATGTACAAACTCTTAGCATCTGTATGATCTCATCGTTCAGGTCCTCAACCTGAAAGCATATGTCATTGAGTACTGTCATTCTCTAGACATTCAATCTGTTCTATCACTATCTCATATGACTGAACCAGAATGAATTGGAAGCTCGCCTTTGATGTTTATCAAATCAATCTTAATGTATCCCACCAATCATCCCATGATTGGCTCTCAGGACATACATACCAACATCATTGGTCCAATTAATTATAATAAAGTTTTTTAGTATTACTGAAGTACACCTCATAATAATTTATATATAATTATTACATTCAATGCATGTACTTATTTAGGGATTATATATCCATGAGGGAAGTTTATCGTATCTTATCTCTCTCATAAACTAATCATATTTATCTAATTAGAAACTAAGTCCATTTTTACAATTTCATCTAAGTATAGGGAACTCAAGTTACTCAACTTGTGTGAATGCCTTATTTTTTGTTTTAAATGTTTTAGAAATATTCTGACCAATATCTCACACTAAGGAACATTTTTTGATATCCATCTGTTGTTGGTACTATTATGTGTATAATTTAAATACATGCCATATGGAATTATTAAACAATTTATTACATGGAAATTAGACTTTACTATGTCGCCATATGTTACCCAAGGTTCCTAATTTATAATCACACTCTATTTATTACATCCCACCATAGAAGTCATCTTTTAGATTAAAGGTGGTGTCATATTATATATATGTGGGTTCCATATTCAACTTAGGTTCAAGGTTCACAACTAAATATATTCATTATATCCAAATTAGGTACACAGAGGGACATTAACTATTTTTGTGCATATTTAGACATATATGGGATAGCTACTGCCACCAATTTTTTTACTAACTTTTGTAAGGGATATATATCGAGGGTGAATACTATTTTTCTTTAGGGATGTATCTCAAGATGGATAGAGGAATCATGGTTCTCATGGGTGAATGCTACTTATTTGGAGTTTTGGTATCCTAGGTTTTGGTATGTCACAATTTTGTTGAAGGAATTTATATATATCTCAACAAATACATGTATATGCTTATAGAACAACATTTGTTGCTTCATTGAGTTGTTGTGAAGTGTTAGTCATGTCATCTCTTAATATTTTGGTTATGTGTGAATGCTGGCTAAAAATGTGTATGAATACTAAATTTTCAATTGAAAATGCTGGATAATTACTTTGGGAATATTTTTTTGATTGGATCCTTATCACCTCGGAGCCCCTAATAATCATGTTTAGGTTTATTATTAGGAACAACGTTGTACACTTGTTTTCAACTATGATGCATTCTTCAAGTTACCATATTTTCTCATGCTAGATATCAGTCGCGAAGCCAGGATTACCAACTAATAACACCCATTTTATGGTTGCTAGAGCTTATATTTTACTATTAAAACTGCCTCCAAACCTTACTTCCTCTCTGTTTTATCTTGTCTATTGAATAGAAATAATACCCACTACGCTCCTCACAACATTTCCTATTTTTTGCAGGGTTTCTCTTATTTTCCCATCAAAAGAATGATATTGGGCTCGTCCCAGCCCATCCACGACAAGTTAACTGTCCCAGCCCATCAAGTGATGAAGCGATACGCCCCTTACCCGTCACGGTCACTGCCAGATATGGCAGCAACCCGACGCGGGTGTGTCGCTTGAGAGCCCTGACAGACTGAACACCATTACTCGATAAGGAGCCTTGCCCACCATGGTCTGTCGGCCGACGGAATCGATCGCGTGACACGGCCACCCCTCGGTGTAGCAGCCTGCCAGAGTCTTTACCTGACACAATCAAGCGTGATTTACTCGCAACCTGGCACGACACGGTCCCCACCAGGCGTGCCAGGCGACAGACGTGTCGATCCTCTCCCAAAGCCATGTGAACAAAACAGACAAAGGACACCTGGCCCAACGAGGGTCGCAACTCCCACCAGCCACTGCCTATAAATAGTAGCTACATGACTCCGATGGGACGGGTCGGAACCCTAGGAGAGCTAACTCTTAGAGCAAAAGGAGCTAATGCGCTGAGTCCCCAGGCCTGCCAGGCGATACTAGGTGAGCACACCCCCAACCCGAGAGGGACGGGAGGAGTTCACTTAAAACTCAACCCGGTAGCAGTAGCAGCGCGACACGACCTTCAAAGCTATTTCAAACATGTTGGGTCTCTAGTTGGGCTTCAACCCGAGACAGCTCGCCCATCTATACCCGACATGAGGAACCCGAGAACCTAAGAAAAAGCTAACCTGACACACGTCCTAACACGACACGATACATAACATGATATGGCCTACCCGACACGGTCAAGAACCCGACACTGTCATATCCTGATAGGGCTCCTGCCCGGTACCGGGTTAGGGTTACCTTAGGGGTCTGTTGCTATGTATATCGACCTCCTACATCAAGGAGGCTGATACCTATCTTCCCTTTTTTTCCAACAATTTGCATTCATTTACTATTGCATTGTAACTAAACCTTTTTATCTCCTTATGCTTATGGAAACTATGGAATTTATCTCATGTTGTCTTGTGTATGGTTCCTTTTTATTGGATGGTTTCTTTATAACATCTGAGCTCTAATCTCTTGTATTTGAATCATGCTTTTGACTAGCTATCGAATCATGTTTCTCATTTTGACTCCTTCGAGAGAAGGATTTTGTAAACTCTAGAGTTTGGTCTGGTTTGGGTGTATGAGAGTACCCGGGATCAGGGTTGCCCCGACATATCTTTTCGCTCTAGTCTATGTCAAATACTCTTGAGAGAGAGAGAGTTGGTGCATAGTCAGAGGCATCCTCTTTGAGAGGGTGCAGGATGTATTCCGCTGGCGCTTGTTATGTTTAAGTTTTCTTCCTTCGTACTTTACCCCGACGATAGTTTTATCTCCTCGGTTTCTAATATACAAAACCTCTATAAATATTGCTAAACCTTGAAACACTAATTCTTCTAGTAACTCCCCTTGGAGATAGGGTTTTTGTTTGATTCTTTATAATTCTTTCTCGTTATATCAAAACCTTATCCTTCAACCTTTTTTGATGTTCTTAGACAAGTAAAACTTGAGTTCTGAAGCGTTGTTCTTCCTATCACTGTGTTCAACCCCGAACTATTTTGACCATGTGCTAGTTGCAGGATGTCTTAAACATTTTGGTATTATAAATTTCTAAAGTCTGATAACCTAGACATGACTCCATTCTTGGACCCACATTTAAGGCTTGTCACCAACTGTGGGGCACAATCTAAAATGCCTATAATTTGTGCTAATATACATCATTTCAAGGGGGCACAAAGGGATTTTATTGTATATTTCTGACTGAATCTAGTGAATAATGCAATAGGTTTTAAGAATGGTGGTAAGGCATCCCCTCAGCTATATGTGGCTCCACCACCGCTACATATGATGTCCCTAAGTTACCATCATCAATCTCAATGTTTATAATGAAGTGCATGACAAGATAAAGTTTTTATCTTCAATGTGGGAATAGGATGCCTAACACTTCTCGAAATAGTAACTAGACTCCTAATTCAATGTTCTCCTATACGAACTTCATGTTTGTAATTTACCTAATGCAAGTCAATATCTTTGTACATATTTGATTGCAAAAGATGAGCGGCAAAATCAAATTACCTTTACATTTGTTTTGTAATTTATCAACTTTATTTCATCATTTTGCCATCACAATTTTGATGATCCCACCTTCAAAAAATTTTAACACAAAAAGTAAGGCAAGATACATTATGTGTTACAACCCCAATTTTTGGGTTCAATTGGTGAGAAATGCAATTTCTCATATTAAGGATAATTGAACAAAGAATGGTATAATTTGTTTTGAATACATGGATTTGTTTACAATAGCCTTGATGTCTGTGTTGTGGGCTCTATTGGCTATTGGGCCCAAATAACAAAGAAAATTCAATTAGTAATGAATAATTGAATATTTGAGAAAAGAATAATGTGGAAACCTCTAGAAGGCAAATCCAAAGAGGATTTCGTGCCTCTTGGGTTCCTTGGGTACCAAGGAGTCCAGAGTTGCATAAAGAGGCAATAAGAAAAGAAAAGTTTAATTAAGTATTTCTTTAATAAGAAAGAGATTGAAAATAATGTTAAAATGTTGGAAATAAGTGGGAAAAGGTGTAATTAGGAGATCCATTGTGGAATTTCGTATCCCAAGGATTCCTAATGATAAAAGGAATACCAATGAGGAAAATAAAAGAGGAAAGAAAGAGAAAATGCCAAATTTACAAAATAAAAGATAATGGGACTACATAATTAATGGAATTATGTGATTTTATTAAAAAGGAGTATTTCCTACTTGAGGAGAATATAATTTCGTGTCAATCAATTAAAAGGCAAGTGCAAAGAATATAAGTGGAGTAATTTTCGAAATCTTAATATGTAAAAGGAATATTAATGGTTAAAGAAGAGAGAGAGAAGGTTTCTTCTCATTGAAGGAATCATATCCCAATTGGAAAGAGGCCTTGTGTATTCGTGGGAAAGCGTGCTGGGGCATGGCTACCCTCCTATATAAAGGAAAGAGCTTGTGGCTAAGCCAAAAGGAGAGTTCCACGCACCTTTCTTTCTTGTTCTTGCACGTAATACCCTAACGGGGGCTTAGTCTTATCCATAGAGCAACGACGAGTTTGTGAGTAGTCTGGTCGGAGGCAGGGCGCTCCCACGACTACCCAGAAGGGATCCGTCACTACCTGCTCTCTCTCGTCCTCATGCGACACCTACAAAAGGACTGGAAGCCCACAATGAAGCGTTGGCTTGAAGTCCACGGGAAGAGCGGTCTCAGCCAGGGCTTGCAGCCTTCTGGAGTGTGGGGGTGTGGACGGAGGTAAGGGATGAGTTTCGACTAGAGCTCGAGCGCTGAGGCGGCGGAGACCGACTTGCGAAGCTCTGCAATGGTCGTTAGGGCGGCCTGTTGCTTCAGCCCAAGGAAGAAGAAGGATCAGAAGTTGTTGGATGAGTATGCCCCCCAGCGGGTTAAAGAAGAACTGACTTAAGAGGGGGTATAACGGTAATTCCGTTATATTTCCAAATCGAGCGCTTTGCATGGGATGAGTGACGTGGCGCGTCCTGATTGGCCGAGTAAGTGAAATCTTGTTAAATTCATAATTAAAGATTGGTAACTCGGATTAAAACAAGTTATATATGAAAATTTACCTCAGAACGAGAGGAACACAAAGAAATTATGTTTGAAGCCTAATTTTGCATGATATTCGAAAAGTAGTGCCAATTATCGTCTTTGATTAATTAAAGATTAAGAAACCCTATTTTGATATGATTAATGTGTTTAATAGGGTTTAATTGATCATTAGAGTTGATGTTAACCTATTAAATGTAAAAAGATAAATTATGTTCAAAAAGGAAGAAATTTGCACATGATTAGTCTAATTTAGAGTTTATATGCTTGAAATTGGAAAAGTACATAAAGTTATCATCTTTAGTGTTTTAATTAAGGGAAAATCCTTAGATTTGATGGTAAAAGGTCTTAATGACATTATTTGGATAATTCAAGATGATATTAACCTATTGTTAATAAAAGTGAGAATATCATCTAAAAAGATGATCTTTTTATATAATTGGTTTAATTTAGGGTTTCGTGCATGATTATGCACTAATGAACTTGAAAACCCTAATTTAGATGAATATGTCTTTTAATTGTTTTAATGGTTCAAATCCATGAATAAATAGGGATGTGATAATCCTAAGTCTATTTGGGTATAAAAGACTATTAAAATGGATAATTGAGCAATTAAGGTTCATATAAATGGAAAAGAGTACTTTAGGGATTGTTAACCTAAAAGGGATAAAGTTTGAGAAATTGATCTAAGAAACCCTAATGAATAATAATGAAATCTTAATGTAGATTAGAAACCTTAGAAAGAGAATCCAAGTCAATAAAGTAGATTCTTGATAAAGTGTGTAATAAATAGAGTACATATTCTTTTCAGGAATTATGTGATGATTGAATTACTTGCTTGGATCTGTTGATTGGCTTGATTGTATATACATGAAGTATATGTTGAATAATCTACATGACTCAACAAATCAGGTATGTGGTTAATTATGAATAACCGCTTAGGTTTTCCGATGGATTCCCAGATGTTTAATCGCATTGAATGCAACTAAACTGTTTGGATGTTCATATTGCAATTATAAAGTGACTATGACTATCACATAATGTATATGCCTTCTAGCTCATATCCTGGTCCCCTCTGTGTCGTAATGGCTGGCCTAGTATATGCCTACCTAGATGGTAGGTCCATCAGGTCATGAATGACTTAGTATATGGCTGCCTAGAGGGTAGGTCCATCAAGTCACAGTGAGTCAGATATTGGGCTACCTTTGGGTGGTGCCATGCGACTCTACCTTTACAGAGGTACCATATAAGTCCTTACAGGGACAACACAGAGTTGTGGATACGAATGGATTGAGTAGTTTGGCTTAAAACATACTCTTGATTGTTAAATGATTAATTGAGTGATTATATTGTTAATATAGTTGAACATTATCTGTTTCCTCCACATACCAGCTTCGGCTTACTGTCGTTTTGTTTGTCGGCGGTTTAGGTACAAATCTCAAAAGTACAAACAGTAAAGTGACGCATTGTGAATTCAAGAATTAAAGAGCAAGGAGGAATTAGTTAGAATAGTTCAACTGTGGTTAGAAGTTTAGTTTATTCCAAACTTTTCAAAGGTATGCAAAAATTTTATTACCACATTTCAGTATAGTCTGTTAGAATTTAATAATTGTTTTTGGTTATATGTCAAACCTTTGATCCAGAATTTATGGGTGCAGCTTCAACCTCTTGGTCTCCCTTAATTGGGGGTTACCAAAAGGTGAGGTCGTAACATTATGTTTGTCCTCACGAGTTTCCTCTATGTATTTTCTGATTATGACTCCTTCACAATGTGGCTCACCAGACTAATAGGGTTCATCCTTATGCTTTGCTAAATGCACAAAGATTGAGTGTGCTATATCAACCTTATTCCTTTATGATACAACAACCTTGATAGAGATCACCAATGAGGAGGAAGTGTAATGTGATGCATGGTTTTTGTTATAAATTGGGTTGGGTAGATAATATTCCTGTGTGGTGATGTGACACCAACTACACATGAGTCAGTCTTTGACTATTGTTTTATTGACTCAAGGTCAATTAGGTCAATGTTGACTCACGTCTAAATTGACTAAACCCTTGTTTTGATGATGACTAACCATTCCACATATTGGTGTCTAATGCTTCTACATTGAGTGATTTCAGATTAGGTTTAGACACACTCCAAATGCCCTAACTTGCGCATATCAAATTGGAGAAAAGACAAGTCAAAATAGCTACAAGTGTGCAATTTGGGATCTCTATGTAAATGACCTTAGAATTGCTTTGTAACCACTTGTAATGATTGTATGACTTGTAATTAAGCTTAGAAAAATTATTGGGACACAAAAATCCATCATTTGTATAGTCAAATGAAAATTCCAAAATACCCATAACAGGGATTTTGTCGGCCGAATTCCAAACTCGGCCGATCCATATATTCTGGGATTTTTGTGAGATTCGGCCGAGTTGCAAACTCAGCCGATTCACGGTTCGGTTGAATTGCCTTTATAGAAACTTGGCCGATCAGACTGTATGAAAAAGTACAGAAAAGTGATTCTAGCCGTTGTGGAGTTGCAACAAGTGAAAATAGATCTGTTGCAAGCCACAAAACGGCTAGTTTTCATTCTCAAGTGTTCCCAAATGCTAAGAGGCATCACCAGCTATAAATAGGACCCCTTGGGCTTCATTCCAAGGTTGAGCATTCACTATGAAGGTTCCTATTCTATAGTTGAGTGATCCTACAGCCTCCTCTCTCTCTCTAAGCTTAATCACTTGCTACATCCATTAGAGTGAGTAGGAAATCTGTAAGAGAGCTAGTCATATATGTATATCTTGTGAGGCTCTCACTTCCACCACCTCCCTTCTATCATTCCTATCTTGAAGATGAAGGTTCTCTCTCTTGTCCAAGAGAGGTGAAGAAGAACAAGGGAAGGAGTCCCTTGGTGAAGATCAAGGTCGAAGACTTGGAGCTAGAGTGGGTAAGCCCTTGGAGAAGGCAGAAGACTCAAGCTCAAGTGGGTAAGTCCTTGGTGGAAAGCTTCTCCGAGTGAAGGTGAAGTCAAAGGCGGAAGATCCAAGAAGAGTGGGTAATTCCTACAAGGCGGAAGACTTGTGCAAGAGTGGGTAAGTCCTTGGAGAAGGCCGAAGACTCTTGCAAAGTGGGTAAGTCCTTGGTAAGGTTGAAGACTCTTTGTATTGGATAGGTAAGTCCATTGTTGGTCATGTATTGTATGTCTTATTAATGAATATAAGAGTGCAATTGGTTGAAGTCCTAGAGGTTGACCTCTCTAGACAAGTGGACTGACACACTTCTAGTTTGAAGTGTGGAACCACTCTAAATAGCTTGTCTAATTGGTGCATGTTCAATCTCTCTTATCCTTGCTATGCATGATTTAGTTGTACTCAAATTACCTATTTAGCAATCTTATCTTGTCATATAATTTGAAGGTTTAATGAATTTTGTTTAAGTGCTTTCAGCTCTATTCACCCCCCCTCTAGAGCTTCTATTCACCCATCTAGGATCCAACAAGTGGTATCAGAGCGGGTCTTCTCCAAGCATACTTCCACAAGTAGGAGAATATGGGTGATTATGAAGATGGGCAACCTTCAAAGAGAGCAATAGAAGGAAACAAGAGTGAAAAAGGGATCACAAAGGCTCCATCAACATATGAAAGCACTAGTGGAAGATCTAGTGAATGTGAAGATGGAAGATGCCATTGCGCCCTCATGACAAGCTTAACTAAAGATTTAAATGAGGTAAATTCAAGTGTTGAGATTCAAACAAATGCTTATCTTAGTCAACTAAATGCTCTTAAATTTGCAAATTCTAGCTTGCTTGATAAGATTAAGTTTTTAGAATCTCAACCTTCTATGACTACTTCATATATAGAGCTTGCTACTACTATTGTTTCTCTCTCTATTGTTTCTTATGCTCTTAAATGTGCTTATGAGAGTCAAGAGCTTACTTTACAAGGAATAGAATGTGTAGATAAAGTTTATCCTTCAAAGATTACTTGTCTTGTATATGAACTTGCTTCCTTGCATAGTAGTGTAATTGCTCTTGAGCCTCATACTATCTTCTCTTATAGAGAGAAAATTTTTTAATGCTCTATCTTGTGATAAAGATTCTCATATGACTAAAGATGTTTGCTTAGAAATATATCTTGTGCATGCTAGAGATGATATGAATCTATTGTGTTTTACCTTTACTTCTCTTATGCATGACAATCATAGTTTGAGATCTTCTTTGCAAAGATTTTTTGGTGATAAAAAGAATCTTAATCAAATCCTAGACCATACTGCCAAACAAATGGGTAGAGATGGCATTGGACTTGATTGTAGCCAAAGGAACAACAAAGACAAAGGACCTTCAATTTTCAATGAAGAATCCTCCAGTTCCAAGGCTACGGGCACTTGTAACTATTGCAATGAATTTGGTCATTATTCTACTTGTTGTCCTTTTAGGAAAGCACCCAAGAGCAATAGGACTTGGGTTGCTAAACTAACCCCTCCGGACCCAAAAACATGATTGGGGACCATTTCATCTTTCTTCTTGTAGGTACTTGCAAATGGATTGACTTGAGGTATTGAATTGCAAATTGACTTGTCAATCTACATGAAAGAAGAAAGGTGAGATGTGTAGAGGGTGACAACAAGTGGAAAAGCAATGGTAAGCATAAAGGTAAAGGTTTTATTGCTTATAACTATTTCTAACTTGTTTTTGTCAAGTTAGTGTGCACTATACATATCGATTTTGAGTCAAAAGTGGCATTTTGTGATTCTCTTCACACTCTTGCTCAAAAACTGTTTCTAATGCTTCTATAGTGCATTACTAACTTGCTTAGACATGTTTGGATAT
This sequence comes from Alisma plantago-aquatica, assembly GCA_963693085.1. Lineage (NCBI taxonomy): Eukaryota > Viridiplantae > Streptophyta > Magnoliopsida > Alismatales > Alismataceae > Alisma > Alisma plantago-aquatica. The sequence goes on from OY856412.1 coordinate 28,093,386, forward strand.
GGTTTGTATTTTTAGCATGCCTTTAAATATGTTTTTATAAAATAGGTGTGCTTGTTGACAGCTGCTCTGTCGGTCGAGTTTTCCCTATTGAAACTCGACCGATAGGCACCAAGGGTGTTGCCAACAGCTGTCATCGGTCGAGTTGTCAATGCTTAGAACTCGACCGATTACACTGTGCACAGAATATACATTTGGCTTTTTGAGTGAGAATTTCCCTCTCAACTAGATTTTCTCAGCCAATAGCCTTACTCTTTGGCACTCTCTTTTGGTATCCTTATATATGCATATTGCCATGTTCTAAATTTCCTATCTTGCATACAACTCTATCTCTCTAATTGCTCTAAATTGGTATATCTATATCTTGCAATTACTTGCTTTGAGTTATTTTGCAGGTTTTGAGGATGATCTCTATGGATCTCTTGGTTGTGTCTTAAATCGCTTCCGTTGTACTCTAACTTGCTACATCTATCTAGGTGTATATCTTGTGTTGATACAACCTTGAGGTTCATAGGGGTAATCATCTTATGGTAAGGATGCATATCTAGTGAGTTATATCCTCTCATGCTTCTAAATTTGCATATCTCTCTGTTTGGATATATCTCTACATCTACTCATAGCTTGCTTTATCTTTTGGTATCTCTTGCTATGATCTAGATCCTACTAGTAGTCCTAACTTGTAATATCATCTACTAGTAGTTCATATACATGTAGTTCTAACCCTGTCAATAATTGCCATCTTTGATCATCTATATGTTATGCTTGTATCTTATCTCATACATGCTCAAGATTGTTCCTTGAATTGCATATCTACTATCTTGAGTTACTTGCATAACATTGTGATGCAGGGCACATAGAGCTACATTATATGTAGAAATTGGAGTATTTTTGGATTTTATGCAGATTTTGCTCCAATTTCAGTTTTTGCTGCAAGTATAGTGCTTTTTATGCAGAAACACCCTTCTGAGCAAGACTCGTCGCTTTGCCATGAGCTCCGATGGTTTTTGGTCAAATTCCATCATCTTGAGGGTCAAAATTGTGATTTGTTTTTTTTTTGCAGCACTTCATCTTGCATTTTGGGTTGTTCAAGTATATGCTTTAACTTGCTTTTCTTTCTATGCTTGGACAAGCCCCTATCTGTGCTCTTCTACTCTCCTTATATAACTTTTGTTATCTTCTTTCTCTTAACAAGTGGTGTTTCTTAGTTTCTTCATACCCCCACCTTTTTGAAATGACAAAGGGGGAGAAAGATATGTCTTCTTTTGACAACAGGGAGAAGGCATGTCTTACATGAAGCAAAGAAGTGTGTCCATGTAAAGGGGAGAAGGTAAATGGGAGAAGACATATATGTGTAGAACATATATGAGTAGAAGACATAGTTTCTATAAATGTTATGAAAGCTAACCATGCAGGAGAAATAGCATCAATTGAGGGGGAATATGAGAACTCCATGTGCATCAATTGAGGGGGAGCATATGAGATCAATCCTATTGAAATCCCTAGGTTTCTCCGAAGGTATGATTTTACGTACAAGCTTTCAATACATTTATGGAATGGTTTGTCATCTTCAAAAAGGGGGAGAATGTTGACTCAAGGTCAATTAGGTCAATGTTGACTCACGTCTAAATTGACTAAACCCTTGTTTTGATGATGACTAACCATTCCACATATTGGTGTCTAATGCTTCTACATTGAGTGATTTCAGATTAGGTTTAGACACACTCCAAATGCCCTAACTTGCGCATATCAAATTGGAGAAAAGACAAGTCAAAATAGCTACAAGTGTGCAATTTGGGATCTCTATGTAAATGACCTTAGAATTGCTTTGTAACCACTTGTAATGATTGTATGACTTGTAATTAAGCTTAGAAAAATTATTGGGACACAAAAATCCATCATTTGTATAGTCAAATGAAAATTCCAAAATACCCATAACAGGGATTTTGTCGGCCGAATTCCAAACTCGGCCGATCCATATATTCTGGGATTTTTGTGAGATTCGGCCGAGTTGCAAACTCAGCCGATTCACGGTTCGACTGAATTGCCTTTATAGAAACTTGGCCGATCAGACTGTACGAAAAAGTACAGAAAAGTGATTCTAGCCGTTGTGGAGTTGCAACAAGTGAAAATAGATCTGTTGCAAGCCACAAAACGGCTAGTTTTCATTCTCAAGTGTTCCCAAATGCTAAGAGGCATCACCAGCTATAAATAGGACCCCTTGGGCTTCATTCCAAGGTTGAGCATTCACTATGAAGGTTCCTATTCTATAGTTGAGTGATCCTACAGCCTCCTCTCTCTCTCTAAGCTTAATCACTTGCTACATCCATTAGAGTGAGTAGGAAATCTGTAAGAGAGCTAGTCATATATGTATATCTTGTGAGGCTCTCACTTCCACCACCTCCCTTCTATCATTCCTATCTTGAAGATGAAGGTTCTCTCTCTTGTCCAAGAGAGGTGAAGAAGAACAAGGGAAGGAGTCCCTTGGTGAAGATCAAGGCCGAAGACTTGGAGCTAGAGTGGGTAAGCCCTTGGAGAAGGCAGAAGACTCAAGCTCAAGTGGGTAAGTCCTTGGTGGAAAGCTTCTCCGAGTGAAGGTGAAGTCAAAGGCGGAAGATCCAAGAAGAGTGGGTAATTCCTACAAGGCGGAAGACTTGTGCAAGAGTGGGTAAGTCCTTGGAGAAGGCCGAAGACTCTTGCAAAGTGGGTAAGTCCTTGGTAAGGTTGAAGACTCTTTGTATTGGATAGGTAAGTCCTTTGTTGGTCATGTATTGTATGTCTTATTAATGAATATAAGAGTGCAATTGGTTGAAGTCCTAGAGGTTGACCTCTCTAGGCAAGTGGACTGACACACTTCTAGTTTGAAGTGTGGAACCACTCTAAATAGCTTGTCTAATTGGTGCATGTTCAATCTCTCTTATCCTTGCTATGCATGATTTAGTTGCACTCAAATTACCTATTTAGCAATCTTATCTTGTCATATAATTTGAAGGTTTAATGAATTTTGTTTAAGTGCTTTCAGCTCTATTCACCCCCCCTCTAGAGCATCTATTCACCCATCTAGGATCCAACAAGTGGTATCAGAGCGGGTCTTCTCCAAGCATACTTCCACTAGTAGGAGAATATGGGTGATTATGAAGATGGGCAACCTTCAAAGAGAGCAATAGAAGGAAACAAGAGTGAAAAAGGGATCACAAAGGCTCCATCAACATATGAAAGCACTAGTGGAAGATCTAGTGAATGTGAAGATGGAAGATGCCATTGCGCCCTCATGACAAGCTCAACTAAAGATTTAAATGAGGTAAATTCAAGTGTTGAGATTCAAACAAATGCTTATCTTAGTCAACTAAATGCTCTTAAATTTGCAAATTCTAGCTTGCTTGATAAGATTAAGTTTTTAGAATCTCAACCTTCTATGACTACTTCATATATAGAGCTTGCTACTACTATTGTTTCTCTCTCTATTGTTTCTTATGCTCTTAAATGTGCTTATGAGAGTCAAGAGCTTACTTTACAAGGAATAGAATGTGTAGATAAAGTTTATCCTTCAAAGATTACTTGTCTTGTATATGAACTTGCTTCCTTGCATAGTAGTGTAATTGCTCTTGAGCCTCATACTATCTTCTCTTATAGAGAGAAAATTTTTTAATGCTCTATCTTGTGATAAAGATTCTCATATGACTAAAGATGTTTGCTTAGAAATATATCTTGTGCATGCTAGAGATGATATGAATCTATTGTGTTTTACCTTTACTTCTCTTATGCATGACAATCATAGTTTGAGATCTTCTTTGCAAAGATTTTTTGGTGATAAAAAGAATCTTAATCAAATCCTAGACCATACTGCCAAACAAATGGGTAGAGATGGCATTGGACTTGATTGTAGCCAAAGGAACAACAAAGACAAAGGACCTTCAATTTTCAATGAAGAATCCTCCAGTTCCAAGGCTACGGGCACTTGTAACTATTGCAATGAATTTGGTCATTATTCTACTTGTTGTCCTTTTAGGAAAGCACCCAAGAGCAATAGGACTTGGGTTGCTAAACTAACCCCTCCGGACCCAAAAACATGATTGGGGACCATTTCATCTTTCTTCTTGTAGGTACTTGCAAATGGATTGACTTGAGGTATTGAATTGCAAATTGACTTGTCAATCTACATGAAAGAAGAAAGGTGAGATGTGTAGAGGGTGACAACAAGTGGAAAAGCAATGGTAAGCATAAAGGTAAAGGTTTTATTGCTTATAACTATTTCTAACTTGTTTTTGTCAAGTTAGTGTGCACTATACATATCGATTTTGAGTCAAAAGTGGCATTTTGTGATTCTCTTCACACTCTTGCTCAAAAACTGTTTCTAATGCTTCTATAGTGCATTACTAACTTGCTTAGACATGTTTGGATATGGTTTGTATTTTTAGCATGCCTTTAAATATGTTTTTATAAAATAGGTGTGCTTGTTGACAGCTGCTCTGTCGGTCGAGTTTTCCCTATTGAAACTCGACCGATAGGCACCAAGGGTGTTGCCAACAGCTGTCATCGGTCGAGTTGTCAATGCTTAGAACTCGACCGATTACACTGTGCACAGAATATACATTTGGCTTTTTGAGTGAGAATTTCCCTCTCAACTAGATTTTCTCAGCCAATAGCCTTACTCTTTGGCACTCTCTTTTGGTATCCTTATATATGCATATTGCCATGTTCTAAATTTCCTATCTTGCATACAACTCTATCTCTCTAATTGCTCTAAATTGGTATATCTATATCTTGCAATTACTTGCTTTGAGTTATTTTGCAGGTTTTGAGGATGATCTCTATGGATCTCTTGGTTGTGTCTTAAATCGCTTCCGTTGTACTCTAACTTGCTACATCTATCTAGGTGTATATCTTGTGTTGATACAACCTTGAGGTTCATAGGGGTAATCATCTTATGGTAAGGATGCATATCTAGTGAGTTATATCCTCTCATGCTTCTAAATTTGCATATCTCTCTGTTTGGATATATCTCTACATCTACTCATAGCTTGCTTTATCTTTTGGTATCTCTTGCTATGATCTAGATCCTACTAGTAGTCCTAACTTGTAATATCATCTACTAGTAGTTCATATACATGTAGTTCTAACCCTATCAATAATTGCCATCTTTGATCATCTATATGTTATGCTTGTATCTTATCTCATACATGCTCAAGATTGTTCCTTGAATTGCATATCTACTATCTTGAGTTACTTGCATAACATTGTGATGCAGGGCACATAGAGCTACATTATATGTAGAAATTGGAGTATTTTTGGATTTTATGCAGATTTTGCTCCAATTTCAGTTTTTGCTGCAAGTATAGTGCTTTTTATGCAGAAACACCCTTCTGAGCAAGACTCGTCGCTTTGCCATGAGCTCCGATGGTTTTTGGTCAAATTCCATCATCTTGAGGGTCAAAATTGTGATTTGTTTTTTTTTTGCAGCACTTCATCTTGCATTTTGGGTTGTTCAAGTATATGCTTTAACTTGCTTTTCTTTCTATGCTTGGACAAGCCCCTATCTGTGCTCTTCTACTCTCCTTATATAACTTTTGTTATCTTCTTTCTCTTAACAAGTGGTGTTTCTTAGTTTCTTCATACCCCCACCTTTTTGAAATGACAAAGGGGGAGAAAGATATGTCTTCTTTTGACAACAGGGAGAAGGCATGTCTTACATGAAGCAAAGAAGTGTGTCCATGTAAAGGGGAGAAGGTAAATGGGAGAAGACATATATGTGTAGAACATATATGAGTAGAAGACATAGTTTCTATAAATGTTATGAAAGCTAACCATGCAGGAGAAATAGCATCAATTGAGGGGGAATATGAGAACTCCATGTGCATCAATTGAGGGGGAGCATATGAGATCAATCCTATTGAAATCCCTAGGTTTCTCCGAAGGTATGATTTTACGTACAAGCTTTCAATACATTTATGGAATGGTTTGTCATCTTCAAAAAGGGGGAGAATGTTGACTCAAGGTCAATTAGGTCAATGTTGACTCACGTCTAAATTGACTAAACCCTTGTTTTGATGATGACTAACCATTCCACATATTGGTGTCTAATGCTTCTACATTGAGTGATTTCAGATTAGGTTTAGACACACTCCAAATGCCCTAACTTGCGCATATCAAATTGGAGAAAAGACAAGTCAAAATAGCTACAAGTGTGCAATTTGGGATCTCTATGTAAATGACCTTAGAATTGCTTTGTAACCACTTGTAATGATTGTATGACTTGTAATTAAGCTTAGAAAAATTATTGGGACACAAAAATCCATCATTTGTATAGTCAAACGAAAATTCCAAAATACCCATAACAGGGATTTTGTCGGCCGAATTCCAAACTCGGCCGATCCATATATTCTGGGATTTTTGTGAGATTCGGCCGAGTTGCAAACTCAGCCGATTCACGGTTCGACTGAATTGCCTTTATAGAAACTCGGCCGATCAGACTGTACGAAAAAGTGCAGAAAAGTGATTCTAGCCGTTGTGGAGTTGCAACAAGTGAAAATAGATCTGTTGCAAGCCACAAAATGGCTAGTTTTCATTCTCAAGTATTCCCAAAGGCTAAGAGGAATCCCCAGCTATAAATAGGACCCCTTGGGCTTCATTCCAAGGTTGAGCATTCACTATGAAGGTTCTATTCTATAGTTGAGTGATCCTACAGCCTCCTCTCTCTCTCTAAGCTTAATCACTTGCTACATCCATTAGAGTGAGTAGGAAATCTGTAAGAGAGCTAGTCATATATGTATATCTTGTGAGGCTCTCACTTCCACCACCTCCCTTCTATCATTCCTATCTTGAAGATGAAGGTTCTCTCTCTTGTCCAAGAGAGGTGAAGAAGAACAAGGGAAGGAGTCCCTTGGTGAAGATCAAGGCCGAAGACTTGGAGCTAGAGTGGGTAAGCCCTTGGAGAAGGCAGAAGACTCAAGCTCAAGTGGGTAAGTCCTTGGTGGAAAGCTTCTTCGAGTGAAGGTGAAGTCAAAGGCGGAAGATCCAAGAAGAGTGGGTAATTCCTACAAGGCGGAAGACTTGTGCAAGAGTGGGTAAGTCCTTGGAGAAGGCCGAAGACTCTTGCAAAGTGGGTAAGTCCTTGGTAAGGTTGAAGACTCTTTGTATTGGATAGGTAAGTCCTTTGTTGGTCATGTATTGTATGTCTTATTAATGAATATAAGAGTGCAATTGGTTGAAGTCCTAGAGGTTGACCTCTCTAGGCAAGTGGACTGACACACTTCTAGTTTGAAGTGTGGAACCACTCTAAATAGCTTGTCTAATTGGTGCATGTTCAATCTCTCTTATCCTTGCTATGCATGATTTAGTTGCACTCAAATTACCTATTTAGCAATCTTATCTTGTCATATAATTTGAAGGTTTAATGAATTTTGTTTAAGTGCTTTCAGCTCTATTCACCCCCCCTCTAGAGCATCTATTCACCCATCTAGGATCCAACAAGTGGTATCAGAGCGGGTCTTCTCCAAGCATACTTCCACAAGTAGGAGAATATGGGTGATTATGAAGATGGGCAACCTTCAAAGAGAGCAATAGAAGGAAACAAGAGTGAAAAAGGGATCACAAAGGCTCCATCAACATATGAAAGCACTAGTGGAAGATCTAGTGAATGTGAAGATGGAAGATGCCATTGCGCCCTCATGACAAGCTCAACTAAAGATTTAAATGAGGTAAATTCAAGTGTTGAGATTCAAACAAATGCTTATCTTAGTCAACTAAATGCTCTTAAATTTGCGAATTCTAGCTTGCTTGATAAGATTAAGTTTTTAGAATCTCAACCTTCTATGACTACTTCATATATAGAGCTTGCTACTACTATTGTTTCTCTCTCTATTGTTTCTTATGCTCTTAAATGTGCTTATGAGAGTCAAGAGCTTACTTTACAAGGAATAGAATGTGTAGATAAAGTTTATCCTTCAAAGATTACTTGTCTTGTATATGAACTTGCTTCCTTGCATAGTAGTGTAATTGCTCTTGAGCCTCATACTATCTTCTCTTATAGAGAGAAAATTTTTTAATGCTCTATCTTGTGATAAAGATTCTCATATGACTAAAGATGTTTGCTTAGAAATATATCTTGTGCATGCTAGAGATGATATGAATCTATTGTGTTTTACCTTTACTTCTCTTATGCATGACAATCATAGTTTGAGATCTTCTTTGCAAAGATTTTTTGGTGATAAAAAGAATCTTAATCAAATCCTAGACCATACTGCCAAACAAATGGGTAGAGATGGCATTGGACTTGATTGTAGCCAAAGGAACAACAAAGACAAAGGACCTTCAATTTTCAATGAAGAATCCTCCAGTTCCAAGGCTACGGGCACTTGTAACTATTGCAATGAATTTGGTCATTATTCTACTTGTTGTCCTTTTAGGAAAGCACCCAAGAGCAATAGGACTTGGGTTGCTAAACTAACCCCTCCGGACCCAAAAACATGATTGGGGACCATTTCATCTTTCTTCTTGTAGGTACTTGCAAATGGATTGACTTGAGGTATTGAATTGCAAATTGACTTGTCAATCTACATGAAAGAAGAAAGGTGAGATGTGTAGAGGGTGACAACAAGTGGAAAAGCAATGGTAAGCATAAAGGTAAAGGTTTTATTGCTTATAACTATTTCTAACTTGTTTTTGTCAAGTTAGTGTGCACTATACATATCGATTTTGAGTCAAAAGTGGCATTTTGTGATTCTCTTCACACTCTTGCTCAAAAACTGTTTCTAATGCTTCTATAGTGCATTACTAACTTGCTTAGACATGTTTGGATATGGTTTGTATTTTTAGCATGCCTTTAAATATGTTTTTATAAAATAGGTGTGCTTGTTGACAGCTGCTCTGTCGGTCGAGTTTTCCCTATTGAAACTCGACCGATAGGCACCAAGGGTGTTGCCAACAGCTGTCATCGGTCGAGTTGTCAATGCTTAGAACTCGACCGATTACACTGTGCACAGAATATACATTTGGCTTTTTGAGTGAGAATTTCCCTCTCAACTAGATTTTCTCAGCCAATAGCCTTACTCTTTGGCACTCTCTTTTGGTATCCTTATATATGCATATTGCCATGTTCTAAATTTCCTATCTTGCATACAACTCTATCTCTCTAATTGCTCTAAATTGGTATATCTATATCTTGCAATTACTTGCTTTGAGTTATTTTGCAGGTTTTGAGGATGATCTCTATGGATCTCTTGGTTGTGTCTTAAATCGCTTCCGTTGTACTCTAACTTGCTACATCTATCTAGGTGTATATCTTGTGTTGATACAACCTTGAGGTTCATAGGGGTAATCATCTTATGGTAAGGATGCATATCTAGTGAGTTATATCCTCTCATGCTTCTAAATTTGCATATCTCTCTGTTTGGATATATCTCTACATCTACTCATAGCTTGCTTTATCTTTTGGTATCTCTTGCTATGATCTAGATCCTACTAGTAGTCCTAACTTGTAATATCATCTACTAGTAGTTCATATACATGTAGTTCTAACCCTATCAATAATTGCCATCTTTGATCATCTATATGTTATGCTTGTATCTTATCTCATACATGCTCAAGATTGTTCCTTGAATTGCATATCTACTATCTTGAGTTACTTGCATAACATTGTGATGCAGGGCACATAGAGCTACATTATATGTAGAAATTGGAGTATTTTTGGATTTTATGCAGATTTTGCTCCAATTTCAGTTTTTGCTGCAAGTATAGTGCTTTTTATGCAGAAACACCCTTCTGAGCAAGACTCGTCGCTTTGCCATGAGCTCCGATGGTTTTTGGTCAAATTCCATCATCTTGAGGGTCAAAATTGTGATTTGTTTTTTTTTTGCAGCACTTCATCTTGCATTTTGGGTTGTTCAAGTATATGCTTTAACTTGCTTTTCTTTCTATGCTTGGACAAGCCCCTATCTGTGCTCTTCTACTCTCCTTATATAACTTTTGTTATCTTCTTTCTCTTAACAAGTGGTGTTTCTTAGTTTCTTCATACCCCCACCTTTTTGAAATGACAAAGGGGGAGAAAGATATGTCTTCTTTTGACAACAGGGAGAAGGCATGTCTTACATGAAGCAAAGAAGTGTGTCCATGTAAAGGGGAGAAGGTAAATGGGAGAAGACATATATGTGTAGAACATATATGAGTAGAAGACATAGTTTCTATAAATGTTATGAAAGCTAACCATGCAGGAGAAATAGCATCAATTGAGGGGGAATATGAGAACTCCATGCCCATCAATTGAGGGGGAGCATATGAGATCAATCCTATTGAAATCCCTAGGTTTCTCCGAAGGTATGATTTTACGTACAAGCTTTCAATACATTTATGGAATGGTTTGTCATCTTCAAAAAGGGGGAGAATGTTGACTCAAGGTCAATTAGGTCAATGTTGACTCACGTCTAAATTGACTAAACCCTTGTTTTGATGATGACTAACCATTCCACATATTGGTGTCTAATGCTTCTACATTGAGTGATTTCAGATTAGGTTTAGACACACTCCAAATGCCCTAACTTGCGCATATCAAATTGGAGAAAAGACAAGTCAAAATAGCTACAAGTGTGCAATTTGGGATCTCTATGTAAATGACCTTAGAATTGCTTTGTAACCACTTGTAATGATTGTATGACTTGTAATTAAGCTTAGAAAAATTATTGGGACACAAAAATCCATCATTTGTATAGTCAAACGAAAATTCCAAAATACCCATAACAGGGATTTTGTCGGCCGAATTCCAAACTCGGCCGATCCATATATTCTGGGATTTTTGTGAGATTCGGCCGAGTTGCAAACTCAGCCGATTCACGGTTCGACTGAATTGCCTTTATAGAAACTCGGCCGATCAGACTGTACGAAAAAGTGCAGAAAAGTGATTCTAGCCGTTGTGGAGTTGCAACAAGTGAAAATAGATCCGTTGCAAGCCACAAAATGGCTAGTTTTCATTCTCAAGTATTCCCAAAGGCTAAGAGGAATCCCCAGCTATAAATAGGACCCCTTGGGCTTCATTCCAAGGTTGAGCATTCACTATGAAGGTTCTATTCTATAGTTGAGTGATCCTACAGCCTCCTCTCTCTCTCTAAGCTTAATCACTTGCTACATCCATTAGAGTGAGTAGGAAATCTGTAAGAGAGCTAGTCATATATGTATATCTTGTGAGGCTCTCACTTCCACCACCTCCCTTCTATCATTCCTATCTTGAAGATGAAGGTTCTCTCTCTTGTCCAAGAGAGGTGAAGAAGAACAAGGGAAGGAGTCCCTTGGTGAAGATCAAGGCCGAAGACTTGGAGCTAGAGTGGGTAAGCCCTTGGAGAAGGCAGAAGACTCAAGCTCAAGTGGGTAAGTCCTTGGTGGAAAGCTTCTCCGAGTGAAGGTGAAGTCAAAGGCGGAAGATCCAAGAAGAGTGGGTAATTCCTACAAGGCGGAAGACTTGTGCAAGAGTGGGTAAGTCCTTGGAGAAGGCCGAAGACTCTTGCAAAGTGGGTAAGTCCTTGGTAAGGTTGAAGACTCTTTGTATTGGATAGGTAAGTCCTTTGTTGGTCATGTATTGTATGTCTTATTAATGAATATAAGAGTGCAATTGGTTGAAGTCCTAGAGGTTGACCTCTCTAGGCAAGTGGACTGACACACTTCTAGTTTGAAGTGTGGAACCACTCTAAATAGCTTGTCTAATTGGTGCATGTTCAATCTCTCTTATCCTTGCTATGCATGATTTAGTTGCACTCAAATTACCTATTTAGCAATCTTATCTTGTCATATAATTTGAAGGTTTAATGAATTTTGTTTAAGTGCTTTCAGCTCTATTCACCCCCCCTCTAGAGCATCTATTCACCCATCTAGGATCCAACAAGTGGTATCAGAGCGGGTCTTCTCCAAGCATACTTCCACAAGTAGGAGAATATGGGTGATTATGAAGATGGGCAACCTTCAAAGAGAGCAATAGAAGGAAACAAGAGTGAAAAAGGGATCACAAAGGCTCCATCAACATATGAAAGCACTAGTGGAAGATCTAGTGAATGTGAAGATGGAAGATGCCATTGCGCCCTCATGACAAGCTCAACTAAAGATTTAAATGAGGTAAATTCAAGTGTTGAGATTCAAACAAATGCTTATCTTAGTCAACTAAATGCTCTTAAATTTGCGAATTCTAGCTTGCTTGATAAGATTAAGTTTTTAGAATCTCAACCTTCTATGACTACTTCATATATAGAGCTTGCTACTACTATTGTTTCTCTCTCTATTGTTTCTTATGCTCTTAAATGTGCTTATGAGAGTCAAGAGCTTACTTTACAAGGAATAGAATGTGTAGATAAAGTTTATCCTTCAAAGATTACTTGTCTTGTATATGAACTTGCTTCCTTGCATAGTAGTGTAATTGCTCTTGAGCCTCATACTATCTTCTCTTATAGAGAGAAATTTTTTTAATGCTCTATCTTGTGATAAAGATTCTCATATGACTAAAGATGTTTGCTTAGAAATATATCTTGTGCATGCTAGAGATGATATGAATCTATTGTGTTTTACCTTTACTTCTCTTATGCATGACAATCATAGTTTGAGATCTTCTTTGCAAAGATTTTTTGGTGATAAAAAGAATCTTAATCAAATCCTAGACCATACTGCCAAACAAATGGGTAGAGATGGCATTGGACTTGATTGTAGCCAAAGGAACAACAAAGACAAAGGACCTTCAATTTTCAATGAAGAATCCTCCAGTTCCAAGGCTACGGGCACTTGTAACTATTGCAATGAATTTGGTCATTATTCTACTTGTTGTCCTTTTAGGAAAGCACCCAAGAGCAATAGGACTTGGGTTGCTAAACTAACCCCTCCGGACCCAAAAACATGATTGGGGACCATTTCATCTTTCTTTTTGTAGGTACTTGCAAATGGATTGACTTGAGGTATTGAATTGCAAACTGACTTGTCAATCCACATGAAAGAAGAAAGGTGAGATGTGTAGAGGGTGACAACAAGTGGAAAAGCAATGGTAAGCACAAAGGTAAAGGTTTTATTGCTTATAACTATTTCTAACTTGTTTTTGTCAAATTAGTGTGCACTATACATATGGTTTTTGAGTCAACAGTGGCATTTTGTGATTCTCTTCACACTCTTGCTCAAAAACTGTTTCTAATGCTTCTATAGTGCATTACTAACTTGCTTAGACATGTTTGGATATGGTTTGTATTTTTAGCATGCCTTTAAATATGTTTTTATAAAATAGGTGTGCTTGTTGACAGCTGCTCTGTCGGTCGAGTTTTCCCTATTGAAACTCGACCGATAGGCACCAAGGGTGTTGCCAACAGCTGTCATCGGTCGAGTTGTCAATGCTTAGAACTCGACCGATTACACTGTGCACAGAATATACATTTGGCTTTTTGAGTGAGAATTTCCCTCTCAACTAGATTTTCTCAGCCAATAGCCTTACTCTTTGGCACTCTCTTTTGGTATCCTTATATATGCATATTGCCATGTTCTAAATTTCCTATCTTGCATACAACTCTATCTCTCTAATTGCTCTAAATTGGTATATCTATATCTTACAATTACTTGCTTTGAGTTATTTTGCAGGTTTTGAGGATGATCTCTATGGATCTCTTGGTTGTGTCTTAAATCGCTTCCGTTGTACTCTAACTTGCTACATCTATCTAGGTGTATATCTTGTGTTGATACAACCTTGAGGTTCATAGGGGTAATCATCTTATGGTAAGGATGCATATCTAGTGAGTTATATCCTCTCATGCTTCTAAATTTGCATATCTCTCTGTTTGGATATATCTCTACATCTACTCATAGCTTGCTTTATCTTTTGGTATCTCTTGCTATGATCTAGATCCTACTAGTAGTCCTAACTTGTAATATCATCTACTAGTAGTTCATATACATGTAGTTCTAACCCTGTCAATAATTGTCATCTTTGATCATCTATATGTTATGCTTGTATCTTATCTCATACATGCTCAAGATTGTTCCTTGAATTGCATATCTAGTATCTTGAGTTACTTGCATAACATTGTGATGCAGGGCACATAGAGCTACATTATATGTAGAAATTGGAGTATTTTTGGATTTTATGCAGATTTTGCTCCAGTTTCAGTTTTTGCTGCAAGTATAGTGCTTTTTATGTAGAAACACCCTTCTGAGCAAGACTCATCGCTTTGCCATGAGCTCCGATGGTTTTTGGTCAAATTCCATCATCTTGAGGGTCAAAATTGTGATTTGTTTTTTTTTTTTGCAGCACTTCATCTTGCATTTTGGGTTGTTCAAGTATATGCTTTAACTTGCTTTTCTTTCTATGCTTGGACAAGCCCCTATCTTGCTCTTCTACTCTCCTTATATAACTTTTGTTATCTTCTTTCTCTTAACAAGTGGTGTTTCTTAGTTTCTTCACACCCCCACCTTTTTGAAATGACAAAGGGGGAGAAAGATATGTCTTCTTTTGACAACAGGGAGAAGGCATGTCTTACATGAAGCAAAGAAGCGTGTCCATGTAAAGGGGAGAAGGTAGATGGGAGAAGACATATATGTGTAGAACATATATGAGTAGAAGACATAGTTTCTATAAATGTTATGAAAGCTAACCATGCAGGAGAAATAGCATCAATTGAGGGGGAATATGAGAACTCCATGCGCATCAATTGAGGGGGAGCATATGAGCTCAATCCTATGAAACCCCTAGGTTTCTCTGAAGGTATGATTTTACGTACAAGCTTTCAATACATTTATGGAATGGTTTGTCATCTTCAAAAAGGGGGAGAATGTTGACTCAAGGTCAATTAGGTCAATGTTGACTCACGTCTAAATTTACTAAACCCTTGTTTTGATGATGACTAACCATTCCACATATTGGTGTCTAATGCTTCTATATTGAGTGATTTCAGATTAGGTTTAGACACACTCCAAATGCCCTAATTTGCACATATCAAATTGGAGAAAAGACAAGTCAAAATAGCTACAAGTGTGCAATTTGGGATATCTATGTAAATGACCTTAGAATTGCTTTGTAACCACTTGTAATGATTGTATGACTTGTAATTAAGCTTATAAAAATTATTGGGACACAAAAATCCATCATTTGTATAGTCAAACAAAAATTCCAAAATACCCATAACAGGGATTTTGTCAGCCGAATTCCAAACTCGGCCGATCCATATATTCTGGGATTTTTGTGAGATTCGGCCGAGTTGCAAACTCAGCCGATTCACGGTTCGGCCGAGTTGCAAACTCAGCCGATTCACGGTTCGGCTGAATTGCCTTTATAGAAACTCGGCCGATCAGACTGTACGAAAAAGTGCAGAAAAGTGATTCTAGCCGTTGTGGAGTTGCAACAAGTGAAAATAGATCCGTTGCAAGCCACAAAATGGCTATTTTTCGTTCTCAAGTGTTCCCAAAGGCTAAGAGGCATCCCCAGCTATAAATAGGACCCCTTGGGCTTCATTCCAAGGTTGAGCATTCACTATGAAGGTTCATATTCTATAGTTGAGTGATCCTACAGCCTCCTCTCTCTCTCTAAGCTTAATCACTTGCTACATCCATTAGAGTGAGTAGGAAATCTGTAAGAGAGCTAGTCATATATGTATATCTTGTGAGGCTCTCACTTCCACCACCTCCCTTCTATCATTCCTATCTTGAAGATGAAGGTTATCTCTCTTGTCCAAGAGAGGTGAAGAAGAACAAGGGAAGGAGTCCCTTGGTGAAGATCAAGGCCGAAGACTTGGAGCTAGAGTGGGTAAGCCCTTGGAGAAGGCACAAGACTCAAGCTCAAGTGGGTAAGTCCTTGGTGGAAAGCTTCTCCGAGTGAAGGTGAAGTCAAAGGCGGAAGATCCAAGAAGAGTGGGTAATTCCTACAAGGCGGAAGACTTGTGCAAGAGTGGGTAAGTCCTTGGAGAAGGCCGAAGACTCTTGCAAAGTGGGTAAGTCCTTGGTAAGGTTGAAGACTCTTTGTATAGGATAGGTAAGTCCTTTGTTGGTCATGTATTGTATGTCTTATTAATGAATATAAGAGTGCAATTGGTTGAAGTCCTAGAGGTTGACCTCTCTAGGCAAGTGGACTGACACACTTCTAGTTTGAAGTGTGGAACCACTCTAAATAGCTTGTCTAATTGGTGCATGTTCAATCTCTCTTATCCTTGCTATGCATGATTTAGTTGCACTCAAATTACCTATTTGGCAATCTTATCTTGTCATATAATTTGAAGGTTTAATGAATTTTGTTTAAGTGCTTTCAGCTCTATTCACCCCCCCTCTAGAGCATCTATTCACCCATCTAGGATCCAACAAGTGGTATCAGAGCGGGTCTTCTCCAAGCATACTTCCACAAGTAGGAGAATATGGGTGATTATGAAGATGGGCAACCTTCAAAGAGAGCAATAGAAGGAAACAAGAGTGAAAAAGGGATCACAAAGGCTCCATCAACATATGAAAGCACTAGTGGAAGATCTAGTGAATGTGAAGATGGAAGATGCCATTGCGCCCTCATGACAAGCTCAACTAAAGATTTAAATGAGGTAAATTCAAGTGTTGAGATTCAAACAAATGCTTATCTTAGTCAACTAAATGCTCTTAAATTTGCGAATTCTAGCTTGTTTGATAAGATTAAGTTTTTAGAATCTCAACCTTCTATGACTACTTCATATATAGAGCTTGCTACTACTATTGTTTCTCTCTCTATTGTTTCTTATGCTCTTAAATGTGCTTATGAGAGTCAAGAGCTTACTTTACAAGGAATAGAATGTGTAGATAAAGTTTATCCTTCAAAGATTACTTGTCTTGTATATGAACTTGCTTCCTTGCATAGTAGTGTAATTGCTCTTGAGCCTCATACTATCTTCTCTTATAGAGAGAAATTTTTTTAATGCTCTATCTTGTGATAAAGATTCTCATATGACTAAAGATGTTTGCTTAGAAATATATCTTGTGCATGCTAGAGATGATATGAATCTATTTTGTTTTACCTTTACTTCTCTTATGCATGACAATCATAGTTTGAGATCTTCTTTGCAAAGATTTTTTGGTGATAAAAAGAATCTTAATCAAATCCTAGACCATACTGCCAAACAAATGGGTTGAGATGGCATTGGACTTGATTGTAGCCAAAGGAACAACAAAGACAAACGACCTTCAATTTTCAATGAAGAATCCTCCAGTTCCAAGGCTACGGGCACTTGTAACTATTGCAATGAATTTGGTCATTATTCTACTTGTTATCCTTTTAGGAAAGCACCCAAGAGCAATAGGACTTGGGTTGCTAAACTAACCCCTCCGGACCCAAAAACATGATTGGGGACCATTTCATCTTTCTTCCTGTAGGTACTTGCAAATGGATTGACTTGAGGTATTGAATTGCAAACTGACTTGTCAAGCCACATGAAAGAAGAAAGGTGAGATGTGTAGAGGGTGACAACAAGTGGAAAAGCAATGGTAAGCACAAAGGTAAAGGTTTTATTGCTTATAACTATTTCTAACTTGTTTTTGTCAAGTTAGTGTGCACTATACATATGGTTTTTGAGTCAAAAGTGGCATTTTGTGATTCTCTTCACACTCTTGCTCAAAAACTGTTTCTAATGCTTCTATAGTGCATTACTAACTTGCTTAGACATGTTTGGATATGGTTTGTATTTTTAGCATGCCTTTAAATATGTTTTTATAAAATAGGTGTGCTTGTTGAAAGCTGCTCTGTCGGTCGAGTTTTCCCTATTGAAACTCGACCGATAGGCACCAAGGGTGTTGCCAACAGCTGTCATCGGTCGAGTTGTCAATGCTCAGAACTCGACCGATTACACTGTGCACAGAATATACATTTGGCTTTTTGAGTGAGAATTTCCCTCTCAACTAGATTTTCTCAGCCAATAGCCTTACTCTTTGGCACTCTCTTTTGGTATCCTTATATATGCATATTGTCATGTTCTAAATTTCCTATCTTGCATACAACTCTATCTCTCTAATTGCTCTAAATTGGTATATCTATATCTTGCAATTACTTGCTTTGAGTTATTTTGCAGGTTTTGAGGATGATCTCTATGGATCTCTTGGTTGTGTCTTAAATCGCTTCCGTTGTACTCTAACTTGCTACATCTATCTAGGTGTATATCTTGTGTTGATACAACCTTGAGGTTCATAGGGGTAATCATCTTATGGTAAGGATGCATATCTAGTGAGTTATATCCTCTCATGCTTCTAAATTTGCATATCTCTCTGTTTGGATATATCTCTACATCTACTCATAGCTTGCTTTACCTTTTGGTATCTCTTGCTATGATCTAGATCCTACTAGTAGTCCTAACTTGTAATATCATCTACTAGTAGTTCATATACATGTAGTTCTAACCCTGTCAATAATTGCCATCTTTGATCATCTATATGTTATGCTTGTATCTTATCTCATACATGCTCAAGATTGTTCCTTGAATTGCATATCTACTATCTTGAGTTACTTGCATAACATTGTGATGCAGGGCACATAGAGCTACATTATATGTAGAAATTGGAGTATTTTTGTATTTTATGCAGATTTTGCTCCAGTTTTAGTTTTTGCTGCAAGTATAGTGCTTTTTATGCAGAAACACCCTTCTGAGCAAGACTCATCGCTTTGCCATGAGCTCCGATGGTTTTTGGTCAAATTCCATCATCTTGAGGGTCAAAATTGTGATTTGTTTTTTTTTGCAGCACTTCATCTTGCATTTTGGGTTGTTCAAGTATATGCTTTAACTTGCTTTTCTTTCTATGCTTGGACAAGCCCCTATCTGTGCTCTTCTACTCTCCTTATATAACTTTTGTTATCTTCTTTCTCTTAACAAGTGGTGTTTCTTAGTTTCTTCACACCCCCACCTTTTTGAAATGACAAAGGGGGAGAAAGATATGTCTTCTTTTGACAACAGGGAGAAGGCATGTCTTACTTGAAGCAAAGAAGTGTGTCCATGTAAAGGGGAGAAGGTAAATGGGAGAAGACATATATGTGTAGAACATATATGAGTAGAAGACATAGTTTCTATAAATGTTATGAAAGCTAACCATGCAGGAGAAATAGCATCAATTGAGGGGGAATATGAGAACTCCATGTGCATCAATTGAGGGGGAGCATATGAGCTCAATCCTATTGAAACCCCTAGGTTTCTCCGAAGGTATGATTTTACGTACAAGCTTTCAATACATTTATGGAATGGTTTGTCATCTTCAAAAAGGGGGAGAATGTTGACTCAAGGTCAATTAGGTCAATGTTGACTCACGTCTAAATTGACTAAACCCTTGTTTTGATGATGACTAACCATTCCACATATCGGTGTCAAATGTTTCTACATTGAGTGATTTCAGATTAGGTTTAGACACGCTCCAAATGCCCTAACTTGCGCATATCAAATTGGAGAAAAGACAAGTCAAAATAGCTACAAGTGTGCAATTTGGGATCTCTATGTAAATGACCTTAGAATTGCTTTGTAACCATTTGTAATGATTGTATGACTTGTAATTAAGCTTAGAAAATTTATTGGGACACAAAAATCCATCATTTGTATAGTCAAACGAAAATTCCAAAATACCCATAACAGGGATTTTGTCGGCCAAATTCCAAACTCGGCCGATCCATATATTCTGGGATTTTTGTGAGATTCGGGCGAGTTGCAAACTCAGCCGATTCACGGTTCGGCCGAGTTGCAAACTCAGCCGATTCACGGTTCGGCTGAATTGCCTTTATAGAAACTCGGTCGATCAGACTATACGAAAAAGTGCAGAAAAGTGATTCTAGCCGTTGTGGAGTTGCAACAAGTGAAAATAGATCCGTTGCAAGCCACAAAACGGCTAGTTTTCATTCTCAAGTGTTCCCAAAGACTAAGAGGCATCCCCAGCTATAAATAGGACCCCTTGGGCTTCATTCCAAGGTTGAGCAGTCACTATGAAGGTTCCTATTCTATAGTTGAGTGATCCTACAGCCTCCTCTCTCTCTCTAAGCTTAATCACTTGCTACATCCATTAGAGTGAGTAGGAAATCTGTAAGAGAGCTAGTCATATATGTATATCTTGTGAGGCTCTCACTTCCACCACCTCCCTTCTATCATTCCTATCTTGAAGATGAAGGTTCTCTCTCTTGTCCAAGAGAGGTGAAGAAGAACAAGGGAAGGAGTCCCTTGGTGAAGATCAAGGCCGAAGACTTGGAGCTAGAGTGGGTAAGCCCTTGGAGAAGGCAGAAGACTCAAGCTCAAGTGGGTAAGTCCTTGGTGGAAAGCTTCTCCGAGTGAAGGTGAAGTCAAAGGCGGAAGATCCAAGAAGAGTGGGTAATTCCTACAAGGCGGAAGACTTGTGCAAGAGTGGGTAAGTCCTTGGAGAAGGCCGAAGACTCTTACAAAGTGGGTAAGTCCTTGGTAAGGTTGAAGACTCTTTGTATTGGATAGGTAAGTCCTTTGTTGGTCATGTATTGTATGTCTTATTAATGAATATAAGAGTGCAATTGGTTGAAGTCCTAGAGGTTGACCTCTCTAGGCAAGTGGACTGACACACTTCTAGTTTGAAGTGTGGAACCACTCTAAATAGCTTGTCTAATTGGTGCATGTTCAATCTCTCTTATCCTTGCTATGCATGATTTAGTTGCACTCAAATTACCTATTTAGCAATCTTATCTTGTCATATAATTTGAAGCTTTAATGAATTTTGTTTAAGTGCTTTCAGCTCTATTCACCCCCCCTCTAGAGCATCTATTCACCCATCTAGGATCCAACAAGTGGTATCAGAGCGGGTCTTCTCCAAGCATACTTCCACAAGTAGGAGAATATGGGTGATTATGAAGATGGGCAACCTTCAAAGAGAGCAATAGAAGGAAACAAGAGTGAAAAAGGGATCACAAAGGCTCCATCAACATATGAAAGCACTAGTGGAAGATCTAGTGAATGTGAAGATGGAAGATGCCATTGCGCCCTCATGACAAGCTCAACTAAAGATTTAAATGAGGTAAATTCAAGTGTTGAGATTCAAACAAATGCTTATCTTAGTCAACTAAATGCTCTTAAATTTGTGAATTCTAGCTTGCTTGATAAGATTAAGTTTTTAGAATCTCAACCTTCTATGACTACTTCATATATAGAGCTTGCTACTACTATTGTTTCTCTCTCTATTGTTTCTTATGCTCTTAAATGTGTTTATGAGAGTCAAGAGCTTACTTTACAAGGAATAGAATGTGTAGATAAAGTTTATCCTTCAAAGATTACTTGTCTTGTATATGAACTTGCTTCCTTGCATAGTAGTGTAATTGCTCTTGAGCCTCATACTATCTTCTCTTATAGAGAGAAAATTTTTTAATGCTCTATCTTGTGATAAAGATTCTCATATGACTAAAGATGTTTGCTTAGAAATCTATCTTGTGCATGCTAGAGATGATATGAATCTATTGTGTTTTACCTTTACTTCTCTTATGCATGACAATCATAGTTTGAGATCTTCTTTGCAAAGATTTTTTGGTGATAAAAAGAATCTTAATCAAATCCTAGACCATAATGCAAAACAAATGGGTAGAGATGGCATTGGACTTGATTGTAGCCAAAGGAACAACAAAGACAAAGGACCTTCAATTTTCAATGAAGAATCCTCCAGTTCCAAGGCTACGGGCACTTGTAACTATTGCAATGAATTTGGTCATTATTCTACTTGTTGTCCTTTTAGGAAAGCACCCAAGAGCAATAGGACTTGGGTTGCTAAACTAACCCCTCCGGACCCAAAAACATGATTGGGGACCATTTCATCTTTCTTCTTGTAGGTACTTGCAAATGGATTGACTTGAGGTATTAAATTGCAAATTGACTTGTCAATCCACATGAAAGAAGAAAGGTGAGATGTGTAGAGGGGGACAACAAGTGGAAAAGCAATGGTAAGCACAAAGGTAAAGGTTTTATTGCTTATAACTATTTCTAACTTGTTTTTGTCAAGTTAGTGTGCACTATACATATGGTTTTTGAGTCAAAAGTGGCATTTTGTGATTCTCTTCACACTCTTGCTCAAAAACTGTTTCTAATGCTTCTATAGTGCATTACTAACTTGCTTAGACATGTTTGGATATGGTTTGTATTTTTAGCATGCCTTTAAATATGTTTTTATAAAATAGGTGTGCTTGTTGACAGCTGCTCTGTCGGTCAAGTTTTCCCTATTGAAACTCGACCGATAGGCACCAAGGGTGTTGCCAACAGCTGTCATCGGTCGAGTTGTCAATGCTCAGAACTGGACCGATTACACTGTGCACAGAATATACATTTCGCTTTTTGAGTGAGAATTTCCCTCTCAACTAGATTTTCTCAGCCAATAGCCTTACTTTTTGGCACTCTCTTTTGGTATCCTTATATATGCATATTGCCATGTTCTAAATTTCCTATCTTGCATACAACTCTATCTCTCTAATTGCTCTAAATTGGTATATCTATATCTTGCAATTACTTGCTTTGAGTTATTTTGCAGGTTTTGAGGATGATCTCTATGGATCTCTTGGTTGTGTCTTAAATCGCTTCCGTTGTACTCTAACTTGCTACATCTATCTAGGTGTATATATTGTGTTGATACAACCTTGAGGTTCATAGGGGTAATCATCTTATGGTAAGGATGCATATCTAGTGAGTTATATCCTCTCATGCTTCTAAATTTGCATATCTCTCTGTTTGGATATATCTCTACATCTACTCATAGCTTGCTTTATCTTTTGGTATCTCTTGCTATGATCTAGATCCTACTAGTAGTCCTAACTTGTAATATCATCTACTAGTAGTTCATATACATGTAGTTCTAACCCTGTCAATAATTGCCATCTTTGATCATCTATATGTTATGCTTGTATCTTATCTCATACATGCTCAAGATTGTTCCTTGAATTGCATATCTACTATCTTGAGTTACTTGCATAACATTGTGATGCAGGGCACATAGAGCTACATTATATGTAGAAATTGGAGTATTTTTGGATTTTATGCAGATTTTGCTCCAGTTTCAGTTTTTGCTGCAAGTATAGTGCTTTTTATGCAGAAACACCCTTCTAAGCAAGACTCATCGCTTTGCCATGAGCTCCGATGGTTTTTGGTCAAATTCCATCATCTTGAGGGTCAAATTGTGATTTGTTTTTTTTTGCAGCACTTCATCTTGCATTTTGGGTTGTTCAAGTATATGATTTAACTTGCTTTTCTTTCTATGCTTGGACAATCCCCTATCTGTGCTCTTCTACTCTCTTTATATAACTTTTGTTATCTTCTTTCTCTTAACAAGTGGTGTTTCTTAGTTTCTTCACACCCCCACCTTTTTGAAATGACAAAGGGGGAGAAAGATATGTCTTGTTTTGACAACAGGGAGAAGGCATGTCTTACATGAAGCAAAGAAGCGTGTCCATGTAAAGGGGAGAAGGTAAATGGGAGAAGACATATATGTGTAGAACATATATGAGTAGAAGACATAGTTTCTATAAATGTTATGAAAGCTAACCATGCAGGAGAAATAGCATCAATTGAGGGGGAATATGAGAACTCCATGCGCATCAATTGAGGGGGAGCATATGAGCTCAATCCTATTGAAACCCCTAGGTTTCTCCGAAGGTATGATTTTACGTACAAGCTTTCAATACATTTATGGAATGGTTTGTCATCTTCAAAAAGGGGGAGAATGTTGACTCAAGGTCAATTAGGTCAATGTTGACTCACGTCTAAATTGACTAAACCCTTGTTTTGATGATGACTAACCATTCCACATATTGGTGTCTAATGCTTCTACATTGAGTGATTTCAGATTAGGTTTAGACACACTCCAAATGCCCTAACTTGCGCATATCAAATTGGAGAAAAGACAAGTCAAAATAGCTACAAGTGTGCAATTTGGGATCTCTATGTAAATGACCTTAGAATTGCTTTGTAACCACTTGTAATGATTGTATGACTTGTAATTAAGCTTAGAAAAATTATTGGGACACAAAAATCCATCATTTGTATAGTCAAACGAAAATTCCAAAATACCCATAACAGGGATTTTGTCGGCCGAATTCCAAACTCGGCCGATCCATATATTCTGGGATTTTTGTGAGATTCGGCCGAGTTGCAAACTTAGCCGATTCACGGTTCGGCCGAGTTGCAAACTCAGCCGATTCACGGTTCGGCTGAATTGCCTTTATAGAAACTCGGCCGATCAGACTGTACGAAAAAGTGCAGAAAAGTGATTCTAGCCGTTGTGGAGTTGCAACAAGTGAAAATAGATCCGTTGCAAGCCACAAAACGGCTAGTTTTCATTCTCAAGTGTTCCCAAAGGCTAAGAGGCATCCCCAGCTATAAATAGGACCCCTTGGGCTTCATTCCAAGGTTGAGCATTCACTATGAAGGTTCCTATTCTATAGTTGAGTGATCCTACAGCCTCCTCTCTCTCTCTAAGCTTAATCACTTGCTAAATCCATTAGAGTGAGTAGGAAATCTGTAAGAGAGCTAGTCATATATGTATATCTTGTGAGGCTCTCACTTCCACCACCTCCCTTCTATCATTCCTATCTTGAAGATGAAGGTTATCTCTCTTGTCCAAGAGAGGTGAAGAAGAACAAGGGAAGGATTCCCTTGGTGAAGATCAAGGCCGAAGACTTGGAGCTAGAGTGGGTAATCCCTTGGAGAAGGCAGAAGACTCAAGCTCAAGTGGGTAAGTCCTTGGTGGAAAGCTTCTCCGAGTGAAGGTGAAGTCAAAGGCGGAAGATCCAAGAAGAGTGGGTAATTCCTACAAGGCGGAAGACTTGTGCAAGAGTGGGTAAGTCCTTGGAGAAGGCCGAAGACTCTTGCAAAGTGGGTAAGTCCTTGGTAAGGTTGAAGACTCTTTGTATTGGATAGGTAAGTCCTTTGTTGGTCATGTATTGTATGTCTTATTAATGAATATAAGAGTGCAATTGGTTGAAGTCCTAGAGGTTGACCTCTCTAGGCAAGTGGACTGACACACTTCTAGTTTGAAGTGTGGAACCACTCTAAATAGCTTGTCTAATTGGTGCATGTTCAATCTCTCTTATCCTTTCTATGCATGATTTAGTTGCACTCAAATTACCTATTTAGCAATCTTATCTTGTCATATAATTTGAAGGTTTAATGAATTTTGTTTAAGTGCTTTCAGCTCTATTCACCCCCCCTCTAGAGCATCTATTCACCCATCTAGGATCCAACAAGTGGTATCAGAGCGGGTCTTCTCCAAGCATACTTCCACAAGTAGGAGAATATGGGTGATTATGAAGATGGGCAACCTTCAAAGAGAGCAATAGAAGGAAACAAGAGTGAAAAAGGGATCACAAAGGCTCCATCAACATATGAAAGCACTAGTGGAAGATCTAGTGAATGTGAAGATGGAAGATGCCATTGCGCCCTCATGACAAGCTCAACTAAAGATTTAAATGAGGTAAATTCAAGTGTTGAGATTCAAACAAATGCTTATCTTAGTCAACTAAATGCTCTTAAATTTGTGAATTCTAGCTTGCTTGATAAGATTAAGTTTTTAGAATCTCAACCTTCTATGACTACTTCATATATAGAGCTTGCTACTACTATTGTTTCTCTCTCTATTGTTTCTTATGCTCTTAAATGTGCTTATGAGAGTCAAGAGCTTACTTTACAAGGAATAGAATGTGTAGATAAAGTTTATCCTTCAAAGATTACTTGTCTTGTATATGAACTTGCTTCCTTGCATAGTAGTGTAATTGCTCTTGAGCCTCATACTATCTTCTCTTATAGAGAGAAAATTTTTTAATGCTCTATATTGTGATAAAGATTCTCATATGACTAAAGT
Organism: Alisma plantago-aquatica; assembly: GCA_963693085.1. NCBI lineage: Eukaryota > Viridiplantae > Streptophyta > Magnoliopsida > Alismatales > Alismataceae > Alisma > Alisma plantago-aquatica. Next base: position 28,119,147 of record OY856412.1, read on the forward strand.
TGTTTGCTTAGAAATCTATCTTGTGAATGCTAGAGATGATATGAATCTATTGTGTTTTACCTTTACTTCTCTTATGCATGACAATCATAGTTTGAGATCTTCTTTGCAAAGATTTTTTGGTGATAAAAAGAATCTTAATCAAATCCTAGACCATACTGCCAAACAAATGGGTAGAGATGGCATTGGACTTGATTGTAGCCAAAGGAACAACAAAGACAAACGACCTTCAATTTTCAATGAAGAATCCTCCAGTTCCAAGGCTACGGGCACTTATAACTATTGCAATGAATTTGGTCATTATTCTACTTGTTGTCCTTTTAGGAAAGCACCCAAGAGCAATAGGACTTGGGTTGCTAAACTAACCCCTCCGGACCCAAAAACATGATTGGGGACCATTTCATCTTTCTTCTTGTAGGTACTTGCAAATGGATTGACTTGAGGTATTGAATTGCAAATTGACTTGTCAATCCACATAAAAGAATAAAGGTGAGATGTGTAGAGGGTGACAACAAGTGGAAAAGCAATGGTAAGCACAAAGGTAAAGGTTTTATTACTTATAACTATTTCTAACTTGTTTTTGTCAAGTTAGTGTGCACTATACATATGGTTTTTGAGTCAAAAGTGGCATTTTGTGATTCTCTTCACACTCTTGCTCAAAAACTGTTTCTAATGCTTCTATAGTGCATTACTAACTTGCTTAGACATGTTTGGATATGGTTTGTATTTTTAGCATGCCTTTAAATATGTTTTTTATAAAATAGGTGTGCTTGTTGACAGCTGCTCTGTCGGTCGAGTTTTCCCTATTGAAACTCGACCGATAGGCACCAAGGGTGTTGCCAACAGCTGTCATCGGTCGAGTTGTCAATGCTCAAAACTCGACCGATTACACTGTGCACAGAATATACATTTGGCTTTTTGAGTGAGAATTTCCCTCTCAACTAGATTTTCTCAGCCAATAGCCTTACTCTTTGGCACTCTCTTTTGGTATCCTTATATATGCATATTGCCATGTTCTAAATTTCCTATCTTGCATACAACTCTATCTCTCTAATTACTCTAAATTGGTATATCTATATCTTACAATTACTTGCTTTGAGTTATTTTGCAGGTTTTGAGGATGATCTCTATGGATCTCTTGGTTGTGTCTTAAATCGCTTCCGTTGTACTCTAACTTGCTACATCTATCTAGGTGTATATCTTGTGTTGATACAACCTTGAGGTTCATAGGGGTAATCATCTTATGGTAAGGATGCATATCTAGTGAGTTATATCCTCTCATGCTTCTAAATTTGCATATCTCTCTGTTTGGATATATCTCTACATCTACTCATAGCTTGCTTTATCTTTTGGTATCTCTTGCTATGATCTAGATCCTACTAGTAGTCCTAACTTGTAATATCATCTACTAGTAGTTCATATACATGTAGTTCTAACCCTGTCAATAATTGCCATCTTTGATCATCTATATGTTATGCTTGTATCTTATCTCATACATGCTCAAGATTGTTCCTTGAATTGCATATCTACTATCTTGAGTTACTTGCATAACTATAATATCCCTGACCTGGGTTATGAGTTAACCCTAGGTGTTTTGCCTAAATATGTAATTAAATCTTTGTGATTAACTCTGAGCATGTAATTAAGTTCTCAGAAACATATATCTCAGTATTTGCTCCTTTTTATTTAAAGTAGTAGCATTGTTTTGATATACAGGGACCTATGTGCAATTTACCCAGTTAAAAGGGTGATCTTGCAATTTGCACATGATGAGATGTTCCTCTGATGTTGAGACATCATGAGAAATCTTTTTAGCAAAGTTTTAGGGATTTCCCAAGCTAAGGCACCAAGGTGCAGCTGTGGAAGCAATCTCGATGCTTGAAACCCTAGTTTGGGGTAAAATGCAATTTACCCAAATTAAGGGATACAAATTGTGAAATATGTCATCTAATGTATCTTTTTAGACTCTTGCCATCATTAAGAGAAGAAATGATGAGGAAGTCACCTCAATTGAATTATCAAGTTATGAGATATGCCTTGTGATTGAATAATCAGGGTATATGTGCAATATTTCTTTATGTATGTACCTCATTATTAGCTTGCTCTCCTTTACCTTCTTTTCCTAAGACCTTAAGAGAAGGTTTGTCCTAAGAATAAAGAGGAAGGGATGATCAAGTAAAGAAGGAGGGACCTAGTTGGAATTATGGACAACTTATGAACTAATGTTGAAAATCCTACCCCATGTATATAAGCTCTCCTTCCCTTAGTTGCAAGGGAACTCACCCTTCGTTCCCTTACTGTTTCATTTCACCAAAGACGACCAAGGACTGCCTTGGAGCTAAGGAGGACGACCAAGGGGTTCAAGGTAGGTTTAAACCCCTCTTCTTGCTTAAATCCATGGTTAGAACTCGAATCCAAGGTCATCTTCATGGCTAACTCTTGAAACCCTACCTTTCTAGCCTCCTCTTTTCATCCTTCCTTGGTGTTTTCACCTTGGCCAACCTGTGGGAACTCAAGGACGCCATTAGAGCTTAGAGCTTGAAAGCTTGGAGCTCAAGAAGCAAGCTTTAGGCGGGTTTTATAACTCTAAACCCATGCTTTACTATGTGCATCTTTATATGCGTTTTGATGATAGCTCTTAATATCTCCCTACTTTTCCCTGCTATTTTGCAAGTAAATCCATGGGATATTCATACTGTTCTTGATCTAGGAGATGAAGGCGTGATTTCCAAGAAAAATCCACCGCTTTTCACTTCCTTAAACGGTCTCAAAAGTTTGCTCTCTCGGTCTCAAGACCGCGAGGTGAGCAAACGGTCTCGAGACCACGACAGGGCAAACGGTCTCCAAGACCGTTTGGCCCCATTGACCGGGCGTGGACCGTATAAGACATCTGTTCCTAATTATATAGGATAATTACCCTCAAAATTTGGGAGGCTAACTTCAAAGGAATCGGGAGATATGACCTTTTTAAGTAACAACTTGATTTGAATTTATTCCTGATTTTTAAACGGTCTGAAATTGCCTTTTTGGGCAAACGGTCTCAAGACCGTGTAAGGTCGTTGACTAAGAGTTGACCGTATGAGATTACTGTTCAAAATAATGTTAATTAACAACTCACCAAGTTTGATAGTCTAATTACAAACGGGATAAGAGTTGAAGGGTGAATACTAGGGCTAACCCTAGATAAAATCAGTACTGAAATTATGGTGACCTAATTAGGGTTTTTAGGGTTGATTGACCTAAACGGTCTCAAGACCGTTTGGGGGTCACCAAACGGTCTCAAGACTGCGAGGGAAATCAACCAAGACCGTTTGTAGGTCTGGGGTCAAGATTAGTTGACCAATTGAAGGTACAATTACACCAAATTACATTGCAATAAAATATTGACATGATCATCAACTCAATGGGTCAGACCTTGATGAATCTGCACTAGAATCCAAAATTGGATGGGCAAACGGTCTCAAGACCGTTTGGAACTCATCCAAACGGTCTCAAGACCGAGAGGACAATTACCCAAGACCGTTTGAAGGTCTAGGGTTAAGTAATTTGACCAATTGAGGACCTAATTGCAAATAAGTTATCAATTTAATCAAAATTTTGTTTTATGGCTCAATCATGGTTCAACCCCTATCAAATCACCTTAGATTTTGATGAAACCTTGGGAAAACGGTCTCAAGACCATGTGGGGTCCACCCACATGACCTCAAGACCGTTTGGGCCAAGTTTGGGCCAATTTGGAGCTCAATTGAAGGGTTCAACCTTGTGTTGAGTCACATTGTGGAGTGTTGATGGGTGAACATTGATAGACCCTAATTGAATCGATTTCAATCCTAATTGGTCAACAATTGAGGGTCAATTGAATGACCAATTGGTTAAGCATAACCTTAGTTGATCCAATCCATAGGTGGTCAACATAAATTTGACCTTTTGAGGGCTTCAACATCGGTTAACATCATTGATTATATCTTTGATTTTGTTGATGGACCAAGCGGCTGAGACCATGTGAGCCTCGCGGTCTCAAGACCGTGAGAGGGCTCGCGGTCTCAAGACCGTGAGGGGGCTCACGGTCTCAAGACCGAGAGGAGGCTCGCGGTCTCAAGACCGCGAAGGGCCTCGCGGTCCTGAGGTCAAACTAGCTAAACGGTCAACGTCTCTTCGCGGTCTCAACCCCAATTTGATCTTCGCGGTCTCAACATCAATTGAACCAATGATTGGGCCTCGCGGTCTTGAACCACTTGAAGAGGCTCGTGGTCTTGAAGCCTAAGGGGGCTCGCGGTCTTGGAGTTAGAAAGAGGCTCGCGGTCTTGGAAAGTCAAAGTGAGCAAACAGTCAATACTTTCAACCGATTTCAACTCAATTGATGATTAATGATTGAAATCAATCAATGTGATTCCAAGTTGACTTCTTTCAATCAATTCATAATATAAATGGTCCAATGTTGCCCAAATCAAACCCTAATGATAATCTAGGATAGTAAGGGGTTATTTGACTAAGGCTTTTGACCATAATGATGATCAATGGGGGGAATTACCAAAATACCCCTGAAGGGTCAATTGAGTTATACCTTGCTCAATTCAAACTCTAATTACATGAGAATGATGTTTTTAGTCATAATGACTCTATCCAACTTGATCTAGTCTAATGTTATCATCCACCATTAGTATGATGAAAGAGAGAGTACTTCTAGAGAGAGAAAGTAATTCTAATCACATAATGGTGATGTTTTTGGCTATGATTAACCTATGATGACTTAATCCAACCTGTTTTAGAGTGATGTTAACATCACCTAGCATTATGATGAGAGAGAAAGTACTTCTAGAGAGATAAAGTACCCTTTTTAAGTGGAAACTCAAGTAAAGCATCTCCAATGCACATAAGTGAGCATAATTAGGGTATGGTCCACCTGTGTGAGGTCATAGAAACCCTAATTATAATAAATGATGAACCTTTACCTAATCTAAGGGCATCAGTGAAGATGTTACTCATACATGATGATGTTATGAGTTCAATTCACCTTAATGTGAATAGTAAACCCTAATTCAAGGGTGATGACATGTAATGTGAATAGTAAACCCTAATTCAAGGGTGATGACATGTAATGTGAATAGTAAACCCTAATTCAAGGGTAATGGCATGCTTTTGAATATTAAACTCTTATGACAAGAGTAGGAAGGATATTCCTCATTTTTGTATTACCTTTATCAGTTGTATTAACCATGCAGGTTCTGATATGAAGGTAATCATATCCAGGTATGGATGATGATGTTATATTCATTAAAGGCATGTTGTTAGCCTTATGAATAAGTAAAGTAACCGGATGTCTTGTCAGTGGCATCCTATACTGATAATGGGCTGTGAGAGCCATGAATACCATCAAAGTCATGCCTTAGAGATGACTTGTGATGAGGATAATGAGAAATGATGATTGATATGAGTTAGGCCTGTTACATTTAGTATTCTTCTTTTATAGCTGCTATGTTATTGTTATTGTTTGCATAACAATGTATGCTGTTAAAGAATACTGAATGTACCTAACTAATCAAGTATAATGTAGAGCCCTGATCATAGATCCATCATTGTCAGAGATTAAGTGATGGTGAAACAGGTTTTCCTCAGGGAACTCCTGGAGCACATACTTTTGAGTATGTGGGGTACATGGATGTGTAGAACCTTACATCCTAGTGTAGGAAAGTGATGTAGATGTGGAATCCATCCATCCTTCACTATATTTTCATACCGTATCAGTGGTAGGTAAACATGAAACCTCCTGATGATGAAGAAAGCACAGATATTCGTATCAGTGGTAGGTAAATATGAAACCTCCTGATGACGAAGAGAGTACAGAACGCCACTGTGACTCTAGAATAGCGAAGGACCAGTTTACCCTGGTGAGCTATATTAAGTAGAGACACGAGATGTCCTACAAGTGATCCTCTTACTGACAGAGGAAGGTGAAGGTCATGAGAATCCGGCTCTCTTAATGACCTATGTATGATACTGATGCAGTTTCTCAGCGATCAGTTGGAGTATGAGTGGTAAGCCTCATCTCCACAGGGCATAATGTTGTTTGTAAAACATAATCAACCATGTAGTATAACTTGTCAGAGATAACTCCAAGTTAGTTGATTGATGTTACATTGCAATAGTGTTTATATTCTCCATATCTCCTAAAAGGTTGAGATCTTGTTATACCTGCAGCTGTTACAGAATGCTTTGAAGGCTTTACTGCTTAAAATATTCTTTGATGTTATAATAAAGCTTCTGGCGAAGAGTTATAACTCTCGTTGGGACAATTATGTATAATTGTCTCACCTCGTAGGCTTCAACTTTTTAGGTGGACATCGGAGACGAAGGAACCAGCCTACAGGTGATGAGTCTCAGCAGCAGCAGCACCAGGGGCAGCAGTAATCTCAGGTGGAGATTGTCCTGCCATATGGTGTAGTTAGAGTCAGTCCTATGTGTCCTCTATACTCTCAGGTCTTGGAGTCTTTTGTATAGTGATCTTGAGATTTTGTATCCTGATGTATATAATTACTCAAGAAGTAATTATCCTGAGATGTAAACAGTTTACCTCACTTTATGAAAGAAGCTTTTATGGATTCAAGCTCTTGTCATGAAAAGTTTTAATTTCCCGTGATTTTTGTCTTCCGCTGATTACCGATTCGCTTCCGCTAAGTTTTAATCGTGTTTATGTCATGGTTTGGAGATCAGAGCCCACAACTAGTGGTATCAGAGCTCCAGGTTCAGTTGAGTCTACATAGGCATAGGACTTAGTGTGGGCTCTGATCTCCAAACCATGACATAAACACGATTAAAACTTAGCGGAAGCGAAACGGTAATCAGCGGAAGACAAAAATCACGGAAAATTAAAACTTTTCGTGACAAGAGCTTGAATCCATAAAAGCTTCTTTCATAAAGAGAGATAAACTGTTTACATCTCAGGATAATTACTTCTCGAGTAATTATATACATCAAGATACAAAATCTCAAGATTACTATACAAAAGACTCCAAGACCTGAGAGTACAGAGGACACATAGGACTGACTCTAACTACACCATATGGCAGGACAATCTCCACCTGAGATTACTGCTGCCCCTGATGCTGCTGCTGAGATTGATCACCTGTAGGCTGGTTCCTTCGTCTCCGACGTCCACCTAAAAAGTTGAAGCCTACGGGGTGAGACAATTATACATAATTGCCCCAGCAAGAGTTATAACTTTTCGCCAGAAGATTTATTATAACATCAAAGATTATTTTAAACAGTAAAGCTTTCAAAGCATTCTATAACAGTTGCAGGTATAACAAGATCTCTACAATTTAGGAGATATGGAGAATATCAACATTATTGCAATGTAACATCAATCAACTAACTTGGAGTCATCTCTAACAAGTTATACTACATGGTTGATTATGTTTTACAAACAACATTATGCCCTGTGGACATGAGGCTTACCACTCATACTCCAACTGATCGCTGAGAAGCCGCATCAGTATCATACATAGGTCATTAAGAGAGCCGGATTCTCATGACCTTCACCTTCCTCAGTCAGTACGAGGATCACTTGTAGGACCTCTCGTGTCTCTACTACTATAGCTTACCAGGGTAAACTGGTCCTTCGCTATTCTAGAGTCACAGTGGCGTTCTGTACTCTCTTCGTCATCAGGAGGTTTCATATTTACCTACCACTGATACGGATATCTGTGCTTTCTTCGTCATCAGGAGGTTTCATGTTTACCTACCACTGATACGGTATGGAACTATAGTGAAGGATGGATGGATTCCACATCTACATCACTTTCCTACACTAGGATGTAAGGTTCTACACATCCATGTACCCCACATACTCAAAAGTATGTGCTCCAGGAGTTCCCCGAGGAAAACCTGTTTCACCATCACTTAATTTCTGACAATGATGGATCTATGATCAGGGCTCTACATTATACTTGATTAGTTAGGTACATTCAGTATTCTTTAACAGCATACATTGTTCTGCAAACAATAACAATAGCATAGCAGCTATAAAAGAAGAATACTAAATGTAACAGGCCTAACTCATATCAATCATTATTTCTCATTATCCTCATCACAAGTCATCTCTAAGGCATGCCATTGATGGTATTCATGGTTCTCATAGCCCATTATCAGCATAGGATGTCACTGGCAAGGCATCAGATTACTTTACTTATTCATAAGGCTAACACCATGCCTTTAATGAATATAACATCAACATCCATACCTGGATATGATTACCTTCATATCAGAACCTGCATGGTTAATACATCTGATAAAGATAATACAACAATAAGGAATGTACTTCCTACTCTTGTGATAAGAGTTAAATCTTTAATTCAAATCAAATAGAGTTTAACACTCAGAAACATGCCATTACCCTTGAATTAGGGTTTACTATTCACATTACATGTCATCACCCTTGAATTAGGGTTTACTATTCACATCAAGGTGAATTAAACTCATAACATCATCATGTATGAGTGACATCTTCATTGATGCTCTTGGATTAGTTAAAGGTTCATCATTTATCATAATTAGGGTTTCTATGATCTCACACAGGTGGATCATGCCCTAATTATGCTCATTCATGTGCATTGGAGATGCTTTAGTTGAGTTTCTACTTAAAAAGGGTACTTTCTCTCTCTAGAAGTACTTTCTCTCTCTAGAAGTACTTTCTCTCTCTATAAGTACTTTCTCTCTCTATAAGTAATTTCTCTCTCATCATAATGTTAGGTGATGTCAACATCACTCTAAAACAGGTTGGATTGAGGCATCATAGGCTAACATAGCCAAAAACATCATCATTATGCGATTAGAGTTACTTTCTCTCTCTAGGGTACTTTCTCTCTCTAGAGTACTCTCTCTTTCATCATACTAATGGCTGATAGTAACATTAGACTAGATCAAGTTGGATAGAGTCAACATGACTAAAAACATCATTCTCATGTAATTAGGGTTTGAATTGAGCAAGGTATAACTTAATTGACCCTTCAGGGGTATATTGGTAATTCACCCCATTGATCATCATTATGGTCAAAACCTTAGTCAAATAAACCCTTAATATCCTAGGTTGTCATTAGGGTTTGATTAGGGCAACATTGAACCATTTATATCATCATTTGATTTAATGAAGTCAACCTTGAATCACATTGATTGATTTCAATCATTAATCATCAATTGAATTGAGACCGGTTGAAAGTGTTGACCGTTTGCCCACTTTGACTTTCCAAGACCGCGAGCCTCCTTCTAACTCCAAGACCGCGAGCCCCCTTAGGCTTCAAGACCGTGAGCCTTTTCAAGGGTTCAAGACCGCGAAGCCTTCCATTGGTTCAAGTTAATGTTGAGACCGCGAAGATCAATTTGATGTTGAGTCCGCGAAGAGGTGTTGACCGTTTAGCTAGTTTGACCTCAGGACCGCGAGGCCCTTCGCGGTCTTGAGACCGCGAGCCTCCTCTCGGTCTTGAGACTGTGAGCCCCCTAACGGTCTTGAGACCGCGAGCCCTCTCACGGTCTTGAGACCGCGAGGCTCTCATGGTCTCAGCCGCTTGGTCCTTCAACAAGGCTCAAAGGTGCAACCAATAATGTCAAACGATGTTGAAGCCTTCAAAAGGTCCAATCTATGTTGACCACCTATGGATTGGGTTAATCAAGATTATGTTTGACCAATTGGTCAACCAATTGACCCTCAATTGTTGACCAAGTAGGATTGAAATCGATTCAATTAGGGTCTATCAATGTTCACCCATCAACACTCAACAATGTGCATCAACACAAGGTTGAACTCTTCAATTGAGCTCCAATTGGGCCCAAACTTGGCCCAAACGGTCTTGAGGTCATGTGGGTGGACCCCACATGGTCTTCAGACCGTTTGCCCAAGATTTCATCAAAGTCTAAGGTGATTTGATAGGGGTTGAACCACAAAACAGAATTTTGATTAAATTGATAACTTATTTGCAATTGGGTCCTCAATTGGTCAAATTACTCAACCCTAGACCTTCAAACGGTCTCGGGTGATTGTTCTCTCGGTCTTGAGACCGTTTGGATGAGTTCCAAACGGTCTTGAGACCGTTTGCCCATCAAAATTTTGGATTCTAGTGGAAATTCATCAAGGTTGAACAAATTGAGTTGATGATTATATCAATATTTAATTGCAATGTAGATTGGTGTAAAAGTACCTTCAATTGGTCAACAAATCTTGACCCCAGACCTCCAAATGGTCTTGGTTGATTGCCCTCGCGGTCTTGAGACCGTTTGGTGACCCCCAAACGGTCTTGAGACCGTTTAGGTCAATCAACCCTAAAAACCCTAATTAGGTCACCATAATTTCAGTACTGATTTTATCTAGGGTTAGCCCTAGTATTCACCCTTCAAATCTTAGCCCGTTTGGAATTAGACTATCAAACTTGGTGAGTTGTTAATTAACATTATTTTGAACAGTAATCTCATACGGTCAACGCTTAGTCAACGACCTTACACGGTCTTGAGACCGTTTGCCCAAAAAGGCAATTTCAGACCGTTTGAAAATCAGGAATAAATTCAAATTAAATTGTTACTTAAAAAGGTCATATCTCCCGATTCCTTTGGAGTTAGCCTCCCAAATGTTGAGGGTAATTAGCCTATTTAATTAGGAACAGATTTCTTATACGGTCCACGCCCGGTCAACGGGGCCAAACGGTCTTGGAGACCGTTTGCCCTGTCGCGGTCTCGAGACCGTTTGCTCACCTCGCGGTCTTGAGTCCGAGAGAGCAAACTTTTGAGACCGTTTTGATAAGACCCGAAGGCTCGAGCGTTAGCGAGGGCATTTTCAATCCGGATTATAAACAATGAGCCCTTGGGGAGGTGGTGGTGGGGGTTGGGGGAGTTGAGTTATGAGCCTGAGTTGTGGGGGAGGTGGTGGTGGGGGTTGGGGGAGTTGATGCTCTTAACTGAGTTAGGAGTTCGAGTTCGAGTTATGAGTTGTGGGGGATGTGGGGTTATGAGTTCTTGAGTTGTTGGGGATGTGGGGTTATGAGTTCTTGAGTTATTGAGTTATTTGGTTTTGAGTTGAAAAGCGGTGGGTTTTTCTTGGAAATCACGCCTTCATCTCCTAGCTCAAGAACAGTATGAATATCTCATGGGTTTGCTTGCAAAATAGCAGGGAAAGTAGGGAAACACTAAGAGCTATCATCAAAACGCATATAAAGATGCACATAGTAAAGCATGGGTTTAGAGTTATAAAACCAGCCTAAAGCTTACTTCTTGAGCTCCAAGCTTTCAAGCTCCAAGATCTAATGGCGTCCTTGAGTTCTTACAGGTTGGCCAAGGTGAAAACGCCAAGGAAGGATGAAAAGAGACGGCTAGAAAGGTAGGGTTTCAAGAGTTAGCCATGAAGATGACCTTGAATTCGATTTCTAACCATGGAACTAAGCAAGAAGAGGGGTTTAAACCTACCTTGCACCCCTTGGTCGTCCTCCTTAGCTCCAAGGCAGTCCTTGGTCGTCTTTGGTGAAATGAAACAGTAAGGGAACGAAGGGTGAGTTCCCTTGCAACTAAGGGAAGGAGAGCTTATATACATGGGGTAGGATTTTCAACATTAGTTCATAAGTTGTCCATAATTCCAACTAGGTCCCTCCTTCTTTACTTGATCGTCCCTTCCTCTTTATGCTAAGGACAAACCTTCTCTTAAGGTCTTAGGAAAAGAAGGTAAAGGAGAGCAAGCTAATAATGAGGTACATACATAAAGAAATATTGCACATATACCTTGATTATTCAATCACAAGGCATATCTCATAACTTGATAATTCAATTGAGGTGACTTCCTCATCATTTCTTCTCTTAATGATGGCAAGAGTCTAAAAAGATACATTAGATGACATATTTCACAATTTGTATCCCTTAATTTGGGTAAATTGCATTTTACCCCAAACTAGGGTTTCAAGCACCGGGATTGCTTCCACAGCTGCACCTTGGTGCCTTAGCTTGGGAAATCCCTCAAACTTTGCTAAAAAGATTTCTCATGATGTCTCAACATCAGAGGAACATCTCATCATGTACAAATTGCAAGCTAACCCTTTTAACTGGGTAAATTGCACATAGGTTCCTGTATATCAAAACAATGCTACTACTTTAAATAAAAAGGAGCAAATACTGAGATATATGTTTCTGAGAACTTAATTACATGCTCAGGGTTAATCACAAAGATTTAATTACATATTTAGGCAAAACACCTAGGGTTAACTCATAACCCAGGTTAGGGATGTTACAAATTATCCACCCCTTACAAGGATTTCGTCCCCGAAATCGATAAAACATACTAAGAGAAAAGGGCAGGATACTTCCTTCTCATCTCATCCTCTAACTCCCAAGTGGCTTCTTCAATACCACGATGGTTCCAGAGGACTTTCACAAGACTTATATCTTTCTTCTTTAACTTTTTAATTCGTTTATCAAGGATTGACACTGGTCCCTCCTCATAGGATATGTCATCATTCAATTCTACTTCCATGGGTTGTAGAACTGACTTGGTGTTTGGGTGACATTTCTTCAACATAGAAATGTGAAACACAGGATGTAACCTCTGTAATTCTGGAGGAAGTTCTAGTTTATATGCTACCTTTCCAATCCGTTCAATGATTGGATAAGGTCCCATATATCTAGGAGCTAACTTCCCTTTCCTTCCAAAACGAAGGACCCCTTTCCAAGGTGAGACCTTAAGATACACTCTGTCTCCAACCTGGAACTCTAAGGGTCTACGACGTTTGTCAGCATAAGATTTCTGCCTATCCTTAGCAGTCTTAATCTTATGTTGTATAACTTTAATCTTTTCCGTGGTTTGCTGCACCAGGTCAGGACCTAACAACTGATGCTCACCAGTCTCAAACCAACACAAGGGTGATCTACAACGTCTACCATATAAGGCTTCGTAAGGTGCCATATCAATACTATGCTGATAGTTATTGTTATAGGCAAACTCTATCAAGCTTAGGTGTAGATCCCAACTTCCGATGAACTGGAGAACACATGCTCGCAACAGGTCTTCTAAGGTTTGTATGGTCCTTTCCGACTGTCCATCAGTCTGTGGATGAAAGGCCATACTAAACCTCAGCTTAGTGCCTAAGGCTCTGTGCAACTGTTCCCAAAAACGACTGGTAAACTGAGGACCTCTGTCAGAAACTATTGTGACAGGAACTCCATGCAAACGCACTATCTCTTTAACATACAACTCTGATAACCTTTCAGCAGAATAGGTTGTTTTGACAGGTAAGAAATGTGCTGTCTTAGTCAACCTATCAACAATTACCCAAATGGAATCATGTCCTTTGCTTGTCCTGGGTAGGCCAACAACAAAGTCCATGGTCACATGGTCCCACTTCCACTGTGATATGGGTAAAGGTTGCATTGTCCCTGCAGGCTTCTGGTGTTCAGCTTTAACTTGCTGACACACAGGACACCTCAAAACAAACTCTGCAATGTCCTTCTTCATCCCAGGACACCAATACAGATCCTTCAAATTCCGATACATCTTGGTGCTCCCTAGATGCATAGCATACATGGAAGAATGGGCTTCTTCCAGGACTAACTTCCTCAAGTTGTCCACATCCGACACTATCATTCTTCCATTATAACAAGCTACTTGATCTTTTGAGTCATGAAACCCATCTTGCTTCTCATTTCCATACTTAGATCTTATATGTTGAACTGCAGCATCACCTAGCTGTGCTTCTTTAATCTGCTTTCTTAGGGTAGGTTTAATATGCATCTCAGCTAACAAACCGGCTAGCAATGACACCTTCAACTGTACATTGTCTTGCCTTAAAGAGATAAGCATATCTCTCCTAGAGCATACTAAAGAGTTTAGTTGTGCTCTATTCATGGTTGATGTTGCTGATTTCCTACTCAAGGCATCTGCAACAACATTGGCCTTACCTGGATGGTAATCAATTGTACAGTCGTAGTCCTTGATTAACTCCATCCAGCGACGTTGCCTCATGTTGAGCTCATGCTGAGAGAAGATATATTTAAGGTTTCTGTGGTCTATGAAAATCTGGAATGTCTCTCCGTAGAGATAATGTCTCCAGATCTTCAAAGCATGAACCACAGCTGCTAACTCCAGATCGTGTGTTGGATAATTCTCCTCGTGTTTCTTAAGCTGTTGGGAAGCAAAAAAAATCACTTGTTTATCCTGCATCAACACACATCCTAGTCCATTTTTGGAAGCATCACAGAAAACTATATACCCTTTTCCTTGTTCAGGTAGCACTAGCACATGTGCACTTGTCAACCTCTCCTTCAGCAGCTGGAAAGATTGTTGACACTTATCACTCCAAGAAAAAGAAACATCTTTCCGGGTTAACTTGGTCAAAGGTAAAGCTATAGAACTAAAGTTCTTAATGAACCTTCGATAATAGCCAGCTAACCCCAAGAAACTTCGGATCTCCGTCGGTGTCTTCGGTTGTTCCCATTGTAGAACAGATTCTACCTTCGTAGGGTCAACACGAATTCCCGAGGCGGATATCACATGTCCAAGAAAAGATACCTCCGGCAGCCAGAACTCACACTTGCTAAACTTAGCATACAACTTATGTTCTCTTAGCAAGGTCAAAGCTTGGCAAAGATGCTGCTCATGCTGCTGAGCATCCTTACTATAGATCAGAATGTCATCTATGAAGACGACAACACACTGATCAAGGAAAGGTCGAAAAACTCTATTCATGAGTTCCATAAATGCAGCTGGTGCATTGGTTAGTCCAAACGACATAACCGTGAACTCATAGTGACCATATCTTGTCCTAAAGGCAGACTTGGATATGTCACTATCCTTAATACGGAGTTGATGATATCCAGACCTCAAGTTTATTTTTGAAAAGACTGTTGCACCACGCAATTGGTCAAAGAGATCATCAATTCTCGGCAGAGGATACTTATTCTTTATTGTTACTTTATTGAGTTGTCTGTAGTCAATGCACAACCGCATTGACCCATCTTTCTTTTTAACAAACAAGACCGGAGCACCCCAAGGTGAAGTACTCGGTCGGATAAAACCTCTCTCAAGTAGCTCTTGAAGTTATTTCTTGAGTTCTGCCATCTCGGCAGGCGCCATCCTATACGGAGTTTGAGCTATGGGTTTTGTATCTAGAATCAGATTGATTTCAAAGTCAATCTCCCGAGGTGGTGGTATACCAGGAAGTTCTTCAGGAAACACATCTTCGAATTCCCTGACTATAGGAACTTCGGCAGGATTGGAACTTTCCTTGGTAACATCTACCACATGGGCTAATAATGCATAACATCCTTGCCTCAACAGCATATTAGCAACCATAGCTGACACAAGACAGGTGGGCAGAATCTTTCTTTCACCTTGAAAGATCCATGTGTTGCTTTCATCAGCAAACACAGCCAACTTGGACTCACAATCCAAGACAACTCTATACCTTTCTAAGGTATCCATCCCAAGGATTATATCAAATCCCTGCATATCAAGTGGTATAAGATCCACTTGAATGCGATGGTCAGAAAAGAAAAGGATGCAGGAAGAACATACCTCCTACAAAACGCCAGACCCACTCAACGGAGTTTCTAACAACAAACTATCTGCTCTATGGCTAACAGTCACATTGCAGTTACGAATCACTTCACGAGTGATGAAAGAGTGCGTAGCACTCGGATCAATCAGAACAGCTACAACACAGGATGTAGACATATCAGCATACAAAAGTTTCATCTGACCTGCCACTACCCGTGGATTGACCACTGCCTCAGGTGGGTTCATAGCATAGAACCTCGCAGTCGCCTGGTGTTGAGGTGGTGTTGATGATCCAGCTTGTGACACTTGTCCACGTCCTCGAGCTGCTCCTTGATGTTGTCTATTCTGAGATCCCTGTTGATTCTGTCTCGGGGGTTGTTGTGTCACACTGACAGGCCTAGAACGGCAATCCTTCATCAAGTGTCCCACCTTACCACAGTTGTAACAACTCCTCTCCTGTTGTTGTGGTCTGAGTGGTCCAGTAACTGACACTGATGCAGAACTATGCGTCCCTTGAAGCGGTTGACTCCGCCCTCTACCTCTGCTTGGTGTCCATTGAGTTTGAAAACTCAATCTAGGTGGTGGAGGGTTAGGTGCAGAGAATCTAGGTTTCTTGGAATCCCTAGATGAAGAACCCTGGAACTGTGGATATCTTTTATGGGGTTGTCTTTTCTCAACCACAGATCTCTCTATCCTTCGGACTGACTCAACGAAGGTAGAGAATCTCTCTCTATTTTCTAAGGCAGACACAGGGGTTGACATATCAGAATTCAAACCCTTTTCGAATCTTCTTATTCTTTCCTCATCCGTAGCAGCCATGTGTGGACAGAACCGCAACAACTCCATGAACTTAGCTTCATACTCACTAATGTTCATCATACCCTGCCTTAGTTTCTCAAACTGAGAGATCTTCTCATCTAGGAAGGTCTTTGGAAAATATCTATTGATAAATTCCCGATGAAACTCTTCCCATGAGAACTCTACTCCAGGTCTCTTCTGCTCTTCCATGTTCCACCAGTGACCAGCACTGCCTTTGAGAAGATAGAAAGCATGTCTAACCTTCTCAGCTTCCGGAATTATAAGAATCCTGAAAGCCTTCTCCAACTCTGTCAACCATAAGTCAGCATCTGCAGGGTCGGCAGTTCCGAAGTACTCGGTAGCTCCGACACGACGAAGTCGTTCGAATGTCTTACCAATACCTTGTGCTTCAGGCTGGACAGGTGCCCTAGGTGTAGGAATGGGCATCCTATCGGTTATATGTGTCATGGCAGTCATGAACTGCCCGAACATCGTCTATATAGCTGGATCACTCATGTCAGCTGGGTCGAACTGGGGTGGCTCTCTTGGCGACTCAGGTGCAGGTTGTTCTATTCTCGGAACTCTTGCACCGTCTCGAGGTGCACTAGCACTACTCTCTGCCACGTGCTCATCACGATGTTCTGACATTCTTATGTATCTTCTTCTCCTGAGGAGCAGAAGATTCTATTAGATGAGGAAGGAGTACTAAAGGTAGACTCGACATCCTAAGTCCTATGCCTCTGTAGACTCAACTGAACCTGGAGCTCTGATACCACTAGTTGTGGGCTCTGATCTCCAAACCATGACATAAACACGATTAAAACTTAGCGGAAGCGAAACGGTAATCAGCGGAAGACAAAAATCACGGAAAATTAAAACTTTTCGTGACAAGAGCTTGAATCCATAAAAGCTTCTTTCATAAAGAGAGATAAATTGTTTACATCTCAGGATAATTACTTCTCGAGTAATTATATACATCAAGATACAAAATCTCAAAATTACTATACAAAAGACTCC
The DNA here is from genome assembly GCA_963693085.1 of Alisma plantago-aquatica. Classification (NCBI taxonomy): domain Eukaryota; kingdom Viridiplantae; phylum Streptophyta; class Magnoliopsida; order Alismatales; family Alismataceae; genus Alisma; species Alisma plantago-aquatica. The sequence continues at coordinate 28,136,476 of OY856412.1, forward strand.
AAGACCTGAGAGTACAGAGGACACATAGGACTGACTCTAACTACACTATATGGCAGGACAATCTCCACCTGAGATTACTGCTGCCCCTGATGCTGCTGCTGAGATTGATCACCTATAGGTTGGTTCCTTCATCTCCGACGTCCACCTAAAAAGTTGAAGCCTACGGGGTGATACAATTATACATAATTGTCCCAGGGAGAGTTATAACTCTTCGCCAGAATCTTTATTATAACACCAAAGATTATTTTAAACAGTAAAGCTTTCAAAGCATTCTATAACAGTTGCAGGTATAACAAGATCTCTACAATTTAGGAGATATGGAGAATATCAACATTATTTCAATGTAACATCAATCAACTAACTTGGAGTCATCTCTAACAAGTTATACTACATGGTTGATTATGTTTTACAAACAACATTATGCCCTGTGGAGATGAGGCTTACCACTCATACTCCAACTGATCGCTGAGAAGCCGCATCAGTATCATACATAGGTCATTAAGAGAGCCGGATTCTCATGACCTTCACCTTCCTCAGTCAGTACGAGGATCACTTGTAGGACATCTCGTGTCTCTACTACTATAGCTTACCAGGGTAAACTGGTCCTTCGCTATTCTAGAGTCACAGTGGCGTTCTGTACTCTCTTCGTCATCAGGAGGTTTCATATTTACCTACCACTGATACAGATATCTGTGCTTTCTTCGTCATCAGGAGGTTTCATGTTTACCTACCACTGATACGGTATGGAACTATATTGAAGGATGGATGGATTCCACATCTACATCACTTTCCTACACTAGGATGTAAGGTTCTACACATCCATGTACCCCACATACTCAAAAGTATGTGCTCCAGGAGTTCCCCGAGGAAAACCTGTTTCACCATCACTTAATTTCTGACAATGATGGATCTATGATCAGGGCTCTACATTATACTTGATTAGTTAGGTACATTCAGTATTCTTTAACAGCATACATTGTTCTGCAAACAATAACAATAGCATAGCAGCTATAAAAGAAGAATACTAAATGTAACAGGCCTAACTCATATCAATCATTATTTCTCATTATCCTCATCACAAGTCATCTCTAAGGCATGACCTTGATGGTATTCATGGTTCTCATAGCCCATTATCAGCATAGGATGTCACTGGCAAGGCATCAGATTACTTTACTTATTCATAAGGCTAACAACATGCCTTTAATGAATATAACATCAACATCCATACCTGGATATGATTACCTTCATATCAGAACCTGCATGGTTAATACATCTGATAAAGATAATACAACAATAAGGAATGTACTTCCTACTCTTGTGATAAGAGTTAAATCTTTAATTCAAATCAAATAGAGTTTAATACTCAGAAACATGCCATTACCCTTGAATTAGGGTTTACTATTCACATTACATGTCATCACCCTTGAATTAGGGTTTACTATTCACATCAAGGTGAATTAAACTCATAACATCATCATGTATGAGTAACATCTTCATTGATGCTCTTGGATTAGTTAAAGGTTCATCATTTATCATAATTAGGGTTTCTATGATCTCACACAGGTGGATCATACCCTAATTATGCTCATTCCTGTGCATTGGAGATGCTTTAGTTGAGTTTCTACTTAAAAAGGGTACTTTCTCTCTCCAGAAGTACTTTCTCTCTCTAGAAGTACTTTCTCTCTCATCATAATGTTAGGTGATGTCAACATCACTCTAAAACAGGTTGGATTGAGGCATCATAGGCTAACATAGCCAAAAACATCATCATTATGTGATTAGAGTTACTTTCTCTCTCTAGGGTACTTTCTCTCTCTAGGGTACTTTCTCTCTCTAGAGTACTCTCTCTTTCATCATACTAATGGCTGATAGTAACATTAGACTAGATCAAGTTGGATAGAGTCATTATGACTAAAAACATCATTCTCATGTAATTAGGGTTTGAATTGAGCAAGGTATAACTTAATTGACCCTTCAGGGGTATATTGGTAATTCACCCCATTGATCATCATTATGGTCAAAACCTTAGTCAAATAACCCCTTAATATCCTAGGTTGTCATTAGGGTTTGATTAGGGCAACATTGAACCATTTATATCATCATTTGATTTAATGAAGTCAACCTTGAATCACATTGATTGATTTCAATCATTAATCATCAATTGAATTGAGACCGGTTGAAAGTGTTGACCGTTTGCCCACTTTGACTTTCCAAGACCGCGAGCCTCCTTCTAACTCCAAGACCGCGAGCCCCCTTAGGCTTCAAGACCGCGAGCCTCTTCAAGGGTTCAAGACCGCGAAGCCTTCCATTGGTTCAAGTTAATGTTGAGACCGCGAAGATCAATTTGATGTTGAGTCCGCGAAGAGGTGTTGACCGTTTAGCTAGTTTGACCTCAGGACCGCGAGGCCCTTCGCGGTCTTGAGACCGCGAGCCTCCTCTCGGTCTTGAGACCGTGAGCCCCCTCACGGTCTTGAGACCGCGAGCCCTCTCACGGTCTTGAGACCGCGAGGCTCTCATGGTCTCAGCCGCTTGGTCCTTCAACAAGGCTCAAAGGTGCAACCAATAATGTCAAACGATGTTGAAGCCTTCAAAAGGTCCAATCTATGTTGACCACCTATGGATTGGGTTAATCAAGATTATGTTTGACCAATTGGTCAACCAATTGACCCTCAATTGTTGACCAAGTAGGATTGAAATCGATTCAATTAGGGTCTATCAATGTTCACCCATCAACACTCAACAATGTGCATCAACACAAGGTTGAACTCTTCCATTGAGCTCCAATTGGGCCCAAACTTGGCCCAAACGGTCTTGAGGTCATGTGGGTGGACCCCATATGGTCTTCAGACCGTTTGCCCAAGATTTCATCAAAGTCTAAGGTGATTTGATAGGGGTTGAACCATGATTGAACCACAAAACAGAATTTTGATTAAATTGATAACTTATTTGCAATTGGGTCCTCAATTGGTCAAATTACTCAACCCTAGACCTTCAAACGGTCTTGGGTGATTGTTCTCTCGGTCTTGAGATCGTTTGGATGAGTTCCAAACGGTCTTGAGACCGTTTGCCCATCAAATTTTTGGATTCTAGTGGAAATTCATCAAGGTTGAACAAATTGAGTTGATGATTATATCAATATTTAATTGCAATGTAAATTGGTGTAAAAGTACCTTCAATTGGTCAACAAATCTTGACCCCAGATCTCCAAACGGTCTTGGTTGATTGCCCTCGCGGTCTTGAGACCGTTTGGTGACCCCCAAACGGTCTTGAGACCGTTTAGGTCAATCAACCCTAAAAACCCTAATTAGGTCACCATAATTTCAGTACTGATTTTATCTAGGGTTAGCCCTAGTATTCACCCTTCAACTCTTAGCCCGTTTGGAATTAGACTATAAAACTTGGTGAGTTGTTAATTAACATTATGTTTAACAGTAATCTCATACGGTCAATGCTTAGTCAACGACCTTACATGGTCTTGAGACCGTTTTCCCAAAAAGGAAATTTCAGACCGTTTGAAAATCAGGAATAAATTCAAATAAAGTTGTTACTTAAAAAGGTCATATCTCCCGATTCCGTTAGAGTTAGCCTCCCCAATTTTGAGGGTAATTAGCCTATTAAATTAGGAACAGATTTCTTATACGGTCCACGCCCGGTCAACGGGGCCAAACGGTCTTGGATACCGTTTTCCCTGTCGCGGTCTCGAGACCGTTTGCTCACCTCGCGGTCTTGAGTCCGAGAGAGCAAACTTTTGAGACCGTTTAAGGAAGTGAAAAGCGGTGGGTTTTTCTTGGAAATCACGCCTTCATCTCCTAGCGCAAGAACAGTACGAATATCCCATGGGCTTGCTTGCAAAATAGCAGGGAAAGTAGGGAAACACTAAGAGCTATCATCAAAACACATATAAAGATGCACATAGTAAAGCATGGGTTTAGAGTTATAAAACCCGCCTAAAGCTTGCTTCTTGAGCTCCAAGCTTTCAAGCTCCAAGCTCTAATGGCGTCCTTGAGTTCTTACAGGTTGGCCAAGGTGAAAACTCCAAGGAAGGATGAAAAGAGACGGCTAGAAAGGTAGGGTTTCAAGAGTTAGCCATGAAGATGACCTTGAATTCGAGTTCTAACCATGGAACTAAGCAAGAAGAGGGGTTTAAACCTACCTTGCACCCCTTGGTCATCCTCCTTAGCTCCAAGGAAGTCCTTGGTCGTCTTTTGTGAAATGAAACAGTAAGGGAACGAAGGGTGAGTTCCCTTGCAACTAAGGGAAGGAGAGTTTATATACATGGGGTAGGATTTTCAACATTAGTTCATAAGTTGTCCATAATTCCAACTAGGTCCCTCCTTCTTTACTTGATCATCCCTTCCTCTTTATTCTAAGGACAAACCTTCTCTTAAGGTCTTAGGAAAAGAAGGTAAAGGAGAGCAAGCTAATAATGAGGTACATACATAAAGAAATATTGCACATATACCCTGATTATTCAATCACAAGGCATATCTCATAACTTGATAATTCAATTGAGGTGACTTCCTCATAATTTCTTCTCTTAATGATGGCAAGAGTCTAAAAAGATACATTAGATGACATATTTCACAATTTGTATCCCTTAATTTGGGTAAATTGCATTTTACCCCAAACTAGGGTTTCAAGCACCGGGATTGCTTCCACAGTTGCACCTTGGTGCCTTAGCTTGGGAAATCCCTCAAACTTTGCTAAAAAGATTTCTCATGATGTCTCAACATCAGAGGAACATCTCATCATGTACAAATTGCAAGCTAACCCTTTTAAATGGGTAAATTGCACATAGGTTCCTGTATATCAAAACAATGCTACTACTTTAAATAAAAAGGAGCAAATACTGAGATATATGTTTCTGAGAACTTAATTACATGCTCAGAGTTAATCACAAAGATTTAATTACATATTTAGGCAAAACACCTAGGGTTAACTCATAACCCAGGTTAGGGATGTTACACTTAGGATGTCGAGTCTACCTTTAGTACTCCTTCCTCATCTAATAGAATCTTCTGCTCCTCAGGAGAAGAAGATACATAAGAATGTCAGAACATCGTGATGAGCACGTGGCAGAGAGTAGTGCTAGTGCACCTCGAGGCAGTGCAAGAGTTCCGAGAATAGAACAACCTGCACCTGAGTTGCCAAGAGAGCCACCCCAGTTCGACCCAGCTGACATGAGTGATCCAGCTGTACAGACGATGTTCGGGCAGTTCATGACTGCCATGACACATATAACCGATAGGATGCCCATTCCTACACCTAGGGCACATGTCCAGCCTGAAGCACAAGGTATCGGTAAGACATTCGAATGACTTCGTCGTGTCGGAGCTACCGAGTACTTCGGAACTGCTGCCCCTGCAGATGCTGACTTATGGTTGACAGAGTTGGAGAAGGCTTTCAGGATTCTTATGATTCCGGAAGCTGAGAAGGTTAGACATGTTGTCTATCTTCTCAAAGGCAGTGCTGGTCACTGGTGGAACATGGAAGAGCAGAAGAGACCTGGAGTAGAGTTCTCATGGGAAGAGTTTCGTCGGGAATTTATCAATAGATATTTTCCAAAGACCTTCCTAGATGAGAAGATCTCTCAGTTTGAGAAACTAAGGCAGGGTATGATGAACATTAGTGAGTATGAAGCTAAGTTCATGGAGTTATTGTGGTTCTGTCCGCACATGGCTGCTACGGATGAGGAAAGAATCAGAAGATTCGAAAAGGGTTTGAATTCTGATATGTCAACCCCTGTGTCTGCCTTAGAAAACAGAGAGAGATTCTCTACCTTCGTTGAGTCAGTCCGAAGGATAGAGAGATCTGTGGTTGAGAAAAGACAAACCCATAAAAGATATCCACAGTTCCAGGGTTCTTCATCTAGGGATTCCAAGAAACCTAGATTATCTGCACCTAACCCTCCACCACCCAGATCGAGTTTTCAAACTCAATGGACACCAAGCAGAGGTAGAGGGCGGAGTCAACCGCTTCAAGGGACGCATAGTTCTGCATCAGTGTCAGTTACTGGACCACTCAGACCACAACAACAGGAGAGGAGTTGTTACAACTGTGGTAAGGTGGGACACTTGATGAAGGATTTCCGTTCTAGGCCTGTCAGTGTGACACAACAACCCCCGAGACAGAATCAACAGGGATCTCAGAAAAGACAACATCAAGGAGCAGCTCGAGGATGTGGACAAGCGTCACAAGCTGGATCATCAGCACCACCTCAACACCAGGTGACTGCGAGGTTCTATGCTATGAACCCACCTGAGGCAGTGGTCAATCCACGGGTAGTGGCAGGTCAGATGAAATTTTTATATTCTGATATGTCTACATCCTGTGTTGTATCCGTTCTGATTGATCCGGGTGCTACGCACTCTTTCATCACTCGTGAAGTGATTTGTAACTACAATGTGACTGTTAGTCATAGAGCAGATAGTTTGTTGTTAGAAACTCCGTTGAGTGGGTCTGCCGTTTTGCAGGAGGTATGTTCTCCCTGCATCCTTTTCTTTTCTGACCATTGCATTCAAGTGGATCTTATACCACTTGATATGCAGGGATTTGATATAATCCTTGGGATGGATACCTTAGAAAGGTATAGAGTTGTCTTGGATTGTGAGTCCAAGTTGGCTGTGTTTGCTGATGAAAGCAACACATGGATCTTTCAAGGTGAAAGAAAGATTCTGCCCACCTGTCTTGTGTCAGCTATGGTTGCTGATAAGCTGTTGAGGCAAGGATGTTATGCATTCTTAGCCCATGTGGTAGATGTTACCAAGGGAAGTTCCAATCCTGCCGAAGTTCCTATAGTCAGGGAATTCGAAGATGTGTTTCCTGAAGAACTTCCTGGTATACCACCACCTCGGGAGATTGATTTTGAAATTAATCTGATCCCAGATACGAAACCCATAGCTCAAACTCCGTATAGGATGGCGCCTGCCGAGATGACAGAACTCAAGAAACAGCTTCAAGAGTTACTTGAGAGAGGTTTTATCCGACCGAGTACTTCACCTTGGGGTGCTCCGGTCTTGTTTGTTAAAAAGAAAGATGGGTCAATGTGGTTATGCATTGATTACAGACAACTCAATAAAGTAACAATAAAGAATAAGTATCCTCTGCCGAGGATTGATGATCTCTTTGACCAGTTGCGTGGTGCAACAGTCTTTTCAAAGATAGACTTGAGGTCTGGATATCACCAACTCCGTATTAAGGATAGTGACATATCCAAGTCTGCCTTTAGGACAAGATATGGTCACTATGAGTTCACGGTTATGTCGTTTGGACTAACCAATGCACCAACTACATTCATGGAACTCATGAATAGAGTTTTTTGACCTTTCCTTGATCAGTGTGTTGTCGTCTTCATAGATGACATACTGATTTATAGTAAGGATGCCCAGCAGCATGAGCAGCATCTTCGCCAAGCTTTGACTTTGCTAAGAGAACATAAGCTGTATGCTAAGTTTAGCAAATGTGAGTTTTGGCTGCCGGAAGTATCTTTTCTTGGGCATGTGATATCTGCCTCGGGAATTCGTGTTGACCCTACAAAGGTAGAATCTGTTCTACAATGGGAACAACCGAAGACACTGACGGAGATTCGAAGTTTCTTGGGATTAGCTGGCTATTATCGAAGGTTCATAAAGAACTTTAGTTCTATAGCTTTACCTTTGACCAAGTTAACCCGGAAAGAGGTTCCTTTTTCTTGGAGTGATAAGTGTCAACAATCTTTCCAGTTGATGAAGGAGAGGTTGACAAGTGCACCTGTGCTAGTGCTACCTGAACAAGGAAAAGGATATATAGTTTTCTGTGATGCTTCCAAGAATGGACTTGGATGTGTGTTGATGCAGGATAAACAAGTGATTTCTTTTGCTTCCCGACAACTTAAGAAACACGAGGAGAATTATCCAACACACGATCTGGAGTTAGCTGTTGTGGTTCATGCTTTGAAGATCTGGAGGCACTACCTCTATGGAGAAACATTCCAGATTTTCACAGACCACAAAAACCTTAAGTATATCTTCTCTCAGCATGAGCTCAACATGAGGCAACGTCGCTGGATGGAGTTAATCAAGGACTACGACTGTACAATTGATTACCACCCAGGCAAGGCCAATGTTGTTGCAGATGCCTTGAGTAGGAAATCAGCAACATCAACCATGAATAGAGCACAACTAAACTCTTTAGTATGCTCTAGAAGAGATATGCTTATCTCTTTAAGGCAAAACAATGTACAGTTGAAGGTGTCATTGTTAACCGGTTTGTTAGCTGAGATGCATATTAAACCTACTCTAAGGGAGCAGATTAAAGAGGCACAGCTAGGTGATGCTGCAGTTCAACATATAAGATCTGAGTATGGAAATGAGAAGCAAGATGGTTTTCATGACTCAGAAGATCAAGTAGCTTGTTATAATGGAAGAATGGTAGTGCCAGATGTGGACAACTTGAGAAAGTTAGTCCTGGAAGAAGCCCATTCTTCCATGTATGCTATGCATCCAGGGAGCACCAAGATGTATCGGAATTTGAAAGATCTGTATTGGTGGCCAAGGATGAAGACAAAAGTTGCAGAGTTTGTTCTGAGGTGCCCTGTGTGTCAGCTAGTTAAAGCTGAACACCAGAAGCCTGCAGGAACAATGCAACCTTTACCCATATCACAGTGGAAGTGGGACCATGTGACCATGGACTTTGTTGTTGGCCTACCCAGGACAAGAAAAGGACATGATTCTATTTGGGTAATTGTTGATAGGTTGACTAAGACAGCACATTTCTTACCTGTCAAAACAACCTATTCTGCTGAAAGGTTATCAGAGTTGTATGTTCAAGAGATAGTGCGTTTGCACAGAGTTCCTGTCACAATAGTTTCTGACAGAGGTCCTCAGTTTACCAGTCATTTTTGGGAACAGTTGCACAAAGACTTAGGCACTAAGCTGAGGTTTAGTACGGCCTTTCATCCACAGACTGATGGACAGTCGGAAAGGACCATACAAACCTTAGAAGACCTGTTGCGAGCATGTGTTCTCCAGTTCACCGGAAGTTGGGATCTACACCTAAGCTTGATAGAGTTTGCCTATAACAATAGCTATCAGCATAGTATTGATATGGCACCTTATGAAGCCTTATATGGTAGACGTTGTAGATCACCCTTGTGTTGGTTTGAGACTGGTGAGCATCAGTTGTTAGGTCCTGACCTGGTGCAGCAAACCACGAAAAAGATTAAAGTTATACAACATAAGATTAAGACTGCTCAGGATAGGCAGAAATCTTATGCTGACAAACGTCGTAGACCCTTAGAGTTCCAAGTTGGAGACAGAGTGTATCTTAAGGTCTCACCTTGGAAAGGGGTCCTTCATTTTGGAAGGAAAGGGAAGTTAGCTCCTAGATATATGGGGCCTTATCCAATCATTGAATGGATTGGAAAGGTAGCATATAAACTAGAGCTTCCCCCAGAATTACAGAGGTTACATCCTGTGTTTCACATTTCTATGTTGAAGAAATGTCACCCAGACACCGAGTCAGTTCTACAACCCATGGAAGTAGAATTGAATGATGACATATCCTATGAGAAGGGATCAGTGTCAATCCTTGATAAACGAATTAAAAAGTTAAAGAAGAAAGATATAAGTCTTGTGAAAGTCCTCTGGAACCATCGTGGTTTTGAAGAAGCCACTTGGGAGTTAGAGGATGAGATGAGAAGGAAGTATCCTGCCCTTTTCTCGTAGTATGTTTTATCGATTTCGGGGACGAAATCCTTGTAAGGGGTGGATAATTTGTAATATCCCTGACCTGGGTTATGAGTTAACCCTAGGTGTTTTGCCTAAATATGTAATTAAATCTTTGTGATTAACTCTGAGCATGTAATTAAGTTCTCAGAAACATATATCTCAGTATTTGCTCCTTTTTATTTAAAGTAGTAGCATTGTTTTGATATACAGGGACCTATGTGCAATTTACCCAGTTAAAAGGGTTAGCTTGCAATTTGCACATGATGATATGTTCCTCTGATGTTGAGACATCATGAGAAATTTTTTTAGCAAAGTTTGAGGGATTTCCCAAGCTAAGGCACCAAGGTGCAGCTGTGGAAGCAATCCCGGTGCTTGAAACCCTAGTTTGGGGTAAAATGCAATTTACCCAAATTAAGGGATACAAATTGTGAAATATGTCATCTAATGTATCTTTTTAGACTCTTGCCATCATTAAGAGAAGAAATGATGAGGAAGTCACCTCAATTGAATTATCAAGTTATGAGATATGCCTTGTGATTGAATAATCAGGGTATATGTGCAATATTTCTTTATGTATGTACCTCATTATTAGCTTGCTCTCCTTTACCTTCTTTTCCTAAGACCTTAAGAGAAGGTTTGTCCTAAGAATAAAGAGGAAGGGACGATCAAGTAAAGAAGGAGGGACCTAGTTGGAATTATGGACAACTTATGAACTAATGTTGAAAATCCTACCCCATGTATATAAGCTCTCCTTCCCTTAGTTGCAAGGGAACTCACCCTTCGTTCCCTTACTGTTTCATTTCACCAAAGACGACCAAGGACTGCCTTGGAGCTAAGGAGGACGACCAAGGGGTGCAAGGTAGGTTTAAACCCCTCTTCTTGCTTAATTCCATGGTTAGAACTCGAATCCAAGGTCATCTTCATGGCTAACTCTTGAAACCCTACCTTTATAGCCGTCTCTTTTCATCCTTCCTTGGAATTTTCACCTTGACCAACCTATGGGAACTCAAGGAAGCCATTAGAGCTTGGAGCTTGAAAGCTTGGAGCTCAAGAAGCAAGCTTTAGGTGGGTTTTATAACTCAAAACAATGCTTTACTATGTGCATCTTTATATGCGTTTTGATGATAGCTCTTAGTGTTTCCCTACTTTCCCTGCTATTTTGCAAGCAAGCCCATGGGATATTCGTACTGTTCTTGCGCTAGGAGATGAAGGCATGATTTCCAAGAAAAACCCACCGCTTTTCACTTCCTTAAACGGTCTCAAAAGTTTGCTCTCTCGGACTCAAGACCGCGAGGTGAGCAAACGGTCTCGAGACCGCGACAGGGAAAACGGTATCCAAGACCGTTTGGCCCCGTTGACCGGGCGTGGACCGTATAAGAAATCTGTTCCTAATTTAATAGTCTAATTACCCTCAAAATTGGGGAGGCTAACTCCAAAGGAATCGGGAGATATGACCTTTTTAAGTAACAACTTTATTTGAATTTATTCCTGATTTTTAAACGGTCTGAAATTGCCTTTTTGGGCAAACGGTTTCAAGACCGTGTAAGGTCGTTGACTAAGCATTGACCGTATGAGATTACTGTTCAAAATAATGTTAATTAACAACTCACCAAGTTTGATAGTCTAATTCCAAACGGGATAAGAGTTGAAGGGTGAATACTAGGGCTAACCCTAGATAAAATCAGTACTGAAATTATGGTGACCTAATTAGGGTTTTTAGGGTTGATTGACCTAAACGGTCTCAAGACCGTTTGGGGGTCACCAAACGGTCTCAAGACCGCGAGGGCAATCAACCAAGACCGTTTGGAGGTCTGGGGTCAAGATTAGTTGACCGATTGAAGGTACAATTACACCAAATTACATTGCAATAAAATATTGACATGATCATCAACTCAATGGGTCAGACCTTGATGAATCTGCACTAGAATCCAAAATTGGATGGGCAAACGGTCTCAAGACCGTTTGGAACTCATCCAAACGGTCTCAAGACCGAGAGGAAAATTACCCAAGACCGTTTGAAGGTCTAGGGTTAAGTAATTTGACCAATTGAGGACCTAATTGCAAATAAGTTATCAATTTAATCAAAATTTTGTTTTATGGCTCAATCATGGTTCAACCCCTATCAAATCACCTTAGATTTTGATGAAACCTTGGGAAAACGGTCTCAAGACCATATGGGGTCCACCCACATGACCTCAAGACCGTTTGGGCCAAGTTTGGGCCCAATTGGAGCTCAATTGAAGGGTTCAACCTTGTGTTGAGTCACATTGTGGAGTGTTGATGGGTGAACATTGATAGACCCTAATTGAATCGATTTCAATCCGAATTGGTCAACAATTGAGGGTCAATTGAATGACCAATTGGTTAAGCATAACCTTAGTTGACCCAATCCATAGGTGGTCAACATAACTTTGACCTTTTGAGGGCTTCAACATCGGTTAACATCATCGATTATATCTTTGATTTTGTTGATGGACCAAGCGGCTGAGACCATGTGAGCCTCGCGGTCTCAAGACCGTGAGAGGGCTCGCGGTCTCAAGACTGTGAGGGGGCTCACGGTCTCAAGACCGAGAGGAGGCTCGCAGTCTCAAGACCGCGAAGGGCCTCGCGGTCCTGAGGTCAAACTAGCTAAACGGTCAACGTCTCTTCGCGGTCTCAACCCCAATTTGATCTTCGTGGTCTCAACATCAATTGAACCAATGATAGGGCCTCGCGGTCTTGAACCACTTGAAGAGGCTCACGGTCTTGAAGCCTAAGGGGGCTCGCGGTCTTGGAGTTAGAAAGAGGCTCGCGGTCTTGGAAAGTCAAAGTGGGCAAACGGTCAATACTTTCAACCGATTTCAACTCAATTGATGATTAATGATTGAAATCAATGAATGTGATTCCAAGTTGACTTCTTTCAATCAATTCATAATATAAATGGTCCAATGTTGCCCAAATCAAACCCTAATGATAATCTAGGATAGTAAGGGGTTATTTGACTAAGGTTTTTGACCATAATGATGATCAATGGGGGGAATTACCAAAATACCCCTGAAGGGTCAATTGAGTTATACCTTGCTCAATTCAAACTCTAATTACATGAGAATGATGTTTTTAGTCATAATGACTCTATCCAACTTGATCTAGTCTAATGTTATCATCCACCATTAGTATGATGAAAGAGAGAGTACTTATAGAGAGAGAAAGTACCCTAGAGAGAGAAAGTAATTCTAATCACATAATGGTGATGTTTTTGGCTATGATTAGCCTATGATGACTTAATCTAACCTGTTTTAGAGTGATGTTAACATCACCTAGCATTATGATGAGAGAGAAAGTACTTCTAGAGAGAGAAAGTACCCTTTTTAAGTGGAAACTCAAGTAAAGCATCTCCAATGCACATAAGTGAGCATAATTAGGGTATGGTCCACCTATGTGAGGTCATAGAAACCCTAATTATAATAAATGATGAACCTTTACCTAATCTAAGGGCATCAGTGAAGATGTTACTCATACATGATGATGTTATGAGTTCAATTCACCTTAATGTGAATAGTAAACCCTAATTCAAGGGTGACGACATGTAATGTGAATAGTAAACCCTAATTCAAGGGTGATGACATGTAATGTGAATAGTAAACCCTAATTCAAGGGTAATGGCATGCTTTTGAATATTAAACTCTTATGACAAGAGTAGGAAGGATATTCCTCATTTTTGTATTACCTTTATCATTTGTATTAACCATGCAGGTTCTGATATGAAGGTAATCATATCCAGGTATGGATGATGATGTTATATTCATTAAAGGCATGTTGTTAGCCTTATGAATAAGTAAAGTAACCGGATGTCTTGTCAGTGGCATCCTATACTGATAATGGGTTGTGAGAGCCATGAATACCATCAAAGTCATGCCTTAGAGATGACTTGTGATGAGGATAATGAGAAATGATGATTGATATGAGTTAGGCCTGTTACATTTAGTATTCTTCTTTTATAGCTGTTATGCTATTGTTATTGTTTGCAGAACAATGTATGCCGTTAAAGAATACTGAATGTACCTAACTAATCAAGTATAATGTAGAGCCCTGATCATAGATCCATCATTGTCAGAGATTAAGTGATGGTGAAACAGGTTTTCCTCAGGGAACTCCTGGAGCACATACTTTTGAGTATGTGGGGTACATGGATGTGTAGAACCTTACATCCTAGTGTAGGAAAGTGATGTAGATGTGGAATCCATCCATCCTTCACTATATTTTCATACCGTATCAGTGGTAGGTAAACATGAAACCTCCTGATGACGAAGAAAGCACAGATATTCGTATCAGTGGTAGGTAAATATGAAACCTCCTGATGACGAAGAGAGTACAGAACACCACTGTGACTCTAGAATAGCGAAGGACCAGTTTACCCTGGTGAGCTATATTAAGTAGAGACACGAGATGTCCTACAAGTGATCCTCTTACTGACAGAGGAAGGTGAAGGTCATGAGAATCCGGCTCTCTTAATGACCTATGTATGATATTGATGCGGCTTCTCAGCGATCAGTTGGAGTATGAGTGGTAAGCCTCATCTCCACAGGGCATAATGTTGTTTGTAAAACATAATCAACCATGTAGTATAACTTGTCAGAGATAACTCCAAGTTAGTTGATTGATGTTACATTGCAATAGTGTTTATATTCTCCATATCTCCTAAAAGGTTGAGATCTTGTTATACCTGCAGCTGTTACAGAATGCTTTGAAGGCTTTACTGCTTAAAATATTCTTTGATGTTATAATAAAGCTTCTGGCGAAGAGTTATAACTCTCGCTGGGACAATTATGTATAATTGTCTCACCCCGTAGGCTTCAATTTTTTAGGTGGACATCGGAGACGAAGGAACCAACCTACAGGTGATCAGTCTCAGCAGCAGTAACACCAGGGGAAGCAGTAATCTCAGGTGGAGATTGTCCTGCCATATGGTGTAGTTAGAGTCAGTCCTATGTGTCCTCTGTACTCTCAGGTCTTGGAGTCTTTTGTATAGTGATCTTGAGATTTTGTATCCTGATGTATATAATTACTCAAGAAGTAATTATCCTGAGATGTAAACAGTTTACCTCACTTTATGAAAGAAGCTTTTATGGATTCAAGCTCTTGTCACAAAAAGTTTTAATTTCCCGTGATTTTTGTCTTCCGCTGATTACCGATTCGCTTCTGCTAAGTTTTAATCGTGTTTATGTCATGGTTTGGAGATCAAAGCCCACAATAACATTGTGATGCAGGGCACATAGAGCTACATTATATTTAGAAATTGGAGTATTTTTGGATTTTATGCAGATTTTGCTCCAGTTTCAGTTTTTGCTGCAAGTATAGTGCTTTTTATGCAGAAACACCCTTCTGAGAAAGACTCATTGCTTTTCCATGAGCTCTGATGGTTTTTGGTCAAATTACATCATCTTGAGGGTCAAAATTGTGATTTGTTTTTTTTTGCAGCACTTCATCTTGCATTTTGGGTTGTTCAAGTATATGCTTTAACTTGCTTTTCTTTCTATGCTTGGACAAGCCCCTATCTGTGCTCTTCTACTCTCCTTATATAACTTTTGTTATCTTCTTTCTCTTAACAAGTGGTGTTTCTTAGTTTCTTCACACCCCCACCTTTTTGAAATGACAAAGGGGGAGAAAGATATGTCTTCTTTTGACAACAGGGAGAAGGCATGTCTTACATGAAGCAAAGAAGCGTGTCCATGTAAAGGGGAGAAGGTAAATGGGAGAAGACATATATGTGTAGAACATATATGAGTAGAAGACATAGTTTCTATAAATGTTATGAAAGCTAACCATGCAGGAGAAATAGCATCAATTGAGGGGGAATATGAGAACTCCATGCGCATCAATTGAGGGGGAGCATATGAGCTCAATCCTATTGAAACCCCTAGGTTTCTCCGAAGGTATGATTTTACGTACAATCTTTCAATACATTTATGGAATGGTTTGTCATCTTCAAAAAGGGGGAGAATGTTGACTCAAGGTCAATTAGGTCAATGTTGACTCACGTCTAAATTTACTAAACCCTTGTTTTGATGATGACTAACCATTCCACATATTGGTGTCTAATGCTTCTACATTGAGTGATTTCAGATTAGGTTTAGACACACTCCAAATGCCCTAACTTGCGCATATCCAATTGGAGAAAAGACAAGTCAAAATAGCTACAAGTGTGCAATTTGGGATCTCTATGTAAATGACCTTAGAATTGCTTTGTAACCACTTGTAATGATTGTATGACTTGTAATTAAGCTTAGAAAAATTATTGGGACACAAAAATCCATCATTTGTATAGTCAAACGAAAATTCCAAAATACCCATAACAGGGATTTTGTCGGCCGAATTCCAAACTCGGCCGATCCATATATTCTGGGATTTTTGTGAGATTCGGCCGAGTTGCAAACTCAGCCGATTCACGGTTCGGCCGAGTTGCAAACTCAGCCGATTCACGGTTCGGCTGAATTGCCTTTATAGAAACTCGGCCGATCAGACTGTACGAAAAAGTGCAGAAAAGTGATTCTAGCCGTTGTGGAGTTGCAACAAGTGAAAATAGATCCGTTGCAAGCCACAAAACGGCTAGTTTTCATTCTCAAGTGTTCCCAAAGGATAAGAGGCATCCCCAGCTATAAATAGGACCCCTTGGGCTTCATTCCAAGGTTGGGCATTCACTATGAAGGTTCCTATTCTATAGTTGAGTGATCCTACAGCCTCCTCTCTCTCTAAGCTTAATCACTTGCTACATCCATTAGAGTGAGTAGGAAATCTGTAAGAGAGCTAGTCATATATGTATATCTTGTGAGGCTCTCACTTCCACCACCTCCCTTCTATCATTCCTATCTTGAAGATGAAAGTTCTCTCTCTTGTCCAAGAGAGGTGAAGAAGAACAAGGGAAGGAGTCCCTTGGTGAAGATCAAGGCCGAAGACTTGGAGCTAGAGTGGGTAAGCCCTTGGAGAAGGCAGAAGACTCAAGCTCAAGTGGGTAAGTCCTTGGTGGAAAGCTTCTCCGAGTGAAGGTGAAGTCAAAGGCGGAAGATCCAAGAAGAGTGGGTAATTCCTACAAGGCGGAAGACTTGTGCAAGAGTGGGTAAGTCCTTAGTAAGGTTGAAGACTCTTTGTATTGGATAGGTAAGTCCTTTGTTGGCCATGTATTGTATGTCTTATTAATGAATATAAGAGTGCAATTGGTTGAAGTCCTAGAGGTTGACCTCTCTAGGCAAGTGGACTGACACACTTCTAGTTTGAAGTGTGGAACCACTCTAAATAGCTTGTCTAATTGGTGCATGTTCAATCTCTCTTATCCTTGCTATGCATGATTTAGTTGCACTCAAATTACCTATTTAGCAATCTTATCTTGTCATATAATTTGAAGGTTTAATGAATTTTGTTTAAGTGCTTTCAGCTCTATTCACCCCCCCTCTAGAGCATCTATTCACCCATCTAGGATCCAACATGTTTGACACAGTTCAATCAATTATCCAGGTGTTGGATCCAATTCTAGATTCACCATTGCGCACTATTTTCTCAAATTATATATTAATTTTTTGGGTATTTTAAATGTACAACCAAAATCCTAATACATCCTACTAATAATAAAATTACAAATACAACAAACCTATAACATTATGTAAGAATACTATAATAATATTTGGTAGGACTTTAGTAACGAAGCATCTGATCAGATCACTGATATTTGTTATGGTATACCAACACCTGATATGTTTTTTTACTAATGGGTAAACAATAAGAAAGTTTGTATGTCATCTTTGAAGCTAAAACATATTGTTTAAGGTGTGTTGTTCCATATCTTAATTACTTAGGCTTTGTTTTTCATATTGTCTATAATTTAAAGCATTGTATAATAATTCTCTTCACCTCTCATGGATGTGGAGTATAAAATTTATTTGAGGCCACTCTGGTAATGTGTATCTCTCTAATCCGAATCATATTTCAACCATGATCTTGTTTACCAACCTCTACTTCCTAACTGAGACCGTGACACTATTTTTAGGAATAAAAATCCATATGAATTTTTGTTGATGAAATTATTGTGCATCTCTTTTTTTTAGTATCGTTTTGTTATAACTGTTGATTGTTGATGCTATTTGTATACACATGCCACACTCCACCAAAGCAATCATAGCAAGCAACTAATGCCATCTAACTTATATAGGAGGATTGTGACTGCTCACTCTCATGTCCCCTATTACAATAGGTGGATGCTATATGCAATGACTTCCTTATTTAAGAAACAAATATAAAATATCTGCCTCTAATCCTGTTCAGAAGCACAAGTATTATAATATTTTTGACTCTCGTCTTGTTTAATATTACTAGTTATTATGCCCGATATTTATTTTACTATACTGTTGGAATTATGCTCCTCTTTCTCAACTATTTCATACTTTATGGCTCAAATTTTTTTATTTATTCTTTCTTGTAATGCCCCAATGAAATGTTAACTTGCTATTTCCTCTCTTCTCTGTTATGTTGATCATATTTCACCTTTTGTAATCCTTAATTCCTCTTATTAGAAATATCCACTCTAGGTCTTACAATATCCTCTTATGCTTAAGGGTATTTCATGTTTACTAAATCTATAATTTCTTTCATAATAATTGTTTTCTAATGAGTATTTTCAATACCTAAACCATATCGAGTTTCACTTAGGACAAGAAAAAACTCATCTAGAGGTCAAAACTCTTGGTGACTATATCTCTATAGCTAAAGAAAATTGGGTTTCCATCATAAGCTTAGTTATAGTTTTTGACCTTGTGCTTGCACATTCTATAAATATTAATTAATAAAATATAGAAATATGGACATTGAATTGATTCCAATTAAGGCCTTGAAACCGCTATACACACATATGGTTGGGTAGAAATGAGCCACATTTTCCCAAAACCCCAAATTTGCTTGTAATTAGTTTGGAAATAGTCGTTATAGACTCGGACTTTTGTCCCACTAGAGTTTGGAGTTTAAAGTCCCACACATTCATCACTTACTATGCTATATCATGTGTGACTCTAAACCAACACACCCCTAATTTTTCTATCTAACCCTCTTTATCTACCCCACCTTCCATCCCATTAATGCTTAACTTCACCAACACCATTACCACTGAGTAGAAGTCTAGAAGGTCGCTGGTTTTACCACCACCAAATATTTCCACCACATTCATCTTTGCCAACATTGCCAGCATCATTGAATCAATTTTGCTGCCACCACCGTCACACTTGCCGCTACACTACCATATTATCATTTTCGTCACTTTCAATGTCACAATATTCACCAACTTATTCATCACATCAATATTTCACCACCATAATTGTTGATGTCATCATCATTTGGGAAAGTAACAATAATTACTCATGCAGTGATTGGGCGTGAGCGGACAACTTACAATCACTGTTAATAGTTGTTACCATACACCAAATTTGCCACCACTAATTGTTTGTATTGTTTTTCCATTAATACAAAATTCAAAAGCAGTCGTAGAAGTAGCTTTTTTATCAGAGAAAAATCACACGGCGGTATATGTCACCGCAGTAGAACATTGGCAAAATCAAACGCTTTGCCAAAGTTGCAATAGTTCCCCCATCATTGCGGCCACTATCACTATGGCTGTTGCATTTTAATTTTTGTGTGTGAAAATTATGTTGTTATAAGTTTTTATTGAGTAAATATTGGAAAAAGGTTGGTAAAATGACACTAAGCAGCACACATTACCTTTCTAAATTCATGATATACTCGTGGCTTTTCTTTTATAAAACCAATTGCTCCCATCATTTGGGGGGAAACAAGACAACACGGACTCCGTGGTGACAGGGATTTCGACACTGGACTTTTCGGGGAAAAAAGAGAGTAAAAGAGCGTCGCGTTTATTTCAACAAGGCGGGACCACATCTTCCCGTAATCTGCCTAGTTACCATACCCTACCTGGTCCCTCGGTCCCTCCTCGTCTCTCTCCGTCTCCCGCTTGGAGCACTTCCAGACTAGGGCTTCGTTTGATCTCGCGCGCTTCTGTCCCCTCGACACAGCCCACCGGGGACCAACCGCCACACCGCCGTTCCAGCAACAAGGATGCAAGCCGGCATGGGGCTCTCCAAGGCCATCATGTTACTTGGAGCAGGTGATTCGACTTATGCGGCCCTTCCTTCCATCTCCTCTTTCCCCAACTCTCAGCCGCTCTCGCCCGCTAACGCTGTTTCTCCCGCGCAGGCTTTACTGGATCGGTGCTTATGCGGAACGGGAAGCTCTCGGACATTCTAGGGGATCTTCAGGTGCGCCTAATCGGTCTGCTGTTGTTTGGATAGTGTGTGGAGTTCTTCGTTTGATGGGAGCTCCGACGTTGAGGAATTTAGATGGTGGTTTCTGATTTCGCCTTTCTTATACAGATGTTGCTGAAGGATAAGTCTGGAGATTCTGGCAGTGACGCGGAGACCTCGGCTCTCGCTTCTCAGGTAATTTGGCCTCTTCCTTTCCTTTCTACTCTTGACCTACTTCGAATAGTGTAAGCCGCTGAAGGTCTGTTCTTAAATTACATACCAACATAGGTTGTAGCCAACTTCACTATAGTTTGTAGAGACATGGACTGAGGTTTTGGTATCTGTTTTTTTATAATAATAATGTGAGTACTTAACTGCTTATTTCATTAATATGAAACAGGGTTAACTAGCAACATTCTCTGGTCAAGAGACTGTACTTACTTGCGGTGTCCGCCAACCCATATATGGTTTCAGATATATAAGACAATACAAGCTTCCTATCACTGTATTTTAATAGATGATTGCAATTTATGCGTGAAAGTGTTGAAGTTCCTGTGCGGCAAATTATTGCTGGTCGTTCACTGAGGTTGATTCCTTCATGCATGTTAAGGAGAAGCAGAAGACTTGATTAGCATGTCTGTCATCGATAATCTTCCTTAATCTACTAAGGTTGCTAGCCTGCTACTGAAGCATGTCATTTAGCTTCGAGGGACGAGCAAATAGCAACGTAAGAGGGAAGCACTTTGACCAACTTATAAGCATAATATCTAACAATTGCCTCAGAAGTTGCACTGAAGGTTAACACAACAACATTAGAAGTAACTGGAAAATCACTTTGTATGAAAGGGGGCAATGGGTGTATTCCTGATTTCCCGTCTTTAGCATTGAAGAGGGAATAATAGAAATGCGGTTGACACAAACTTAAAGCATGCGGCAAGGTGAAAGCACATATTGCTTACATATTGAGCAGTGAGCGTGTTTAAGTAACCATATTTTTGGTCAACGTTTCTCTTGAAAAATGATTTTGTACGATCATGCCACATA